>JAKWJA010002493.1:32614852-33017348 GCA_027704765.1 Solanum habrochaites | reverse complement strand
AGGACTAACCATGCAAGGTCTAGCTCAGTACCATAGTGGACCATTCAAATTTCCCTCACTCTCACTTGACATGTCATCACTATACCAGATTATTAGACACCTAGTTCGAATTAAAGACTTAGGGGCAATGCAATGGTTAACTCTATTTCAGCTTAGAGCCCAACACAATTGTCAGTTACTATCCTTTCATGGCGTTATTTTCATTATCAGATTTCATTTTGCCATCATTGCTCAGAATTAAACTATGTAGAAAAGATAAAAATAAAAAACAGGGCCCCGGTCACCGAAAAATTTTATCAGTCTTTTGGGAAAAGAACTCAGGCAGAAAAACCCAAAAAGAGGATAGTGATTTGGCTACTCCGACTTCCACCCTAACACTCACTTTCCATTGGTTTACCCCACCCCAAACAAAAAAGCATGTCAATTGTTCCCCATGCATAAAAAATCTAAAGATTAGAGGGGTAGGTGAAGCAACCTGTGGCCGCATATCGCCGTCGATCACGACGCTGGTGGGTTCGATGTCCCAGAACCCACATCCTCTGGCAATCTGGACACCCTCAGTGGTGTCCTCAACATCTGGACCCCTCAGTGATGTCCCTCAGCAACCACCGCACCATCAGTAGGCCTCCTGCTGTCTCTACAGTGCGGGAGCTAGATGCCCCACCGCTATCTGTGATGCTCTGATTTGGTGTGCCTCCGCTCAGCACGTGATGCTCTCCTCGTCGGCCTCCATCTCCTCGGCGCTCCTTCTTCTTTGCTCGGCCTCATCTTCCTGCGACCCCTACGCCTCTGGCACTCTCTCTGGGTGGCAAAAAGGTCCGCCAATACAGTGTCCTCAACAGGCTCGACATGCTCGGCACTCTCGCCTCTAGGGATCCGTGTCGATGTCCGCCCGAAGACGTCGACTCAGCCTGAGAGTCGACACATTCTACCGGAGGTTCTGGGCGGGCTAACCTCTCAACTCAAATGCATCTATCGCTGGTGACCTCAGCAATCTTTTCCGCTGCATCTTCCTCTCCATACGCCGCTTCATACTCAGTAAATAGACTTCTGCATCCATGCTGGATATGATGCAGAAGAGTTCCATTTGTGCCTCCGTTTTTGGCTCTTTGCAAGCGGGGCCGGTAATGGTAGAGGGTTTGCGAGAAGAGCTCGGGTCTGGGCTACTCACTCGATATAGACTCGACTGGGGTAGTGTCAGTGACTCCTGTGTAGCTGTGCGGCCTGGGCCACCTATCCGCAAGATCCTCAGTAAGTGGTGGCAGCTCTGGACAGGGACGCTCGACGTGGGCCCCTCATGCCTCGGCTCTGATGAGGCCGACGTCAACGGTACGCTGGGGTCCTCAACTGATCTTTTGCCATAGGGCACACCTGCAAACTCTGCACAGGGCAAAGATCATGCACGAAAGGGGTAGGTGGTAGTGACAACATTGAATGGGCCCTCCTCGTGCATGACTGCCTGGGAAGCCATGCATAGTCCCACCTCGAAGCAGGCTATCATCGCCGCCATCAGACTGCTCGATCCAGGTGACTATGTTATCAGCGCTTGGGGGAAATGCAACATGGGAAAACACGAACGAGCAGCCCAAGAACTTTGGCGACGAACGTGATTTGGCCTTCTTGATGGCCCCCTTCGGCTCGGTGACCCAATCGCACCCTCTCTTTCGACTGATAGGTGGAGGGCCATCCACATCTTGGTGGTCTCCCTCTTGCTGGCTCTCGCAGGAACTGTCCAATCCTTCACTTCGCCATCGAGTAGTCAAACTCGGCATGAATGGGGGTCTGCGTAGCATCTGCACTCTCGCCGTTAGGAACCGGCTGATGCGGGCAGGGAAATTGTCAACCTGCACGCCCCGGACTAGAACCTGCTCCAATGGGGCCTGTTTAGCGGGAGCACCCGCCTGTCGATCTATGGATCGAGAGTCGCTATGTAGGACGCGTAGACTCTCGGACCATCTCCTCGTTGTATCGTCCCAAGGAACGGGCTGTCCACTCTAAGCGATGCCGTTGAATAGTTGTGGATCTCCGGCATCGATGGGAGACTCCCTGTAAAGTACCCGCCGCTCCAGGGTGAGTGTTCGAGTCATTACTCCTTTATCGTCCCAAAACTTCGCGTCGGATTAAACTTAAAACTGGCCTTCAATGGCACACCGTTTGGCTGTTCATAGGCTGGGGTGGGGACCTGGGCTGGTGTGCCGGATTAGAGCTGAACTGTCAGCCTCATCCTACGAGGCGACGCTGCAGCAGTGACGGTGTCAGGAACCTCATGCAGAGCCTGAAGCTTCCTCCTGACCAAGGTACGCCTAAGATCTGACGCTCCTTCCTCTTTGTGGCTGACCCAGAGGGGGGGTTTGGGTGGCAGGTCCGTGTGCTCTCCTCATCACGACTGGGAGGCAGTGACACTCGGACGCCACCTTCTTGGGTGTGGCTCTGGGGGCACGTGTAGCACGGGAGGGCGGAGGGTCCTGGGGCATGTACTCAGGGTCCCCGCTCATCATCAGAGCCTATGCATGCGGGCAGACGGCGACAGACTTAGATCGCCCGCGTGCTAGTGCGGTCCCTTGTTGGGTGCCATATTCGATCGTCCCTGTAAAGGAGCAATATGAGATGAGTTAGTAGCAAGCACGACAGGCAGCTCATATGACCATTAAACTTTGAAATATTGTGGTAGTAATATTGAAACTGTATCACACGACGAGATCGATGACTGCTCGTCGTGGCTATGACGTCGTCATGAGGTCCGTGTGTTGTAGCGTGGTCTAGTATATTATAAAGAACCCTGAAGGAAGGGTCTCTGACTATCATGACGGTCGATCCGGACGGACGTCGTGAGTACGACGTCCGCGTAGGACACTTAGAAAAATGTTGGGAAGACCCCTTATCAGTGTCTTGACCATCTGACGTCAATCAGGACGAACCGTCGTTAGTAACTACGGTCCGTCTTAGGACACTAGAAAATGTTAGGAGACCCTTATTAGAGGGGTCTCTGACCATTATGACCGGTCGTCCATTACGTACCGTCGGTGGTCTGAACGGTCCCACCCCCCCCCCCCCGTCGTAATAGTCCGTCGTAAGGAACTTAGAAAATGTTTGGGAGACCCTTATCAAGGGGGTCCTCTTGACCATTATGACGTCGTCTAGGACGGACCATCGGAATCTCGACGGTCCAGTCTAAGAGTCCGTCGTAAGAACACTTGGAAAAATGGTTTGGAGACCCCTTATCAGTGGGGTCTCTGAGCCCCATCATGACGGTCAAGCAGACGACAGTCGTGGTATGACGGTCCGTCGTAAGAGTCCGTCGTAGACACTTGGACAATGTTGTACCAGGGTGCTAGGGCTTCTGACGACCCCTACGACGGTCCGTCGTATGTACGACCGGTCCGTCGTGTTGTACGACTGTCCGTCATCGGGGTCTCGTTTCTGAGTGACTGGCAGAACTACAGTCCGAAACAACCCGTGAGCCAATGGTTTTGTGTCTTGTGGAGCCTTATTTGCTATCCCTACTACTCAAACTACCAATTCAAAATCACCTATGTCGAGGGTACGACATGGCAAATTCGAACATTTAGAGCCTGGTTTTAGACATATCAACATCAATAACATATCAACTAAGAACAAGCTATACTAACTAATAAACCAAAATGCAAGATAATGAGTAAAATTTAAAGACACATACCTTGGAATGGAGAAAACATACGTGGAGATGATTCGTTGCGCAGTTAGATACCAATAGCAAGCAGCACCCACTAGTAATAAAATGAATAGGTTTTGGGGAGATTGTGGGAGTAATGAGCAGGGGGGGAGTGTGGAAGTTGAAAAGAGAGGGGAGATGAGAGGACTTGTGGAAGTATATGGGTGAAATATTGAGGGTTGGGGAGTATACGGTCAGATTTTAAAAGGGTCCATCCGGGTCGGGTCGGGTAGATTCATTTTAATCACCGACGGTTCCTCACGCGGTCCGTCGCATCTGTGACGGGCCATCGTATGTTCGCTCGTGTGTGCCCTAATATTCAAATGACAGAACTACGTACCTGGTTGGACGATGACTACGACTGTCCGTTGCATGTGCAACTGTCCGTCGTTGTATCCGTTGGGCTAGTTGAAGTAGTGTTCTGCAGACTTCCTGGTGATGTGCCTGCCAATTTAAAACCCATTAATAGAAAAAATGCTACCATTATTAAAAAGATGATAAGTAATTGGGGTTGCCTCCCCACAAAGCGCTGATTCAATGTCGCGGCACGACTGGGGACACTTTGATTAACTCAGACTTCATCAAGATGGTAAGCCTCGCCACTTCATTCGCCGATTCAGCATGCCCGAGATAGATTTTTATGCGCTGTCCATTCACCTGAAAACGGCACACCTTCCTTGGTTTTCCAACTCACTGCTTCCATAGGGAATAGTTGAGTAACCGTGGTAGGACCATTCCCTTTGGACTTGAGTTTTCTGGAAACACGCGCAATTGGAATTGATACAAGCACCAAATCCCCAACCATAAACGCTCGTTTTCAATTTGTTGTCATGGTACTTCTTATCTTTTCTTTGTATGGGCTGAGCTTTTCATGCTTCAGGCGAAATTCATCAAGTTCATTCACCCATTTAACCGGTGCTCGGCAGCTTCGCTTCCAATCCTTTTTAACTCTTCATACCCACATGGCTTATGCCTAACTCAACCTTAATGACAAGCTTTCCCTAACAGTTGGTATGGAGACATACCATGGGAGTCTTATAGCTGTCCGGGAGGCCCAAAGAGCATCATCAAGCCTCCTTGACCAATCCGTTCTACTAGCGTTCATGTTTGGACATATCTGTTTGATCTCTCGATTCGACACTTCAACTTGCCACGATTTTTGGAGGGTGGTAGGAGTGGCCACATTATGGCGAACCCCATATTTCCAATAACCCTTTGAATATCTGTTGGCAGACGTGGGAGCCCCATCACTATATAGCCTTGGGGTGCCAAAACGAGAGAATATATTCTTTTTCAAAATGTCAGTGACCCTCTTCCCTTCATTTTTGGCGAGTGCTATGGCTTCGACCCATTTAGATACTAATCAACTGCGACTAGAATGTACTTCATCCCAGATAAAACAAACAAAAAAATGAAAAAAAAAAAGAACTCACGAAGGGCCCCATAAAGTCAATACCCCACACATCAATAACTCAATCACAAGATGGGGTTAGAGGGAGCTCCTGCTTTCTTGAAAATACCACCATCACGTTGACATTTGTCACATGCTTAGCAAACCCATGATCATCTGATTAAGAGTTGGCCAAAAGTAACCCACATTGCAATATCTTGTGAGCGGTTCGGATACCACTGTGATGTCCCCAACAGGTGAAGAATGGCATGCCTCCAACACACTCAACATTTCCACATTCTTGCACACAACGCCGAATAAGCCCGTCGGCACACTCCTATACAAGTATGGTTCCATCCCAAAAGAACTTCTTCACATCGTAACATGAACTTTTTCCTTGATGAAAGGCCAAGTCTGATGGAACAATATCACTAGCAGATAGTTCGCAAAATCTCGAACCATGGAATAAGGTCTTGTGGAAGCAGCCAATAACATGTTCTCGGGAAGTGTCATCAATGTCAGTCTTATCCCCTAACTCTCTCATAGCTTCATCCTCTAGGGGGGGGCCGATCCCCCGTTATCAGCCCTTGATTTTCAGTCCTTTTTCTATCCGCACTTGAAGTCAATTCCTTGCAGCATTAATTTATTTAAACATTATACCCAACGAATTCCTTGGTTCGCGTCCTTGTTCGCATCAAATATATCAATACTGAATGGTCCAGTATGCACTATAACTCTAGTCCTAGCAAAATAGGAGAGAATTTCTCAAGCAACCCTACTGCTAGGAGTTCTTGCTCACTCACTTTGTAGTTCTTCTGACTTCATTTAGGGCTTTACTAGCATGTAGATGGGGTGAGGATTTGTTTTTCCCTCTGTCCCATACTACACAAGAGCTACCCACTAGCATCGCACATTACCTCAAATGCTGCTCCAATCCGGGGAAATAATGATAGGCACGATACCAATTTTTCTTTAGTTCACCGAATGCCTTAATACAAATTCATCAAAACAAATTGACAGATCTTTCTCCAGCAGTTTTGCACAATGGTGTGCAATCTTTGAAAAGTCTTTTGATGATCTTCGTTAAAAACCTGTTCATGCCAAGAAAGCTTCTCACACCTTTCACAAGATTGGGGGTGCAGTCTCTCTATTACTCGACCTTTAGCTCGATCAACCTCTAGCCTTTTCTGAATGCCGATGACCCCACACAATACCCTCTTTCACCATGAAATGACTTTCCCAGGTTAGTACCAAATTGGGGGCAGTCTTCACATCTCTTAAGAACCTCAGCTAAATTGGTTACCCGCTCGAATGAATCCCCAACCACAGAAAAATCATCCATACACCCTCTATAGTATTCCCCCCTCCACCATGTCAGACTATTGACATCAACATCTCATGAAGGTTGCGTGTGCATTGCACAACCAAAACGGCATCTTCTGAACGCAAAAGTCCATATAAAGTTGGAAAGTGGTTTTCTCTTGATCTTCTGGTGCAATAGACATCTGATTCATACCCCGATACCCATCGAAGAAACAATACCAACCCTTTTTCCGGCAAGTCTATCCAACATCTGATCCCTGAAGGGCATAGGAACATGGTCTTTTTTCAGTCCCATGAGTCAACATTTACGGTAATCCAGGGGCACACACCCTCCATCCAGTAACCCCGGTCTCATTGGAACCATTCATTCTTTTTCGTTTGGGACCACAGTCATGTCCCCTTTCTAGGTACACCTGACCGGCAACACCCAACTACTATCGGCGATTGGATAGATACTCCAGCCTCCAACCACTTGATAATTCCTTCTTCACAACCTCTTGCATAGGAGGATTCAACCGTCTCTGGTGCTCAATACTTGGCTATATGATCAGGCATTAGTGGATTTTATGAGAGTCAAATACCAGGAGGGATCCCAATCATGTCCGCAATGGTCCACCCAATGGCCCTTTTGACCTTTTTAGTACCTTCACGCAACTCCTGAACCTGTTTGTTCATCCAGTCTGATGCCTGATAACCGGTAAAGTGTCACCATTTCCTCAGAATTCATACCTAAGATGCATGGTGGGAGAAGCTTTTTAATTCACTTTTGAGTCCTCCTCTAGCGATGGTATTCGCGGGTGGGGACTCGCGATTTTTCATATCAACTCAATTTCTTCGGTTAAACCGAACATCTCTCGGTCAAGAGCCGCGACTATGACTCATACTCTTCAATACAATCCTATCAAAGTTCATATACTGCGCGAATGATTCTACACTCCTAGACCCCCCCCCCCCCTCCCAACCCCCGTTCCTCTATTTGTGCTCAGATGTCTCACCCATGTGGTAGGATATAGCAATGCCGATTGGAGTCACCACTCCTGCCCATGGACCTACAAACATTAAAGGTCCTCCTCATTGTTCAATCGAAATTTTCATTTGGCCCTTTTCCCATGTCTCTAAGGCCTTCCCGTAGCAAGGAATGGCCTCCCAAGAATACTGGGGCAATTCACAATCGACCTCGCTATCCGAATAACAAAATCTGCTGAATCTGAATGACTCCACTTTACTAGCACATCGTGGAGTTCCCTAAGTCCGTTTTTACTGTTCGATCAGCCATCATAGCCGCATCGCATTGGCTTTGGGTCACCCACACTCAACTCTTGTAAATCGAGAGTGGCATGAGATTTTGCTTGCCCCCAGATCACATAATGCTTTCGTAAAAAGTTAATAGCCCGATTGTACAAGAATCGTTAAACTCCCCCGTATCTTTCTTGTCTTTTGGACCAGAGATCTTGTAGCAATAGCACTACAGGTTGCATGTCTATCATCATCCTCAAATGACCGATCTTTTCTTGTGACCAGATCTTTCATAAATTTGGGCGTACCCGGCATTGTTCTAAAGCTTCCTACCAACGTGACATTGATAGGAAAGTTTGCTTCACTTGTTTAATAAAACGCCTGTATTTACCATCCTCGGTCTTTTTCACTAATCTCTGAGGAAGGGGGGGTGGTGGCCTAGCATAGGAGTTTTACCTTTTTAGGCACTTCAGCATCTTTGCAGTGTTATCCTCTCTTCACGCAGCAACTTCTACCACTTATCAATTCTTTGTCACCTTAGTCGCATCAATGGCATAAGGTGGGTCAATGTTGCTTCCCACCGCGAGTATAATTGCCATACAATGTCCATCATTTTTCAGATTTGGACAGTGTTTGCTAGGAGAAAGTGCCCGTTGCGTGTGTTCACAGTTGCGATATTGGGCCAATTGTAAACTCAAGTTGCTTACTTGATATTGCAGGGTAAATCAACTTTTTTGCCCAATACCTCTAAATCATTTCGCAACTCTTTATTGTGCTCTCAACTAGCATCGACCTCCGCATCATTTTTGTGCAACATATCCTCACTCGCGACATCCTACATCGCACCATCCCAGGAGTACTTCTCGATTTTGAGGAGGAACATAGGGTCCATTCCTGTCGTTTCTATTACATAGTTTACCCCTGTTGAGTGTTGTCGCGATTGTAGTTTCCATCTCTGAATAATGACCCTCACGATTGTAGTTACCATTTTTCCGACCTTGGTCCCTTGACCTTGGCGCCAATTAGCCTGATTTGAGCCTTGGGCGCTTGGTCGGAAACCCCCCATCTGTCTTTACTGCATAGGAAATCCTCCTCATAATAACACTCATCGTTTGGAGGTGTGGTTTTAAGCCAAGTAGTTGACTGGCATTATCTGTTCTCACCCCAGTGACCATGTTTTAGTACCAACCAAGCTCAGTTCTCATTTGAGCCATTTCTTCACATATCATCTGTGGCTGGGTTGTGAGTGGACTGCACTGCAAAGGTGTTTTCTCCCTGTATCAGATTTTTCTAGTACTCCAACTTTGTTATTTCGGGAGATTTTTCTAATTTTTAGCGATCTCCGCATAAGGACATTCTCCATACGATCCACCTGCTATATTGTCCAATACCGCTTTGTTTGTTAGCTATCTTGTCCCCTATAGAATTATTTCTTTCAGTGACTCATCATCTATCCGGTGATTTGGAACACTTTCTCAAGAATGGGTGATCTATCCCAAGAACTACTAACTGACTCCCCTGGTAGTTCCACAAAGTTATTCCACCCTGTCTTTGTGGTTTAGTTTTCTTGGAGAACCGGATAATAGCGTGCTAAGAAGACCATCCCTTATTTTTTGATTCCCAGTAAAGTGGAGTTTGTCTGGGAGCTCATTGAACCACATAGCACCTCTCCCGTCAGGAGAGAGGAAACACTCTGAGCCCTACTACATCGAGATCCAAATCAAGGCCTCCCACCAACTTTACCACACGCTGCCTTGCCTTATCTATATGGGCAGTGTGGATCCTCCCCAGAGGTAGCCCTGAAAACCAACCGCTGCTGTGAGCAATTTGCATCAGACTACTAGTTACAAAAAGTGTGCCTGTGGGGTAGAGGAGGCAAAACCAGTGGCCCATCCGATCTGCTATTTTATCATAGCCTCTGCATATGTTTGGGCCGTGGAGGCGGGATTCTGTCCGCCTCTGTTGATGTTCAACCCGTAGCATCGGGTACATCTGACCAGAACATCAACCGGAGCTGTGATGTCTGGTTTGATCCTCATCATTGATTCCAAATTCTGATTCATGTTTCGCAGTGTACGCTCTAATTCGTGATCGTAGTGGAACACGGTTCTCTTCCTCTCCGTGTATTGGGGCCTACGATGGGATAGTTCTGAAAAGAAATTCAAAAACAAATAAAACAAAGTAAAATCAAGAAAATATCACTAAACTAAGTAATAAGTTCAAGTTACTCCCCCCCCCCTTTAAAAAGGCCCCCTTTTTAAAAATTTTTGTTTTTTTTTTTCCCCGGCAGCGGCGCCAAAATTGATACGCCAACTCACTTCTCAAATAAGAATAAAGCGGTCGCGTCAAGTAAATAACCCAACTAGTGAGGTTGGGGATCGTTCCTCGAGGAATAGTCCTACGAACTAACTTTAACTTGTTTTACTATTGTTCGGCATTGATAACTTCTTAGAAAGTAAAAAACATAAAATGTAAAGGGGGGTTTATTTCCTAATAGTAAAAAGACTAACTAATTTAAAGGGACACTTAACAGTTTTTGAAAGTGGGTTTTACTCATTATCAAAGTAACTAGGGTTTACGTGTTCCCCACAGGTTCATACTTGGATAATTCTAACTATATACAATTCTTCCTATACTTGCATGCAAAGTGGATAAGTTATGTATTTCTCAATCCTTGGTCCGGCATCTAGAAAATCTCACTCCGCACCTTGTCCGGCTATGTGTGTGGGGCTTTCCTAACCCTTATCTTTACCTCATATTAAGCATCGTATTCGATATTGGACTAAGTTGCCTACTACCTCGTACCAATCAATACTAGCCTATTAGATAGTAATACACTAAATCATGTAATAATTCTTTCCTATTATCTACCTCCTTGGCCCGGCAATAGCTTAAGGAGAGTTCTAATGTTGATCATCGTTAAAAAGACTTCTAAGCGCAATAATATTAATACAGGCAATACACTTTTCTAGATTGTTATTTTAGATAGTGTTTATCTCATTATTTTTCTATGGTTCCCACAACCCTAGTTACATTGGAGTTTAGTTACTCATAGTCCATAAACACCATATCAAATATATTACAATAAGGGTTCATGTACTTACTTCAATGAGCAAGACTAAAGTCCGAAAATTGCTTGATTAATCACCAAAAATTACTTGTAGAATCTCCAAAGAATAAAACACTATCAACACAGTCTAATAATATGATTCTAATTCCCCCTTTTTCCCCGAGTCTAACCTCAAAAACGAGGTTTGTTTCGACCTATTTATATGAAAAATAAAACCTAATTAAAAAGTTTTCTAAATCTGGAAATCTGCCAAACGCGCTGGGTCACGGACACGTGACGTACCGTAGTGGTCATACGGACCGTCGTGGACTCCGTCGGTCCCATACTTGGTGCATTTCTCTGCTGCTTTCTTCAGTCCCCTCAACGGCAAGTTGACGGACCGTCATAGACACAACGGTCCGTCGAGGGTTTCGTTTCAAAAGACTTCACTTCTTGGAATTGGTACTGGGCATCACTTCTCCTGATTTTCACGACTTCAACCTGCAGGACGGACCGTCATACCATGACGGACCGTCCAAGCTTTTGTATCCACCCTGTCAGACTTCCCCATCTTCCTTCAGCCGCTTTCTCCCCCACGCGCCACCTACGGACCGTCACAGGCATGACAGACCGTCTAACTACTCCGTAGGTGGTCACTTCTGCCATTTCTCTCTAAAATCTCCATTTGGCGTTGACAGATTTTCCTCGCAAAACAAAAAGGAAAACTTGTAAAAATTAGCACAAAAAGGACCTTTGGACGCACAACTTAAGGAAAAGCATTAATTATACCGTGAAACCACGGTATATCACCTACGTGGCACTAGTTTGAAAAAAAAAGTCAACCATCGTTGGGCCACCAGATAGTGCCACGTAGGCTAAAAGGGGGTAAAAAATTATTAATAAAATAAGTTCAGGGGTGTAATAGGACCTTAGTATAGTATAAGTTTGTCTCTGAGATTTCGGGCATAGGTTGAGGGGGTACTTAGGCATTATCCCAAAGAATAAAAAATATTTTTTTTTGAAAACCTACTATAAGCTAATAATCAGGTGTTATGCAAAATATAGCGGAAAAATCAAATTCCGACCTCACGAGGTTGAATTTTTTCACAAAAAATTTAATTACAATAAAAATCGACCTCTTGATGTCTGTATTAAATGAATGAATCAATAAAAATATTTTATTTTTTCTCAATAAAATATCTATAAAATAAAATTGAGAAATATTTTGAATTATTTTATTTAAATTTCTTTCTTTACGTGTCACCGTTTTCATTTCCCACTCACACACCAGCTAGACCCCCCCTTTTTTACGGGGATCTTTTCCGCTCCATCGCTTTTCTCTCCACCGTGAATAGTATGTAATTAAATTAATTTTCACTAAAACATTTATATAGTGACTTCAAGAAAATTAATAAATTAATATTTTCAATTAACTTTAAATAAACCTTCCCATAGATGACGGTTTTATATACGTCATATAAAAAAAATAATATAAAATACCGACCTCATGAGGTCAGTATTTTTATTTCATCTAATTACTTTTAATAAAAGAGACATTCAAAAGATCGATTTGTTTGAAATTTTTCATTAAATCATAATTCTGCTAGCATAATACTAAATTTTCATTTTACACCTACAATTAATTGTTCAAAAAAGTTTAACAATTTAGTATACTTTTCTAAATAAAAAGTTTGATTAATAATACACATTTAGAATATGAACCTATGTAGATATGAAAATTTTTATGCAAAATATAAAGCGGGAAAATCAAATTGCGACCTTAGGAGGTCGATTTTTTTTCTTCTGAAAAACAAATTACAATAAAAATCGACCTCTTGATGTCGGTATTATAAATAAATGAAAATATTTAAATTTTTCTCAATTAAATATAAAAAACAAATTGAGAAATATTCTGAAATTAATATTATTTAAATTGTCTTTCGGAGGTCGATTTTGTGTAAAATAAAAAACAAATAAATTATAATACCGACTTTCTGAAATCGATAGTAAATTCAAAAAAAAAAGTAATAAAAATCAATATTTTTAATTAATTTTAAATAAATCATCCTCCGAATAACGATTTTATATAAGTTAAAATGTAAATGAATATAAAATGCCGACCTTCTGTCAATATTATTTATTAACATAATTACATTTTATTATAGCGTTAAAATAGTATGATGTTGTTAAAAACATGATATATAATGTAAAATTAAAAATAAAAAACGAAACCCACCTTTTCCCCTCATCAGTTCCCACCCCCCTCAATTATTTCCCCCAAATTTCTCCCTCTTGCAAAAGAACACAAGAAAAACCCTAAGACGAGCAAAACAAAAACGCAAATTCGCCAATCCCCATTCTCCTTCTCTGTATCTATACACATGGATTGAAAATATTTCTCCCATTATCACTGATGGCACAAAGCTACCGTTTTAGAGTGGAACAAAGTTGTGGTGTGAGAGGCACAAAGCTACGGTCTTGAGTAATAACTCCGGGTATCGCCTATCTATGATGATTTATACATTATGATTAATGATTCTATTTTCTTCTTTGGCTTTTCCTTTTTTGTTATTTTAATTTCTGCTTTTTTGATCTCCAATTTTAATTTTATTTGGTCTTGCCTCTACTTCTTATTATTATCATGGTTCATGTAGTAAATTACATAGATTCTACTTTTATATAATTGTATTTGTTTGTCTCTTACTATTGATTATGTGTTAGAATATGAGAGGCTTCATATTCTAAATGAAATGTCATAATGTGTTCTTTATGTCTCAATGAATAGTATGAGATATAGAATATGGTCCTCCCGAAGTGAATTACATAATGCATCTTCGTATATAATTTTTTTTTCTTTTTCTATAACGTTAATGAATATAAATTTGTGAATCCAATGGTTATCTGGAAGTGGAACTTCCAAAATAATATGTTGGTGAATCAATCTTGTGCTTAATGTTGTTACAGATTCTAATTTTTAATTCTTGAATTAATCTTTTAACATTAGGGAAAATGATACTTCAACAAAGCAAATTATTGTTTATGGTTTGATTTTTAAAATATGTGAATCTATGAAGAGAGAAGTATTTTCTGTTTCATTTTGAATGATGTCTATTGAGACGTATTGACATGACTTGAAAAGTAATATTTGATGTGGCTAAGGGTTATAAAAGAGATTGTACAAGAGCTATAGTAGGTAAAGATAAGTTTGATTCACTTAGATACCGTTTTCATTAATAATAAATTTAATTAAATAGCAGATTTATGTCTACATTTTCCCCTGAATTACAAAACAATATAGTTTCAAACACATATGGATAGGGGTAATAAATAGTGCAACGCGGTGGTTTTTTTTCCTAACCCTCAATATTTCAACTCACCCTGTGTGCGAAGAGTTTTAGCATATGTCCATCCGTCTCACGCCTACACTGCATCTTCCTACCCTGCCTGCTGAAGTACTCTTTTTTCATTTGATTAGTTTTATTTCTTGTTGTTCTTTTAGGTGATATTTATCATGTCTATTAAGGATTTAAGGCTGGGTATTCTTGAGTTCTTTTTGGTCTTTCGATCCAATTGCTTTTTAAGTTTATCCAGTACATTGCTAATAGCATTGGAACTACATAAAGTCTAATGATAATAATTAAGATCTTTAATCAGTTAGTATTTGTAGTAGTAGTTATCAAGAATTAATAACAAAGACAACTAGTTATACAGTAGTCATCATCTAATCTAATTATATAGTTCTAGCTTGGGTAGGAAGTGAAGTTTTTTTTTGTCAGTTTGCAACTTTTAGCATTCTTTGTAGATCTCATGTGGATTCTGCCTGTGTTCCATTCCTTTGTCCCGAAACACTCGAGCATTCCTTTCATTCCAAATGTAGTATACTGAGTGACTAGAACGGCCATGTACACCTCAGCCTTTGGAGATTTTCCTCTTGCATAGACCTCGGGACAACATAGTTCTTCTCACCACCAATTAGGGCCTCATCTAACCACCATCTAGTTCAAGAGTTTTTTTTCATATTGTATTTAATACCTCACAAGCTAAAAATAGGTGGTTAACACTTCCATTTTCCTTCTCAGATAGAAGACAAGTCTGGCTACTGGGGACACCCCACTGAGCATTTTACTTTTAGTGTGTACTACATCTGTTGCTTTATTTGCGATTGACTGCACCTTCATGACAAGAGATCGACTTGAGATCTAGGTGAATCAATATCTATAAGTTCTGGTTTTGTTTATATGTGCAAGAGTACAAGATGCTCTAAAAATATTTTTTAGTCAATCAGTATTAGTTGTAGTAGTTAGCAAGCATTTATAACAAGAACAACATTTATACAATAACCATCATCTAATCTAATTATATATCTCTAGCTTGGGTAGAAATTGATGTTTTTTGGTCAGTTTGTAACTTTGGCATTCTTTGTAGGTCTCATGTCGATTTCTTGTGCAATTATTTACTGACTGCCTGTGTGTTAATTCATTTGTTAAGAAACACTCGAGCATTTCATTCCTCCAAATGTAGTATATTGAGTGGCTAGCACACCCCTATAGACCTTAGCCTTTGGAGATTTTCCTTTTACATATACCTCTGGCCAACATTGTTCTTTTAACCACTACTTAATGCCTCATCTAACCTTCATCTCGTTCAAGGGTTTTTGCCATATTGTAGGACATATGTCACAAGAAAAAGCAAGTGGTTAACATTTCTATTTTCCTTTTCACATAGAGGAGAAGTCTTGCTATTGGTGACATGCCACTGATAGAGTCTGTCCCGAGTGCTTAGTCTATAAGGTGTTGCCAACCTCAAAATGAATATACACCTTGGAGCGCCAATTTTTCTCATACCAGTCTCCTCCATGGTATTTTCTAGAATGAGCCCCTTAGTCTCTGGTAAAATTGTGTTTTTTTTATGTGCACCAGTTCATAACCTTTTTCTCTGACATACTTCGTGGCCTTTATGATCATCTGATTGATCCAAGAGGACTGTTTTGGAATTATCATTCAGCAAATCTCTTCTGTCATAATAATCATGTATCCATTTTACCCCTAGCTTTTCTTCTTTCTTGCAGATACCGAAGTAAAGTAATGATAGCTGCCTTTTTCTAAGTAGTTATATGCAGTTCATTCGTGCCAAAAGCAATCCTAGGGTAACAAACTCTTCTTCATGCCAAGAGAGCCCTTTTTGAAATCTTAGTTTCCCTAGTTCAAAGAAAATTTCGACATGTAGCTTCATTAATCTTGATGAATTTCTTTTTTTAGGACGAACACTTGTTCCAGAAGACTTGAACAGGGAACATTACAAATTTGATCAATTGATTTCTACCTACACACGATAGGAATCCAGTAGTCCATGTCTTTATTCTGCTCAGCATATTTTCCAGAAGAGGTTCACATTGTACTATAAAGACTCTCTTGGTACTTAGTGGACTCCTAAGTATATCTAAAGGGAATTTACCTCTACTTATTCCCAAATTTTCCTCAATTTCTTGTTTCTTCTCAGGAGACATTCCCTCAGAATAGACAACTCTTATGTATGTTCCTTACTAAGCCAAAAGCATTGCAGAAGTTCTGTAATTTTTTTTTAAAAACTTCTGAACACTGATTACCTTGACGTAATAAAGCTGCTTCATCTAGCTTCTTGTTGTATGCAATGCTGAAAGTTCATTAAGAAGCTAGCAACTGGACAATTTGACAATTAAAATATAAGCTAGTAGTTTGACAGCTTTGTTCTGGAATTCATGTTATTATTTCTTAAAAAGTTCCATCATCGAATTGTTGTATTTTCCCTTGCTGTAAAGCTTTCTATAAACTAAGTTGCATGTCCATGAAAACTTAAATTCTTGCCATATTGTGCTAAAAATAGATAGTTGTTCATTATAGTTTGATTTCATTAGAGATATTAATTTTTTAAATTTGTCTGTATCAGTGTCACACCTTTATCAAAAAATTGTAATATTTCTTTGAACGGAACACGTTACTGGAGATAAAAATTATTTGTTAATCTTCATAAGTCTGTAATCATGTATCAAAAAGATTTGTTTTTTTCGTGTGTTTTCTTGATTATGGGAGACTGTTTTCGAATCCCATGATATTGGATATGCAGATTTTGGAATTAAAAAAAATCCATGGGCCTCTGTTCTTGATTTTGATTTGTTTAATACATGATTTATGTATAAGTTGTTTCATGTTCTCATTGTTTTATTCTTTGTAAATCTGGGCTTAAACAAAGTAATTTCTTTTGGATGACCCTGGTGTCGAATTAGCTTGCACATAGCTCGACTAATTCCATAGAGTATATGACTTGGACAGGGGAAGAAATCACCTCAAGAAGTTTATTTTATAATTCTCGACTTTTTTTTACGAGGGGTTTTACCAAAAACAGGGAAATGTGTATCTGCATGTCTCTGACATCATAGCATGCTGCTTCTGGATAAGTTTTGTTGTAACCTTGATGTTTCTCCAATTACTTAGATATTGTCATTGAATTTGTAGGTTAGCACAAAAGTACAGGCTGGTAGAGTGAAAATGCACCATCATTGTGACTGGCAAAAGGTGCCTTGATAATAAAGTGAAAGGTGTTGACTGCCAGAGGAGAACCAGAATTTGCATTTCAGGTTCAACCTTTAGGTTCTTACTCTTGAAAGTGAGTTCAAATTTTATTGTATTTCCTGTATTTTTACTGATTTTTCACATGGTTTATGTTGTGTATTGAAATTACTTGTTCAGTCTGGTAACAAGGTTGATCCTTTCTGCTGACTGCTTATTGCACTGATGACACATTGGTAAACTAAGTTATGAGTAGTTTTGCCTTATTATGAGAAATACCATAATAGGAGAAGTTGTCACTCTTATACATAAACATATCTTCCCTGGTCAATATCATCATACATGTTCTCATTATGTACCTATTCTTGCCGAAAGATCAGGTTAAAAGTAACATTTGGAGGGAAACATGGCTAGCAGTAAATATATTATTCTGCCAGCTGTGCTCAAATCTTTTGGTGATATAATGTAGTCACTCCATTTTGATTAGCAGTAGAATTTTGTGCTGAAGTCTATATATGCAGGAATATGTACATCTAAAAAAGGTGAAAATTCAGCATCCCTGACATAAAATTATTTCTCTAGGCCCAACAATAATAGTATATTACTAGCTGAAAAGACCCTAAAGACCTTTACCCCCTCTTTTGAATGTATTATAATGTGCCGTAACCTTTTTTTCTGGTGCCAGCTTAGCTAATTACGCCTTTATTGAGAGCAATCCAACATGATCAACATGTCATCTTGCAATTTTAATCTTAAAAAATTCACTTTTCTTCACTGATGGATGCGTCCACGTGGATTGGCACATTGGATGCAGATGTGGTAAAAAATGAGATCGAGGGAACACCATTGAATTAATGGAACATCGTAAATTTTACAGTATCACTTCAAGTTGTTGTTTCCCCTTAGTCACATACGAACTTTCTGGTTGATCTGAAATTTGAGTATTTCATTGTTCTACTATTAGCAGTGATCCACTTCATTAATAGTTTAGAGTCCACCTCTAAAATGATCTTCATGTATCGATGTTGCATGCACCAGTTAACTCCATGTATGACTTGTCGTATCTCAGCCTGGTTGTTGGTACCAATGCCAAGGGGAACAACAAATGCATACACCAACTTTCCTTGGTGTTTTCTTAAAATTCCTCCTCCACCGGTCTTGAGAGCACTCCCATCTGTATTTAGCTTGTAGAGACACCATTGGAAGCTCTTTCCCAAAAATTTAGTTTCATGACTACAATTTTCCACCATAAAGATAAGATCATTCCAGTTGTGTGACTGCTGGATATAGGGGAAAACAATGTTAAAAATTTGAAGGATATTTTTGCAGATTCGGAACTTCACTCTCCTCATATTGGATTGTTTGGCATCATATTATATTGCAGATTTGTTTTTCCACAGGTTCCAACATATAACGATGGGAAGGGCCTGATTCACGAGCTTGTGAGCCTACTTTCATGCTGTATATTACCTCACTTCATAAGAATATCTCTTAGAGGAAGAGGGGTATGAATAACACTCAGTGAAGCTGAGTAGAATTCCACATGGCTAGCGAAATTCCCAGAAATCAGACTGTGTCTTCCAATGTATAAGGGGCAGCAAAGGTAAGTAATAGTGATTTCCTTTTGTGTGAAGTAAGTAACCTCATTAATTTCCACAATTTCAGCTGGAGCATTCGATGGGATCATGAAGTGACTTTTATCTCTATTCACTAGTTGGTCAGAAACGACTTCATAAGTAGAGAATGTTTTCATGATGAGTTGAACAGAGTTACCCATTATCTTAGTCTTTGTTTGAATGCATTCGATTTTGTGGAATTTAATGATAGTAGATATCCTTAAGCAATCGTTTTCTAAGTATTGGTTGTACAAGACATGTTTTTCTCGAAGTTTATTTGAAATATATAGCTTTGATTTATTTTATTAGCTACTTTTGTGGTTTAGATCATTTATATATTTAATTATGTAATATTTGAATATTTGCAGATAAAAATTATTATTCTTAATAATGGAAAATTGCAGCTACAAAATTCAAAAGTGTTGCTTTAGGGACGTCCAATAAGAAAAGTTACACTTTAGATGTGTTGTTCTAGATGACATATAAAAGGCAACATTTTTAAGTGTGACCAATAACAAAGTTAAGACCACACTTTTAAGTGTAGTACAATCGAACAATAGTTGTTGATAATGAATTATTACAAAGAGTGTCTTTTATACCTTTTTGGCCACACTTTTTAAGTGTAGCTGCTACGGCGACATTAGGCCACCCCCTAACAACCATTGTTTAAAGTCCAAAAGTGTAGCCTTTTATCATAAGTCACACTTTTTGCTAGTTTCGGCCACTTTACTGGGGTGGTCGTAGGCCTAAAATGTTGCAGTAATGACCAGCTTTACTAGACATCAATAACTGCCAACACATAATACCAATTATTTTATCAATGCGACTTCAGATAAGTTAATTGTTCAATTCTAGTATGTTTTAATGTTGTTTCTTTGTATTTATGGAGTTTTACTGTTTGTACAAGTTTATGTAGTACTATTTGAGATGCATTGAGTCATCTTCCTTCTACAATATTTCTGGAGTATGCGTGAAATCAGTCTTTGACTTTTGACGCCTTCTCACTAATTTCTCAAACCATCTATACGAACCATTGTCTCTGGTGTCCTGTATTGATAGATGATTTGCAGGAACTCCATTCTCTGAAATAAACCATTAGCTACACTTTTAGATTTTCTCTGAAGACTAATACCTCCTCAGTATTACAAATACAAGTTTTATCCTCTTGCTCTATGTCTTGTTGTATTTCTATAGATAATAAGGCATCGAATTGAGTTTCTTCTGTACTTGTTGGACCACCAAATATCTCCCCATCTTTGGCATTGGGATCAACAACACCTTCTCAACATCACAAACACACAACTTGTGATTGCAGCAACACCACCTCTCCGTCTTGCGATCTGGCTCATCCAATTCACTTCAGTTTTCCAGTCTTGTATTTGTCTTCTGTGCCCTAACCATTGTAGCATACAATTTCATATGTTCTTGGTTACACTACATTCAAAGAATAAATGTGAGAATGTTTCGAATTGTTGTCTACCAAAGACACAATCAGGGAGGACAATGATTTTAAATTTCTGCAATCTCTCAACTGTTGCTAGTCTTTTCTGTATAGCCAACAATAGAATGGATTTATATCTAGGATGTATCTTTGGATGTAAAGCAAGATGTACCCAGGCTACTTAGGGATGATCAGACAATAAATTTACATACATCTTCCGGATTGAAAATCTATCCCCAAGTTGGGCTTTAACAAGTTGAATTGTTCCATGGCCTCCTAGTTTGTTTATTAACTGTGTATTGTTTTTTCTTGAAAAAAGTGGATTATGGGGTTAGAAGTGCATTGCTACAGCTGTAGACAAGGAGAATTTTGCTCTACAATGCTTGTCACCAGTTTGCTATGAGCAGGTTTGTCAAAGTGATCCTATAAGAAAAAAACTATATTTGAATGTTTCTCTTGCAATATTGAGATGTTTATCTTTATGTTCATGATGCTGAGTATATGTATTGGTGTGTTTTGAATTAGTTGGAGGAAGGGGAAAAAGATACATTAAGGAGTCAAGAATACAAGTACTGCATGCACAAGTAAGAAGCCTATAACTTTTATATAGTATGAAATATACGGTTGCTATTGTCTTTGTTAATTTGATGATTTAATCTCGGAGTTATGAGTTGTTAGAGAACGTAGAACTCCTTGATATTTTGCGTATGTAACTCATTTCTATTATGTGTTTGTTACGTTGTGCCATTTATCTCCCTTTTTTGGTTGTCAATTGTCATATTTGGTGATGGAACTGGAATCTGCAGTGTTGTCAAAACTCAAAAGTAACTTTATGTGCTAATCTGAGGAGGATATAATCACAACTAGGACCTTTATTACATAGCAAAATCTATGTAGTCACCATTAGTTTTGACTTTTCAGTATCGCTGCTGCTACAAATGGCAAAATTGTATGATGAGACTGGTTAAAATTTGGCAATGAGGCTTATTTCTATTTCATACTTTTTTCCCCAATTCACTGTTATTTGGTTCATCTGCAACCTCATGTCCGGCATAAGGAAATCAGGATCAACTCTGGTTTGCAATTATTATTTCTGACAGTGTTAGGCTGTAATAGTGTGATCCAATGGTTCTAAGTGCATACTATGATCAACAAATGAAGGATTAGCTTGAGAGCTCTGATAGTTGTAGTAATAAAGGATTCTCTGTTTCAAAAACAGTACACAAGTTGTTAAACAGACTAGA
Organism: Solanum habrochaites; assembly: GCA_027704765.1. Taxonomy (NCBI): domain Eukaryota; kingdom Viridiplantae; phylum Streptophyta; class Magnoliopsida; order Solanales; family Solanaceae; genus Solanum; species Solanum habrochaites. The sequence continues at coordinate 32,995,813 of JAKWJA010002493.1, read as the reverse complement.
ATCACAACCTAGGAAGGCATCTTTGTCTGTTTGTATCTATGTCCCAACACCAGCTGTTTCCTTTTTTAATTTTCCTTTGGAAAAATTGACACACTTATGTATTCAATGAAATGTTAAGTTTTATATTTCGTAAATCATTAAAATAATCAATTTAATATGTTAGATCAAGAAGGCCGGAACTACCGTAGTTGGAACAAATAAAAAGAAGTGTATATGTTTGAAAAAACTAAAGATCTTGCTTTTCTTTCAAAGGAGAAACATTTCATGCATATACTTTACTGCTTTTGCATCAATTCCTTAATAAGTTTGTTTTTAGAAAGATTCAATTACTCATTTTTTATATCTCAATTTGTTCTCTAGTTAATGAGGTTCCAATTTCTATTATTATATAGTTAGAAATTTCTTATGTGCATTTCTTGTGCAGAATTTTTAAGGAAATTGAGTTCAAGTATTGACTTTAACATGCTCGACTTTTGGAATGATGATTTCATAAAGATTTATTGCAAATTCAGTAGAGATTTTAATTCCATTTGAACTCTGAGTTAGTTAGTTGGTTTTATGTTGAGATTATTACATTTAGTTAGATCTCAATTTTACTTGAGAGAGAAGATAATTTGTTTTGACATTCTTTACTTTTACAGAAAATTTATTATATTGTTATTTTGTTTTTTGATTATAAATATTAAAAATATTTATATAATTTTTCTTGCTTATCATGAAGAAGGTAGTTTTGAATGCATGGATTGTTTGTATGTATTTGTGTTTTGAGAAAAATTGTATACCATTTTTTTTGGAATGTTTAAGAAACTTGGTAGTAACATTAAGATATTACTGTGATATTTAGCAAAATATAAAATAGTGTCATCAATTTTTGTGACATTCAAAATAACATCTGTTGACATTAACTTAAGTGTCATAAATTTCAATGTGACATTTTATAAATGCCTGTCAGTGTCTTAACATCTGTTTTACCAACATCTAAACTAAATGTCAGAAAGTGTAAGTGACATTTCATAAATATTGACAAAATAAATGTCACATATCTCATATTGACATTTACTGAGATATGTGACATTTACTTAAATGTCAAAAATAAATGTCACATATTTCATATATTATATCGATATTACTTGAATGTCGAAAATAAATGTCATATATCTCATAGTGATATTTACCTAAATATCAAAAACAGATGTCATATATCTTATACTGACGTTCACATAAATGTCAAAAATAAAGGTCATATTTCTTATCGACATTCACATAAATGTTGTAATAATCTTAGTAACATTTACATATATGTTGCAAAGTAAATGACACATTCTTCTCAACATTTACCTAAATGTCACAAATTCTTTTTGACAATTACCTAAATTTCATATAAATTCTCGACACTATAATTTACGATATTTGATCCAGATGTAAAATAAATGTCTATAAAATAAACTTGTGACATTTAAACATCAGAATAAGACATTTAAAAAATGTCGTTGTATCTCCACTTTCTTGTAGTGGATTAAGACACCATATCTACATCTGATAAAAAGCACAAAGGAAAAGAAGATTAGCTTGCAAGAAGAAGAAAGCACAATAAGACTTTTAAGGGACAATCTAAGCATAGAGAATCCATGTGTTTACATTTGGTGATGAATTCCGACCTATACACAACCTTTAAATATCAAGAGAGAAGGAAAGGAGAAAACAACAAGAGAGAATGGGAGCAAACTTACCTATCGTACGATCAACATATAGAGTGGGAGAGTTATTAGCACTTCTCTTCAGCTTCAACAATAGTCGAAATGGAGGAACACCGGCGGGGAATGTATGAGACAACATAGCAGGATGATCGGAAAGGGAAGATGAAGGAACAGTGATCTTGCTTCAAGAACTGATAGAGATGGAATCAAATTAGGTAATCTAGATTTTTGGGTGTAGTGGGCCTTGGTCCAGTGTATTTGTTTGGATCTAATATTATTTTAATAAAAGGCTCCGTGCCAAAAATTTCATTTAAAAGAAACATGCTTTGCCTAGAATCAAAAAGGATTTAACGGGTCGTAATGTAGGCTTGAGGTAAGGGAATATATATTTAGGTAAAATAAGTCACTTTTCTTCACTAATGCACCTATTTCCGTTTTCTTGCTACATTCACAACTTTTTCCTTTCTTTAGCCTCCCTTTCTGCATAATTTCTCACTAGTGCTTCTAACCTCGCCATTCTTTTCTAAACATCCCCTTCTTTATTTTATTTTTATTTTTTTACACTTAATTATAGTCACCATCAACTTATAGATTTCTCTCGAGTCAAGTAGCACATTGTCCTTGTAAAGACGACGACCATTATTAAGGTAATATCTGAGCTAGCCACCTTCAACTTAGACTTTTAACCTTAGTCAAAGTGCACAACGTCCAAAGGACCAGGGCTAAGAAAAAATTTAGGAACTTATAGGGTATCATTTTTCCTATATCTTTTCTTTCTTCCCCACGAAACCAAGCATTTTCACCCTATTTAGTCTCACCGTTGTTTTCATATTTTCATCTTAACATGGAGAATTAGGGGTTACTTCAGGATCAAACTGACGGTATCAATAAAAGAGATTCGACTCAATTACGTAGGTTAGAATAAAATCAAGGCAAACAGGTTCATGGGGCTATACTAGGGATATTATTTCTGAAAAGGCTAACATTCATATGACCAAGCAAAAAAGTCCTATTGTCATTTTTTAAGTAGAGAAATACTTTCATTTTGCTTCAGTAACATGTTGGGAAAATTCTAGACTCAGATGCATTACATGGATACTACAATACCTCACCGCTCATGGCGCAAGTTCTACTTAAGATGGATCAATCGCAGCAACATAATCAGTTAATGCACAAGGTTTAATTTAAGCTTAAGTTGCAGTCATTAAAGCCAAGTACAAGAATTCAAATGCATTCAAACATCAACTTCCAATTATGCTTTTCATACAATCTCCTTTCGGAATTTCAAGCTTCGACATATACTAACCTAAGACTCAATGACAAAAATTGCCCTTAAGACAATCATCATTCATCTATCATTGGGAAATGTTACTCAACTACTACGATTGACTCAATCCTACAAAGACAAATAATTGTATTTTGTACGGTTCAAAGGGATTATCCTTGGCAAAAAAACTGAAAACAATCTCCAAGAAATCCAAATAAAAACAAAAAAATAAAATATTGACATGAGACACTACCAGTTTTCATCAATATATACAGACCAAAGATAATTTTCACCCTCACCCCACACTTAAACATTAGCACTGTCTCTAATGCTTCACAGAGTCACAAAATACAATACTGAGATAAGATAAAACACTCTTTAATCAATCCTCCATAACATCTTCACCACCGTCCTCATCACCGACCTAAGTAGGATCCACCTCCTAGTCAGAATCAAACTTTACATCCGAGACAATGTATAATCTATCCTCATCGTGGGTATTTCATCACTACCGGCTCATGAAACTCAGGACCAATGCCAAGTAGGGCCTTTGCATGGGCGTTCAACATGTATCTTGTATTTACCTCCACTATTGCACGTCACTGGACGCCAGAAAACCATCTTAGTGGGGCAACATCTCCAACTTATCCATCCTGACCATGATCCGCTCATCATGTCTATGGAGTTCCGTAGTGGTGAGGGTCTGGACAAACTCATTGTCAAGACCCTTTGTCCTTATGATATCCACCAGTGCATGGAATACTGGTGCCATATAATCCATATTCTCTTCCGGAACACCTACAACACAACAGAAGACCACCAAATGCATACATTAACTTTTTATGCACACAATCCTTCCTCATCTCCGATTTCAATAAAACCCAAATGTTCAACTCCATGGGCATTATCAACGCGTAGACAACCACACTCTACCCTGGGTGATATACATGTAATTCATCGCCGATATCAAACCGTTCATCACTATTTTGAGCCAAACCCTAGCGTCTCTGAGCATGTGTGCTTTGGGTAGGGATTGATGATATCTCTTCCTGCTGTGTTTGGTCCATTGCACCATGAACTAAGGCCCACAATGAATGTTACAAATGTTCTGGTAGGGTGGGCGTATGTTCAGCCTTATGAGCACCAGCGGATCGATGTCCAGTGACATACCAACTACGTCATTAATAGCCGTTGGAGTGAGGACCACATCAACTCCTCACACTTTGACAAAATAAGATCGCAATTCTATTTCCTGTTGGCGTAGAACTCACGAACCATGTGCAAGTTGCACTCACTCGTCCGCAAAAAAATGAACTTTATTTGCAGCTCCTGGATGCGCCTAGGGATTTGGGGAAAATCCCGTGCAAGCTATCCCTGTCAATGCAAACATCAGAAAAATATCTAGCTTTAGTGTGCTTTTTCCACCATGCTATCCCTTCCTTAACCAAAGCTCACACCCCTGAACCGCCTAGGTTGACCCCTGGGTACTGCAGGTGCGGGAGGTAGATTTCCCCCCTGCGAACACGCTTTTTCTAGCTAGAGGTTCAAATTCCTTACCGGGTCTTTGAGTTCCAGAAATGACTACATGCATAAGGAATATAATCCAACCCAAGCACATACATAAAACAATAAGTTGTGGGTGAGGCGGAGAGGTCATCCCACACTTATGTCATGCAATGATTCATCCTTGGTACTCAGACTTCCCAAGGGTGAAAATGCAACATCCTCCACTTAATATACCGACCTATTTATCATATGCATATAACCAAGTAAGAACCATCCTGTCAATCACACACACTCAACCCCAACACTACGATTTAGACTCACACGCACTATTCCACAGCAATAATATTTACTATTATTCAAAACTTTACACCACATAAATATTCATGATAAACAGTGTCATTCGGCCATCATCACCGAATTGGTGTAACACTAACATATTCAAATAACCATCTGCAACAAGACTCACCAATATCAAGCAGAGGAAATTTCTACTCAACAAGTCAAAATATCCAAGAATATTTAGAAACCTAATATTCCGTGCCAAGTTCCCAACCCAAATAGAATTTCCAAGCATGGACATCCAAACCTTAAATCACCTTTTGCTCAATTTCAATAAATAATAAGTTAGTTCTACTCAAGACTCGAACTAACCATTATAAAACACATATAATGCTTCACGTTCACCACAAATTGCAACCATGAGCACCCATTGACACAATTATACCAAAGCAACACCACCCTTCTTTCATAACTAAAAATTGATGAGTCAAAGATTTAGACTCATTTGGGGCCTATTTATACTATTTTAGTGTTCTCAAATGCTTGTTTGTGCCAATAACTGATGTAAAACTCTTATTTTCAAGTATACGAATTGAGGAATAAATAATGAATACTAATGGAAAAAAGGAAAAAAACAGCTGAAAGAACAAAGAAAAGAAGGCCTATTGATCTTCTAATAAATCGGGCGAGTCATTAGATGACTACCATATCGCCCAAAGTTCTAGTGTGCCAAGCCCTGAAGGAGAAAATCAAGTTGGAGAGAGAAAGGAATAGTTGGCGTGTCGCCGAGTGGTTCCGCGATGCAGTGTTAGATTGCCTAAAGTTACAAAATTTGAGGATACTGAAGGCTAAAGCAAAAAGGCGATGAAAATGACCAAAGGGCGGATCGCCAAACTGATCGATGATCCCAACTTACTACGTCGAATAACCCTTCACAACATATTTTTGGCGACTATAAATACATTTTCAAACATTATGTTTAGTGTTAAATTTTATCCTGAACAATCATTAGAGTAAGTCTTTTAGCTTGAACTCTGAGTATTGAGACTAAGTTTCCCTTCGCTTTGAAGAATTAAAGTTCTCATTTTTTGAGAAATTGGAAGTGGGTCTTTGAGATTCTTAAATTTGGACCTTTGTAAAGTGAAGTTAATCTTACCCATTTGATGGAAATACAATTTGGTAATGTTTTTTTTTTAATCTTTTTATGATGTCTAGATAAGACCCTAATTTTGGGATGTGATTATGTGATTATGGGTTGATTTAGTTTATGGGTATCGCTAATGTTTAGTTTAAATGTTGTTTAGAATTCATGTCATTCAATAATTGTGTTTTAATTTAAAGGATTGTAGTTGCAAATGCATTTCTACCTTCGTGTTTTGGCCGGTAGGTTTTAAAACCAAGATTATTGAACTGATTGTCTATGTGTATTGGGTTGTCATATATTCAACTTGAGAGAGTGAATTCGGAACCCCTTTTCCACACATTCAACTCGAGAGTGTGAATGGACTAAAGCACAAATTGTTCCTATTTTATTGCTTGCTGGTGTTCGAGAGAAACCAACTTGATTCAAGGTAAATTGTTCTAGAGAAAGTTTACCTAGTCTGCCTTAGTCACTAACATACAACTACTTTGTAACCGTTGTAATTACCCCATTTTCTAAATTAGCCTATAATCGAATCACATCCCAAGAACCCGTATTATTATTGCTATTTGGTATTATTTGCTGCTATTGTAGTTGTTAATTTGAAACCAAATGCCCCCATTATTTGGCATTTTGTGTCACCCCTTATTTGAATTATGTTTTTATTCGTAAATGTCTATTACTATGGCTAATTTGAATAAAATCATAATTTTCAATTAATTCCGAAACACGTACCACTCCATCTAGGAATGATCGAACCTTATTTAGTTAGGTTATATACTAATTAATGATTGTTGACGCTTAGAACTACATTAAGTGTCCTTGAAACATAAATCAAAATGGTGCGTCTATCGGGGAGTAGTGTTGTTTGAGAATATTTAGTTAAGTTGAATTTTGTTCTTCTTAGTTATGGTTAAATCTACTTACTTTTAGTTTTGGTTTGCTTATTTGTATTTTGAACTAGGAATTATGAGTGTGAATAGAAGCAATGGTAGCCAAGTAGGTCACTAAGATGACATCAAAAACGTCAACAATGTTAATGAGCCTAATGCTAATGACCCGTCTAAAGGGTAGAATTTGTGCCTTTCGCTTGCCTCCGGCGGAATGGTACGTTGTGTTCCATATTACAAGTACCATATGTTGCAGATCTTGCAATTGAAAGGGTTGTTCGGTGGGTTAGCTCATGAGGATTCCCATGAACATTTAAGAAACTTTGTTTATATACGCGGGCCGTTCTACTTTAAAAATATATCCCAAGAGTAGGTCTGGTTGAGGTTGCTCCCATTTTCTTTGATGGGAGAAGCATGTAAGCGGTTGGATGAATTGCCACGAGACTCAATCAGTTCGTCGGAAGAGATTGTCACCGCATTTCAAGTGTGATTTTCCCTCATTTGAAGATGATGACTCTTCGGGAAAACATTTAAACCTTTAAGCATTTGGAGGGTGATCCAATTCATGAGACTTGACTACGATTCAAGAAGTTCGTGCTTCAATGCCAACCTCACGGTTTGCTTGACAATGTTTTGCTACAATATTTTCACCGAAGCCTTGATCAGTGAACAAGGGTGTAGCTAACCAACTCTCTTTAGGAGGTTTGATACAACAACTTTACATTATAGCAACGCAATTTTTAGATGGTATGACCACAACTAATCGGGCTTGGTACACCCGCAAATATCAGGTCTCCCCTATCACGTTTAAATTGACTAAGGAGTAGTTGGACAAATAACAAGAGAGGGACCAAAACATGGCCAAGATCATGACAGAACTTGACATTTTATTAAAATGTCATGGGAGCTAGTGGTCGAAGTGTCAATGTTGTGAGTGTCATGTGTGTTAATTCTGATGAGGCCAAGTTTGAGTCTTTATACAATGAGGAGGTAAATTTTATAACCAACCAAGGAGGTGTTTATTGTTCAAACTACCTGAGGAAGGGTGATAATCAAGGTTGGAACAAGGATGAAGGTTGGAAGGATCGTGATAGAGAGTGGAGGGATCGTAAAAACCCAACTTGTAAAGAGAGAGATAGGGAGAATGATAGATATGTTTCTCCCCATGAGTGCCAAAAGCCAATGAATTCCGAGGGTGGTCGGTCTGAGGATATGATATCTTGTATTAAAGTTGAAGGGTCTGACAATATTTTAAAATGAAGGAAGGAAGATAAGTCGACCCATAACAAGACGATTACCTCTCATTCCGTCTCTATCAAGTAGTTGGATACCCAAATGGGTCATATTTCGTCTCATTTGAACCCGAGACAACAAGGTGGATTACCTAGTAACACTATGGAAAACCCCAAGAATGAAGTTTGAGTGAGAACTTGTGTCATACCACGATCCTAACTAAGGCACTTCTTAGGAGGCAACCCAAGGTTTTATCGCTTTAATTTTTATTTTGAAATAATGTGTGTTAATTGTGCATGTAGAAGTTTGGAATGTGTTTGAGAAGTGGAGATTGGTGAGCTGAAAGTCTAGTTGGTTACTCGCCAAAGAGGTCAGCGAACCCAACTTGGACCGTCATTGGACTCGAGAAATTTTGAAAGTGGAGTATGTAAAACTCAACAAGCCTTGAGTAGATTGGTGAATCGCCGACCAGGTCAGTATCACGATTTTATTTGTCGTTTGGACGTCAGATTAAATAGGGTCCTATAAAACTCGGCGAGGTAAGTGCCCACTCGGCGTGTCATCCAGTGGGTCAGCGATACGATTTTAAAAGGCCAAAAGTTTCAGAATCTTTTACATTCCCTCACTTTTCAACTTTCCAAACTCAGGCCCGCACTATATTTTCATTTTATTTTGTGTTGTTATCGCTTTCTAGTCGTCATTTGTTTGTTCGAAGTTGGATTTATTTTCCGTCTAGCTTTTCGAAGTTTTTAATCAACATAAATGGTTGGTTTTCCAAACCTTGAATTTATAATTATAGCGATTGTACTCATACGTAATGATATTTATCTTAGTGAGCCTATTTGTTCATAATTGTGTATGTGTGTGCCTGTTTTAATACTATAATGCTTTTATTGTTGATTTCCCGAATCTTTTGTGCCTTAAAAGTGATTTAAAATGTTAGGTGTTGCTTAAATGTTTTTGGGTCTAGTCTAGTGTAGTCTAAGTAACCCGCATTTTTGCCAAATGAAGTAATTTTCCCAATGTGGAGTAGTTGACATCATTTTAAGGGCAAAAGTCGTTAAATGGCTAAATTTGGCCAAACCAGGAAAAGTCTGAGTATCCCAGGGGCATGGGTAGTATGGGTCTTAGTTTAAGTGTATGGTTGCTTAATTTGAATTTGTGTTTGGGGGTTGCAGGATTGAATTGGATGTTGGGGCTGAAAGTAGCATGTTAGGCCGTTTGAAGAGCTAGGTCAAGATCGCCAAACCACTCGATGTTTGGCTGAATTCCCCTAATCATCTTCAATTTCATGTTTAATCTAAAGTTAGTAACTATAAATTTTGTCGAGAAGCCTGAGTTCACTGAGTGCACTCGGCAACTCACTGAAAGTCTTCTTTGATTGTGTTTTCTGCGCCTTTAATCCATGTAAGCACTATAACTTTTGGCGGTCTAGTCCTTGCTCGCTCAATGTTTCGGTGATTCACCAAAAGACCCTTCCCATCACCGACATGCAAAAATTTTTGGAATCTTTTATCCTATCCTTTCGGCATGCCCGATATGACTCGCCAACGAGATTCAGCGACTAGCCGATTGGTTCGGTGAGTTTTTCTCCAACTATTATTTTTTTCATTTTCGTGAACTATTTGTAATTGTATTTATGTTTTTGCAGACATGACTCGACCAAAAGTGGCCGATAGAGACATGCTACCTCGCAAGAGGGACAAGAGAATATCAATCAATGAGGATGCAATTGCATCCAGGGCTAAGACCACCAAAATTCCTACGACAGGTGGGAAGGTAAAGGGAAAAAGAAAGGCACCTACGACACCGGAGTCCAACTTTGATAGTGACGGTATCTATGCTACTCACCTTACTACTTATGAGAGTGACAGTAAGCATCAGGAGCACCAAATTGCAACTTCTAAGATTGAATATGAGCTACTAGCAACCTTGAGAGTGGAGTTGCGTTCCAAGAGTCTAAATTATCCTTCTAGGATCACGATCCCTCAAACTACTTCTCATACTCCAGTTAACACAAGTTGTGGTCCTAGAACCACTGGTACAAGGTCCGCCCTGACTGTCTATGAACACACTAAAGACCGGGGATTTGAGGACCATCACAGAGGAGAAGAGGCTCTCTACTGATGAAGTAATTGATAGGTACTCGAAGATCATTAGTTGTCTGAGGTCTCAAAAATTCTATCTCATTACCAAGCCTCATGGGCCCATACTTTCCAAATTGATTCAGACAACACTCACTAATGTTGTGACACCTTTGAGTGCTACCATTGTGGCCATTGCTTCTAGGATAGTAGTGTGCGAGAGTGGCAAAGGGGACAACAAGGAGGTGTGACTCTAAAGGCCGCTATTGCTGCACTTAGGAGAGGTGTGGACCAGCTAAAGTCTATCGACATGTCTATAGTTTTCGAGAAGATGGAGATCCCAAATGTTCCAGTTGATCTAGATATGCCTCCGACTGCTATAGAAAATGTTTGTTTGAGCTGAGGAGGTAGATGATCCCGAGACTAAGGTTGAGACCGATGAGGAGCGACTTGGTGGTGATGAGGAGGCCTCTTATGAGAGCCTTACAGAGATTTAGGAGGTCATGGTAGATGCGACTGTGCAGACTTTTTTGGAAAACACACCATTAGTTGGCCCTAGTAGAGCTGGTAGTGCTGGTGATGTGACTCTAGGAACAAACACCCAAGGTCAGAGCGATGCACCAGGCATTGATGCCCTGACAGATAAATCGAGACATAGAAAGAATCCCGATACTGTACCTCCCCTACTTAGCCATTATGGACTGGTAGATATTTTTCTTGTTATTTGTAGGACAAATTTATTGTTTTTTGTTTTTGTAGGTGGCGGTGTAGGACTCACTTTTTTTATTCAGTGCCTGCTCAAATATTTGTATTTGCGCTATAATGCTGCCGTGTTTGGCCCACTTTTGCATTTCGTTTGATGTTTGAGCTTGTGGCTACTTTTTTTGAATGTAAATTATTTTTGCCCCTTTTTGAAAAAGTTTGTCCATCTTAATGTGTTTGGTAGTGACAGTTCTTTTGGAAATTTTAGCATCGGTCTTGATTAATATCGATGACTTAAATACTTCTCATAATCGAACAAAATTATTGTGCTTCTTTGATGTGGCCAAATTAACTTACATAGACAATATGTGAACTTTTTGCATCTCGTTGTGACTAGACGATTATCAAATCGAGTCTCTTGTGATGAACATTGCACACTGGCAAAAGTATGGAGTCTTGTTTGACATTGGTGTGAATGCCTTGTGTGATGATCTTACCATGAATTATTTGTGATGATACCTAGAATTTTCCCCATTGGTCCAGTTGACTATGTGGTGCAATCTCTTTGAATCATCTTAGGCAACTATTGAAGAGTGAAACGATTTGACATTATACCTCTTTTGTGGTAAACCTGTACAATTATGACCTTGTTTTATCCCTTCACCCATAATCCTCATAAGATGTGGTTCGTTTGAATAGCCAACTTAGGCCCAAAAAAGTTGGCAGTGTGGTGAAAAGAGAATATAAATTAAGAAATAACAAAATAGTTACCCTTTGATTCATGATTTTGAAAAAGATGGACCCCCATATAAAAAAAAGAAAAAAAGAAAAGGAATGACAAAGTTGTGAAATAAAGTTGCAAAAGAAATTGGGTTCCCAACATACCATGGAAAATGAATTAAAGAGTGAATTTTGAGCATGAATGAAACTGTACATGAAAAATGAAAGAATGAGTTGTTCACACCACATTTCATGAAGATTATAGCCATTGACCCTAAATGATCATACCCTTACACTCAACCCCATTACAAGCCTTAAAAAGACCTTTTTGATCTTGAGTGAACTGAAACAAGTGTTTATTGGAAAATAAGAGCAAATCTATGGGTGAGGTCATGCATGTGTTTATTTTTGTGACTATGAGTGTTTATTGTGATTCCGTAACTATAAACTGTGAAAAATAGTGTGTTGATATGGAATAATTCTTGTGTGATGAGGGTCATTATATTTGGAGCCCACCTTTGTTGGAGATTGAACTTGATTGAAGCAAAGATTGCCCCAAACTTGAGATCTGTATGATGGTGAGTCACAAACTTGAATCCTTTGAGTGCACAAGTTACTTCTTCAATTAGATAATTCACTCTTGTTGGGTTGCATTCATGATGAGTCGTCTGTATGATTGATAGCATTGATTGATGCATCCCTGTTGGAAATACTGATTGAGTTTACTTGCGGGACAAACAAAGTTTAGTTGGGGGTGTTGCTGGACTCCAAGATTGGACTCATTTGGGCCTATTTAGAGCGTGGTTAGTGTCCTCAAATGCTTTCTTGTGATAAAACATTATCGAAAACCTTTATTTCAGGGTTATAGTATGAGAAACAAAGCTCAGATGAACACTAATGGGAAAAAGAGAACAAGGGACGACTGGAAAGAAACAAAGAAAGAGCGGCTGGCTGATCGCTTACTTTTTTAATCAATTAGACGAATTGCCGAATGACTACTATCTCGCCCAAAGTTCCAGTGTGCGAGCCCTGAAGGACAAAATCAAGTTGGCAAAAGAAAGAAGCAGTCGGCGTGTCGCCGAGTGGTTCCGTGATGCAGTGTTGAATCTCCCAGAGTTACAGAACTTGAGGATGCTGAAGGTTAAAGCAAAAAAGGCGATGAAAATTACCAAACGGCGGATCGCCGAACTGATCGGTGATCTCAACTTACTATGCGATTGAACTTTCAGGACATATTTTTTACGACTATAAGTACATTTTCAAATATTATATTTAGTATCAAAGCTAATTCTGAAGAGTCATTAGAGTAATTTTTAAGTTTGAACTCTTAGTCTTGCGACTAAGTTTTCCTTAGCTTTGAAGAATGAAAGTTCTCCATTTTTGAGAAATTAAAAGTGGATCTTGGAGATTCTTTAATTTGGACCTTTATAGAGACGAAAATAATCTTACCCAATTTATGGGAACACACTTTGGTAACTATTTTTATCTTTTTATGATGTCTAGCTAAATTCTCAATTATTGGGTTTTGATTATGTGATTATGGGTTGATTTAGTTTATGAGTATTGCTAACAATTAGTTTAAATATTGTTTAGAAGTGATTTCATTCAGTAATTATGGTGTAATTTAAAGGATTGTAGTTGTATATGCAATTCCACCTTCGTGTTTTTGGATTGCTCGAGAGAGAGGTTCTAAAATCAATATTATTGAATAATGGTTTGTGTGTATTGTCTTGTCATGGGTTCAGCTCGAGAGAGTGTATCCTAAAACCTTTTTCCACACATTCAACTCAAAAGAGTGAATGGACTAAAGCGCGGGTTGTTCCTAATTCCTGCTTGTTGGTGTTTGAGAGAAACTGACTAGATTCGGGCTACATTGTTTAAGAGAAAGTTTATCTCGTCTATAGTCTAGCTTAGTCACTAACATTACAAGCTCGTTTTTGTTGAGTAATAGTTGAGGAGTATTACCATTTGTCTAATGAGAGAGAACTATAATCGTTGAGTTAATAGCCCATCCAAGACCGTAGGGCATATTGTTTTGGTGGTTTTTATTTCATATTATTTGTTCTTGTTGTAGTTCATAATTTGAGACGAAACCCCCCTATTATTTGACATTTGTGTCATCCCTTATTTGAAATATGTTTTTATGCGTAAATGTCTATTCCTATGCTGATTTGGATTCATACTTTTTGATTAATTCTCAAAACATGTACTTCTCATTGTGGGAATGATTCCAACTCATGTAGTTGGGTTATATAATAATTAATGATCGTTAATGCTTAGAACTGAATTAAATTTCCTGGAAACATAAATCAATAATCGCGAGAAAGTAAAGCGGAGAACATACCTGAGATGTTAAGGGAGATGGAAAACAATAGAAAAAGAGGATGGCATCGCGTTACAGATCTAACCGTACAAATTTGCAAGGGAATAAGTGGGGAGAATAAAACGGCTTGGGTTGGGTATTTTGTAGAAAGACGCGTCAAACCCCTCTTTTTAATGAAAAAACCAAAATACTTACTTGATAGCGCGACCCGGGGCCTTCACGGAGTCCTCTACTTTGCTTAAATTAATTAATTCTTGGTGGAATGAAAAAAATAGCCACGCTCCGCAATGCAGGGCTATTAAGTAGCTCTTTTATTTTTGACGGAAAAATCACCTTCACGTCGAACCAAAAATTTTGGGCACTCTCCTCAATGCGGGAAAGTCACAGACTTCTCTATCCCATTTAAAGTGATTCAATTGCCTCAAATGCTAAATAACAAACTAATTTAAAAATTCATCTCTGTGAAGCGGAGAAGAAGCAGACCGTTCTGTCCCATTTTTAATTTGCGACCAAGAATACAATCCCTCTTCGCGACATGAAGAGGATACATATTCAAATTGCACTTATTATCTTCTTTCTTGCTCTTTTTACTTGGGTCCTTTCATGATTCTCAATCCTATAACAGTGCCTGTTTCTTCCTTCAAGCTTACCTACACCACTAATCATGTTGGTTGTATAAATATAATCAAAGAGGTCAACAGATGTATTATAAATTAACATGCTTGGTTGGGTGAAAGTGAGATCGAATGGCCATTAAATTCGTGGGGTTATTATTTAGTTCATAGTCATATAAATACGCCTAAGATCTGGAAGCACGAAAGGATCCAAGTAAATGAGAACGAGAAAGAAGAACAAAAAAATACAGATTAAGGAAGATATGTATCCCTCGCGTCGATACAAAGATTTATCTTGGGTCTTTCTTAATTGGAGTGAGAGAGATAAGAAGGGCCAAATGGAACCGGTCGTGGAGAAGTTAAGAGTGCCAAAAAACTGGAATTCTTAAGGCACTCCACGTCGTGCCCCAAGTTGTCTGATTGGGTCGTTTCGACTTAAATATAAATAAACTCATACTTTATTTTATATTATTATTATTATTATTATTATTCTTTTTATGGGATTTGAAGAACGATGACTTTGAGAGCTTTTTTCATCAGTTCTTAGGATTCATTCCTAAACTCTTTTATTTTCGATCTCTTTATGTTATTTATGCATTGTATAATCGAAATCCTTGATATGAGTAGCTAATTTCCCTAGTTCTAGGGTTGTGGCTACTGAAGTTTATTTTCTGAAGTTTCTGGATTGAAAAATATGCGTATAGAAGAATCTTTTGACTTCGTATTGCAGTATGTCGTACTGGTTATTAGACCAGACGAAATCTTAATGCTCATCAATTAGTCCAGCCTATCCCTACTCAATGATACAGTTAGGCTGCCAATTATCGTAGATGATTAGAGGTCAGGAGACCATAATCATATAGTTAACCCTGTGATCATTGATTCTTAGTTAATTAATATCCATTTAACGAGATAGTATACATGAATCCTGTAGTGAGTTGCAGCCCTGGACTTTACCCTATCATTGTTCAAACCCAGTTGAAATTGAATTGTTTTAGTTAAATTTTCAATTGTATTTACGATTATAAAAGCATTCACTTATTTGTTCTCGATAACACTTGCTTATAATTGAAAGTATTGGTAAGAATGAATCAGTTTAATCTTGAGTCTCTGTGGGTTTCGATATCTGATTCTTTAAAAGAGCCATTTTAATACTTGAACGGTCACATACACTTCAATGTGTTATTGGACGCAACAATACCGCAATGGAAAACTTATGGGTAAAAAAAGTCTCAATGAATATACTTAGGTGAAGGCAATTGAAAGTTTTAGTAAGAAAGTGTGTATAATATTGAATTATTCCATTAGATTTGGTTGGTATAACTGGATTTGAAGTATCATGTTGATGAAACGGTTGACTTCATGGTGATGGAAAAGGCTAACTGAGCATTATGGTAAGAAGAGTTCATGATGGATTGTGATTGAGATGCAACTATATAAATAAATTGTTGGTTAAACGAATTTGGTATAGTAATAACGACTTGTGATGTTTCACGTAATAGTAGTTCTTGTCCTGCCATATGTCAAAAGAACATGTGATAGCTCAGTATTAAAGAAAGTAACCACCCACAATGAGAAAGAATGAACAAAAAGAAAGTTTTCTAACAGTCTTTATAGCCTTTCAAAGATAAGTATAATTGTCTATGTACTGATCCTCGAGACTCTACTTAGACTTGACTTGTATAGACGTCAAACCTATGAACGTGATGTTGTGATACTATTTTTTCATGTCCCAAAAATTGATGTTATGACACTCAAGTTTACCACCAAGATAATTTAGCCTAAAAATCAACCATTACGATAAAGTTTAGAAATAAACCATATCAAAAATTAATATTTCTATATGAAGCAAATGACAAGTCAACTTAACTAAATCTCAAAAATTTGATTGTCACGTGCACAAACATCTAATGTATTACAATATATTTGAAATAAAAACACAAATAGAAAAAAATCATAAATAGGAGTAAGAAGGTTTTCTTAAATGACAAACAACTACCTCACAAATCACCACAGGAATCCTCGGACACCAAGAGGGTAGAGAGTATCACAGGGATTCGTTATTTTAACCTACACAAATGTAGAAGCATGGGGTGAGTACCAAACTACATGGTTATCAACAAGCAAACTCCTAAATACAAAGTTAAGAGTATAGAATATGAATACTCCTTACACCCCAACCGAACTTACATAACTACAACCTGCATAAAATCTTCCCAACCTAACAGTACAAAATTTAAGTGGTTCATATCTCAATGATAAAATACCAACAATCTCATATCAGTAGTACACTGGATAAAGTCATCAATCACAAGTTCCATAGAAAAACACTCATAAGTTCACAAAGGTATGCAATACAATGTAGGGGTGTGCACTATTTGGAATAAACCGAAAACCCAAACCAAATCAAACCGAATTCTAATTTGGATTGGTTTTTTGGATTCTTGGTTTGGTTTTGAGTTTATAATTTATTTTGTTTGATTTTTTGGTTTGGTTTCGGATTTAGAAAAATGAAAACCAAAAAAACTGATTTTATATGGTGTATGATATATATATAATATATATATAACTTTTTGAAATGCTATATAACTTTGTTATGTTTCAAATTATTGACATAAACAATTAACCAAATCGAAAAACCCAAACCAAAAAGAGAAAAATAAATCAAACGAAATTTATTTTGGTTCAGATTGGGTTACACTTCTTCAAAACTAAATATTGAAAACCCAAACCGAATAGTACAAAGCCGAACCGCAATAAACCTAATACACCCCCTTAATACAATGAAATACATGCCAAGCATGATGCGTTCCTGACCTAATGATACACACCCGGTGTCTCTCAGTTTGGGACTCATGGGGGACATATATGTCCAAACATCTATTAATGCGTGTGACATGACCCTCGATAATAGAATTTGTTTCAGTATACAACGCGGCCTTCAATAAAATACTCATCATGACGTGCGATTTGTAACTCAAGATATTATATCCAACACGGTGCGCGTCACATCCCTCAAAATGTTACATCCTCTTCAGTTTCTTATCCTTCCTCAATTCATGTAACACTTATCAAAACTATGCTCACAACTACTGTGAATGACATGTTCACAAATAATGATAAGATGACCAATTTTATAACAATACACAAGTCACAACAACACAATCGTGATACAACATAAAAAAATGAATCAATAAAACTTTCATATCATTTCTAACATATCAGGCATCAATATACAATCAAGTTCCTTTTTATTACCTAGTTTTCCTCATTACAATCATTTGAAAAAGTCAAACCATTACCAAGTCTCATTACTCCCCAACACATACCACAAGGAAATATACAATACTATACACTTAACAAGGTTTGAGAAATCTACTAATCTCAGTTGATCAACAATGCACTCCGAAGCTTTCATCTTTCATTGGGCTTCCAGATCCACACAATCTATTTAAATAAATAATCACAATAAGATTTAAAACTAAAAACACTCATATTATTATATATCTAGTGTAGACAAAAAACTCACTCAAATTTATAATCAAGTTCCTAAATTGATGTCAGTTAACATGTCAACGCTCATATTTTTTAAGTATCAAGCCTAAAGTTAGATTTCAATTTCTCCAATATCATAAATCTAATGATATTCATATAATACAATATAACTAATATTTAATTAGGTATAGCAATATAACAACACTTGAATTATAATGCGATGCCCATGAAAATATTTTCCAAACCGACAACTAATTAACAATCAGAAACATTTCACTGTAAAACCATAACCTAATCTCATAAATCCTATATCCGTAATTATTATCTAAGTTGTAATGATTTACTTATGAAAACCAATCATTATCCCTAAAATCAAAAGCCTTAAATAGCTAACAAAATTAAATATTGAAAAACTATCTATAAGTTTTTGAAACGTGAAAGTCGTTACAAATATATACAAGGATTTTAAAAATTTACTGCCGAAATATATATTAATATATAATATATATATATATATACACACACACACACACAACACACACATCACACACCACTTAATAATTTCAACCTTGGTCAGTATTATCAATGAAATTTTTCTAGTACATAAAAATGACTCATAATTATTAAGCTATGACAATTTAACCGAATATTTAAAATTCTCGAAAATGACCTTCCGGGTCATTACATTATCTACCACTAATTATCATGTTCGTTCTCGAACATAAAGTAAAATTAAGTACCTGAAGCTTAGAATAAATGAGGATATATGACAGGCATGTCGACTCCATGTCCCAAGTCGTCTCTCATATTGAACGATGCTTCCACTAGCCTTCACTAGCAATCTCTCTGGTTCTAAGATTCCTAACATGCCTAGCCAAAATAGCCATAGGTTCATCCTCGAATCTCACGTTTGGCCCAACTCAACTGAATCAATAGAAGCATATGGGACTCATTAGACATTGTTACTTTCTAAAAATGGAAGATAGGTGATAAATCAATATTGAGACACCAACAAACTAGGTTGCAATGCCCAACTTTATAGGCCATTCTTCTAACCACTCGAGCTCAAATCTCAAAGGCTGTTGGAAGTGAGGTGGTCAAGGGCGAAGGCTTGTCCTTATTTTCGAACCATATCACACCCTTCATAGATGACACTCTAATCTAAACATGATTACCCTCCATAAACTCTTATGCTCAAACCCTACTATATTTATAACTCTTCTATCGACTCTGGGCCGTCAATAATCTATCATGAATCCTATGGACCTGCTCCATGGTATCTCTAATAAAATTTCTGTTTAATGTATCACGTCTCGAGCCTACACCCTGGACGTGGACGACACCCAATTACCATTAATGGCCTTGAGAGAACCCTTGGTCTGGTTTACTTAACTCAGCAGAAGACTTAACTTACTTAAACATTAGGATGATAACTCAAGAAATAACTTTTTTGTAAAATAGTACTTGGCCAAAATGGAAACTTCAAGTCTTTACAATTGATGAAAATGAAGACCAAAGAGAAACAACATTGGTTATCTATGAAGCTGTTAAAGTAAAAATGGATGTGAGGAACAGGATCCCCATTATCTAATAATGAAAAAGAAGCAAATAATTAATGTAAGGACGTGCTCCGGAATGATGACAGGAGGCTACACCAACTGACTCTGAGATGCTCAATGATCAATGGTTTACGCCAAATGATGATCCTAGTTACCGGACCGTATAGCACATAATATGATGTAGGCCCATGATACGACTCAAACTTACTTCTCAAATAAGAAGGTAAGCGGTAACCGCTAGCCAAGTAAAAATAACCCAACTAGCTGAGGTTGGATCGTTCCCACGAGGAAAATCATCTAGACTTAACTTACACGTATCTATTACTATTGTTTGGTCAATGACTCTCCTTGAAAGTAAAAACAATTAAAAAGCGGGCTGGTTTCTATTTCTAAATGAAATGAAAATAACTGCCGAAGTGTGAAAGAGACAAATAACAACTTTGAATGTTGGATTTTAATCAATAATCAAAGTAACTCGGGTTACGTGTTCCCCACAGGTTCATACTTGATAATTCTAACTATAACAATTTCGTTCCTAGGATCTTGCCATGCCAAGTGATTAAGTAAATTTCTAAAATCTTGGCAGTTAGTCCAGCCTTGTTGCATCTAGAAAATCTCACTCCGCACCTTGTCCGGCTAAAGTGTGTTGACCTATCCTAACCCTTATCTTTACCTCATATAGCCTATCATAGTCGATATTTGACTAAGTGATGCACCTCGTAAGCAATCAATACTAGCCTATTAGATAGATATACACTTAAATCTATGTTAATAATTCTTTCCTCAATATCTACATTCCTTGGTCCCACAAGTAGCATTCAGGCGAGAGTTTTTATAACGGTTTGTCCTACGTTAAAAAGACGTCTAAGCGAAAGAAAGAATATTAATACATGCAAGACACATTCAGAATTGTTATTTAGTTAGGGTTTACCTCATTACTTGCCTATGCGTTCCCACAACCCTAGTTATGCCGAGTTTTAGTACCCCTAGTCATAATCACAATATTCAATATATATTATATAGAATTCATGTACTTACTTCAATGAGAAGAGTATAAATTCGAGAGAGAGTTTGCTTGATAATCACCAAGAGAAATTCACCAACAATCAAGTGTGATAATCAAAGTCTAACAATACAAGTTTACTATAATACGGTGGTCTAACAATACGGAGAGTTTAAAAATGATCCAGAGTCTACCTCAAAAACGAGAGTTTTTCGAAACTATTATAAAAAATAAAAACCAATTAAACCAGCGACTCTATTTGCTGGAAATCTGCCCAAAAACTGTTAAGCGGCTGGGACGAAGGCCCTCGCGACGATCGTCGTGGGTCACGACGACCGATGGACTCTTGTCGTCCCCATACTTGTGCAATTTCTTCTGCGGGCTCTTAATTACACCTCGACGGCAAGTATGACGGGAATCGTCATAGGCAAAACAGGTTACATCAAGGGTCTTCGCTCCTAAACACTTAAAATTATCTTGGAATATGGGTACTGGGGAGTACTTCTCTGAACTTCATGACGAACCTGCAGGACGGACCGTCATAGACACGAGGAGACAGATCACAAGCACCTTGTAACCCCACACTTGTAGACTTCCCCATCTTCCATTCCAGCACCGTTTGCCATTTATGCTTCTAACCGACGGACCGTCACAAGCACGATGGACCATCCATAGCTCCGTAGGTGCGTCTCTTAGCAACATTTCTTCGCTAAAAAATCTCGCATTCAGCTTTGGACAAATTTCCTATGCAAAATATAAAAAGAAACTTATATAAAACATTAGCACAAAAGCTTTTGGACTACTAAACTTAATGGAAAAAGGTATTAATGATTCCTGCTAGAAACACGGTTTAGTATCAACCACCCTCAACTTAAATTCGTCCTGTTTGTCCTCAAGCGAAAACAGACACTAGACTCAATACCAAAAAAAATCTTTTTTTGGTACAATAAGTATCCATGTTTTATCCTTTGCAATCTTTGAGTATCAATCCCGGATAATCTCATTTCAAATCTATGCATGCTATACAGGAGTCTTGAGTTATGGCGGATCAGAACAGACACATGAACTCATTATGCCACTAACACCTATCCTCTTCAATTCTCACCGATGGTGCCTAACAATTCTGGTATTGCAATAAGTGTCCTCACTTTTAAAACAAATCCTCTTTTCCACACAATGATTTCAGTTGAGTATAAGGATTACTTGTTCAACACTCGACTCGTCAAACAAAGTCACACTAAGTTTTTTTTCATACTATTGCCCATAGAGTGCCCTTACGCGTATTTTCACTGCCTAACTTAGTTCGCTATACAACCCTTCTTAGGATCACGATAGGACTTTAGCTGAACATGAGGCTCAGAGTCAGATAGGGCAGAGTATATTAGGTAGACTTTAGTGACTTTTGCCCTCTTGACATATCGGACTTTTAACCTTCCACTTTCTATGTCATTTTATCTCGCCCCTAGTAGTTTCTCTATCCTTTCACATTGCTATTCTCGTCTTTCTCAATTTGTGTAATTGACTCTCTCTTTCGTGCTTGTATTCCTGTATACTTTTTTTTTCTTTACTTTTCTTTCGAACTAATTCTTGAGTGCACTTTACTTTTGTTCTTTCTCTCATCTTTGTTCTTTCAACCCCATTTTCCAGAGCATTCCTCATAATAGCCACCTCAACTCATGGCTTTGCCATGATGTCAATGCTACACAATACCCAAAGTGGGGTCAGGGCCCTATCCCATCATTCCACATAACGAAGGTTTTGTTTACTGCATGAGACACCCTCAACTATGCTTTTGGACATAAGCTGTGGTGCACTTGTCAAGGAGAGGGACTAGGGCCAACACATTGTTCTCAAGAAAGATTAAGTTGGGGTGGCAAAAGAACAAGGTCTTAATTTAAGCTCAGATCATTTGATCAAAGAAGGATAAATTTCATTTGAGTTTCTTTTATTTAGGCTAGAAATGGGCTATATATGAATAAGGGCCTATGATCCTTGCCTAATTGTCTATATTACAACTTACTTTAAGGCAGGGACTAACCAGGCCAGTTCTAGCTCAGTTACAGATTAGTGGACTATTTCAAATCTTCCTCACACTCACTGACATATCATTCACTCTACCCGATTATCAGACACTACTTCGATTTTAGACTTAGGGGTTAAGGCAATGGTGTACCTATATGTCATGCTTCGAGCCACAAAATTATCAGTTACTAGACTAGTCATGCATCATTTCCAATTTATCAGGATATCATTTTAGCCATCATGCGCCAGAATATTAATTAAACTAGTGTGACGCCGAGATATAGGACATGCCGGTTCAACAAGAAAAAGTAATCAGTCTTTTTGGGGGGGAAAAGAACACAGGCAAGAAAACCCCAAAAGAGGATGTGGAATTGGGCTACTCAGACCTGTCACCCGACAATCACTTTCCATTACCCCACCCAAACAAAAAAAAACATGCATATTGTCCCCAATGCATAAAAATTTTTAAAATAATTTCGAGGTGGTTAGGTGAAGCAATGAAGACAAACCGTGGCGCAAAAAGCGCCGTCGATCAGCAAGCTGGTGGATCTGGTTCCCCGGAAACCACGTTTCCTCTGCCATCTGGAAAACCCTTCAAAGTGTGGCCTCAGCACCAACCGCACTATCAGTAGGGCTCCTGCTATCTCTATAGTTCCGGGAGTATTGACGCCCCTAGTGATAACTCTGATACTCTCATCTGGTGCGCCTCCTCCGCAGCAAGTGAGGAATTCCTGCGCAGACTCCATCTCTCGGGCGCTCTTCTTCGTGCTAGAGACCTCATCCTATGCATCGAACCCCTACGCACTCTTGGAATGTCTCGCGAGGGGGAGGGGGGATCTCTTGAAGTGGGGCAAAGAGGGCCGCCAACCACTGTTGGTTTTGTTTTTTTTGTTTTGTCTACGAGGCTCGACAGAAGGGGCCTTAGATCAGGCACCCTAGCCTAGAAGAATCGTGTCATATCTGCACGAGAAGGCATAGACCGCCAACCGAAGAGTGACAGTCACTGGAAGGGATGGCCGGGCTAGCACCTCAATCAAAGGCGTCGCCAAAGCGTGCGTGGAACCTCAGCGATCTTCCGCTCTGTATATTGGGCCATTTTCCGCCTCAGGCTCTCTTCAGACTCAGTGAGTAATGACTTCCGGCATCCGCACCCGCTGGATATGGATGCAGAAGTGTAGCATTTACGCCTCTAATTTTTGGACCCTAGCAAGAGGGGACCAGTGCCGGATGCAGGGGGGGCTGTTCTCATGAGAGGAGCTCGGGGCAATGCTGACTACCCCGGATAGACTCGACCGGGGTAGTGCCCAGTGGGACGCCTGCCTTGATGTAGCAGTGAGGGCCTGGGCTACCGTATCAGCAAGATCATCAGTAGTAGAAGGGGAGGTCAGCTCTGGGACGGGGCCCTCTGTGGAGCCAACTCATTGGCCCTTACTCTGATGAGGCCAGACTGTTTCAACAGTGCCCTGCGGGTGTCTTTAGCTGATCTACAGCCAAAGGCACCACCTGCGGACCTTGCAGAGGCGAAAAGATCATGCACGGGACAGGGTAAGTCAGTAGTAGACCTTTGAAAGTCCTCTCGTGCTATGACTGCATGTAGAAGCCACGTAGAAATCCACCTCGAAGCCCAACCAATCATCGCCGTGCCATCAAACTGCTCGATCCCATGTAACAATAGTATCAACGGCTGTGGGGGGTGGCGGAACAGGCAAGATTCAAAACGAGTAGGTAGAGTGGCGGGAAATCATCCCAAGAACTCGCCAGTGTTTGAAAAGTTGAGGTTGGCCTTCTTGATGGCCCCCTTCGGCTCAGTCACCCAGTCGGCACCCTCTCCATCAACTGACAGGTGCAGGTCCATCCACCTCTTTGTGGTCTCTCTCAGCGATGGCTCGCGCAGGAACATGCCATTTTTAACAATCTGCCGGCGGTAGTCAAACTCGGCAGTGAGAGGGGTCCGAGTAGCATCAACACCCTCGCCGTATAGAAACCGGCGGATGGCAGGCAGGGAAATGTCAACCTCTACGCCCCGTACTCGGACCTGCTCCAGTAGGGCCTGTTTGGCGGGGGCAGCCCGCCTATCTATCTGCGATCGGAGAGTTGCTACGTAGGATGCGTAGAACTCTCTGACCATTTCTTCACTGTAATGGCCCAACGGACGTGCTGTCCACTCCAGGCGATGCCTAGTGAAGAGATTGTGGATCTCAGGCATCGTCGGGAGACTCCCTGTAAGGACCCGCCACTCCTAGGTGAGTGTTCGAGTCATCACTCCTTTATCAATTAGGAACTTGGCGTCGGAGTAGACTTGAAATTGCCCGTTGACACACCACTGATTGGGCTGGTCTGTGGCTGGTGTGGGGGCCTGAGATGGTGAACCTGAAGTGGATTCCGAACTGTCATCCTCATCATACGAGGACGACGCTGCAGCGGTGGCGGGTGCGGGAACCTCAGCAGATCCAGAGGCTTCCTCCGACCAGGATACTCCTAAGGAGCCAGACGCGCCTTCTTCATTTGTGGCTTACACAGAGGTTGTGCCGGTCAGTGTGCGCTCCTCATCAGACTGGGAGGCAGTGACTACGCCGGATGCCACCTTTTTGGGTGTGGCTCTAGGAGCACGTGCAGCACGGGAAGGGGTGGAAGTGCCTGGGGGCACGTACTCGGGGTCACGCTCATCATCAGAGCCAATGACCATGTGGGCAGAAGGGGCGATAGACTTCGATCGCCCGCGTGCATAGATGCGATCTTGCTTGGGTGCCATAGTAGATAGTACCTGTAAAGAATCAATATTAGTTACGAGAAGTGGCAAACAAGACAAGCAAAACCACACAACAAAAAAATTAAAACAATATGTCATGTATATGGTAACAGTGACACACGACAGGCCTGGTGACGGGTCGTCATGACTATGACGGACCGTCATGGGGTCCTTCGTGTCTTACTAAGACTATGTATATATGGAGAACCCTGAAGGAGAGTCTCTGACTAGTATGACGGTATGTGCAGGATGGACCATCACAGGTACGATGGTCCGTCGTAGGTGTCCGTCAGAGGACACTTAGAAAAAAAATGAGAGACCCTTAGGAGAAGGGTCTCTGACCATCATAACGGTCATGCAAGACGGACCGTCGTGGGTGCGACGGTCCGTCACATGTGTCCGTTGAAGGACACTTAGAAAAAGAGAGAGACCCTCAGAAACAGGGTCTCTGACTAGTATGACGGTATGTGCAGGATGGACCTTCGTGAAGACGACGGTCCGTCACATGTGTCCGTTGAAGGACACTTAGAAAAAGTGAGAGACCCTCAGAAACATGGTCTCTGACAACCATAACGGTTGTGCAGGACGGACAGTCGTGAAGATGACGGTCCTTTACATGTGTCCATTGGGGGACACTTGGAAAAACATGGGCAGTGGGGTGTTAGGGCTTTTGGAACGGACCCTACGACGGTTCATCATCGCGGTCTCGTTCTGTAGATCAGTGACAAAACTGGTGTATTACCCATATCCTATTGAACCCAAAAATCGAACTTGTATTGTTTTTGGACCTACTTGTCTAACCAATACCTAGGACACTAGTTAGTATGCGAAAGCACCTATGCTCTCGGGTGAAAAACTGCAAGTTCGAACATTTTAAAACAGGTTAGACAGAATTTTATAAAAGAAACGAACATATCCCGCAACAACTTAAGTATACTAATTAACACACCCACCCCAAATGACCGCTTACATTGAGTAGAGGATTAGAGACAACATACCCACTTAGAACGTGCCCCGGAAAACAAAAGGGAAAGTACCGGTGACCAGGAAGACACCCACAACAACAAATCCACTAGTAGATATCACTTTTTGGCTTTGAGAATTTAGAAGGGGTTGGCAATGATCGGTTGATAGTGGGGGAGATTGTGGAAGTTGAAAAGAGAGGGAAATGGGAGGGAAACTGAAGAAGGGGTGACATGAGAGGTTGTGGAGTTTAAATGGTGTAATTTTATAATAAACTCAACGGTCGGGTCGGGCTCGGGTACGCCATTAAGCACGCGACAATTCCCGACGATGGTCTAGCGCGTTGTGACGGACCAGTGTTCTTCGTGTGTGCCCTAGTTGAAATCAACAGAAAGAGCGTACATGGTACGAGGAGGATAACGACAGTACGTCGCAGGCGCACCGGTCGTCATCGATGTCTACGTCAGTGACTGCTGCAGGTAATTTTCTCAGAATTACTGGTGATTGTGCATGCAAATTTAAAAACCATCGTACAAAATGCTACCATTACTTAAAAGACTCTATAAGTGTGGGTTGCTCCAACAAGTGCCTGTTTAATGTCGCGGCACGACTGGGGACACGTGTACTCAGACTTCGATCAAGAGGATAGCCTCTATCACTTCATCCCTAATTGCTTTATCGCCCAAAATACAGTTTATTCGATCTTATTCATTCTTAAACCACACTCCTACTTGGCTTTAAACTCAAAGCTTCATGGAGGGAATAATTGGGGTAACAAGTAAGGGCCAGTCCATTTGGACGACTTGCCCGGAAGCAAGGCGACCACACGAACTGTACAAGCACAAATCCCCAACCATAAATCTTGTTTGCACTTTTTGTCATTATCCTTTCATTTTTTCTTTGTGGGATCTGCCGGATAAAGATTGGGGTAACCACTCTGCCGATAGTACTACAACGTGAAGGGGATTCTTCATTGTTCAAACCGAATTTCATCTGCCCTTTTCCATAGTCAAATAGGCTCTACCTGTAGCAAGGAAGGCATCCCAAGAATTAATAGGAATTTCAAAATCGACTGTTTCTACTTTCATCAAGCATACAAATATTTGCATGCCGGAAAGATGCATGACTCCACTTTTACGTGCACCATCATGGAGTATCCTTATAGGCGTTTCACTAGTCCGATCAGCACATCCAGTAGTCGCATCGCATAGAGAGGGGTTTTGGGATCCCACAAACCCAACTTCTTGTAATTAGAGGGGGGCATGAGATTGATGCTTGCACCCAGACACATAATGCTTTGCGCAAATTGAATGACCCAATGTAAAAGAAATACGGAACGCCCCACCCGGACTCTTCTTTCTTTTGTCACGAGGGGATCATGTAGCAATAGCAACTCAATGATGTGCAGTGCTATCAATAATCCTCAAACGTGGCCGATATTTTCTTGGTGACCAATCTTTCATAAATTTGGCCATAACTGGGGCATTTGTTCTAGGCTTCTACCAAAGGGAAATTGATAGAAAACTTGCTTCAACATAGTTATGAAAGCCTAGTAGTATTTACCATCTCGGTCTTTTCCTAATCGCGAGAGAAAGTGTGGTGGCTAGGCATGGGAATTACTTCATAGGTACTTCTGCATCTTTTCCATTATTTTCCTGCTTACATACCACTTTACCACATTATCATTATCCTTTCTCACATTTTCCTCAGTAGAAGCATAGTGGGTCAAGGGTTTGCTTACCACCCCGAGTAGTAGTTATTGTATACGTGGCCGGGCATCATTTTTGGAGTTTGCAGTGTTGCTAGGAAGAGTGCCCGGTATGAGCTTGTTTGTATCTCCAATGTGTCGCAGATAATTGGCATTTGAACTCGATCTGCTTAATCGAAAACGAAGGTGTATCAAAGTTTCTACAAATATGCTAAATCAACCCTTGAAACTCTTTAATGTTCTCAATCACTAGCATCGAACCTCCTCATAATTTGTGCAACATATCATAAACTCGTGCCATACTATTCTCACCATCCCTAGGAGTCACTTCACGATTCTGAGAGGGACATAGGGCAAATTCCTGTGTGTTCTTAGCATAGTTACCCTGTTAAAGTGTATATGTCGCGAGTTTGTGTTTCCATCTCGGACCGAAATGAACCCTAACTGTGTAGGTACCATCGTTCCAACCTTGGTTCCCTTGACTGGAGCGTTATCTGATTTGAGCTTGGGCGCGTGGTCGGAAACCCACCGTTGCTCATTACTCCATAAGTGTACCTCGATACATAAGCCATTCATCATTAGGAGTGGTGGTTTAGCAAGAGTCGTTGACTGCATTATCTTTTCTGCACCCCAGTGACATGTTTATAACCAACCCAAGCTCGGTTCTAATCTAAAGCCAGTTTTCACGAATCTCATCTGTGGTTGGGTTGTGAGTGTGACGTCACTGCGAAAGGTGTTCTTCCCTGTAGCAGACTTCCTAGACTCCCCGATTTGTTATGTTCGGGAGATTTGCTCTAATTTTTCAGCGATTCAGCATAAGTAAACTCCCCATAAAGATCCACCTGTGATAGTGCTCAACACTGCTTTATTGGTATCATCCTGTCCCTGATAGAAGTATTCCCTCAGTGACTCATCATCTATGCGGGATTTGGAACACTTCTCAAGAAATGAGGTGAATCTACCCCAAGAACTACTTAACTGATCTCTGGTAGTGCCACAAAGTGTTCCACTTGTCTTTGTGGTTTAGTTCTGGAGACCGGTAGTAGCGTGCAAGGAAGACATCCCCTTAGTTGGTTCAGTGAAATTGAGTATGTCGGAGCTCAGTGAACCACATAGCAGCATTCCCATCATGAGAGAGGAAACATCTGGACTTATTACATCTAAATCCAAATCACGTATCCTACACAGTCGTTTTACACACTGCCCTTACCCTTAGCTATATGGGATGTGGATCCTCAGAAGGTAGCCTGAAAAACAACCTATGGACATGAGCATTTGATCAGGCTACTAGTTACCAAAAAAGGTGGCATGTGGGTTAGAGGAGGCCAATCAGTGGCCCATCCAGTTGATATGTTATAATAGCTCTTCTTTAGTATGCTTGGGAAGTGGAGCGGGATTTTGTAAACTCTGTGTGTTCACCACAAAGCTGGGTAACAACTGACAATGAACATCAAACCGGAGCTGGGATGTTCTGCGTTAGGATCTCATCATTTATTCCAAAGTTTCTATTCATATTGACCCAATGTACGCTATAGTCGATGGATCGTAGGAAAACAAGGGTTTCTTACTCTCGTTGTATTGGCAACAAGGAGGATAGTGTCTGAAAAAAAAATCAAACAATAAAAAAGTAAAATAAGAAACTATCAACTAAATATAGTAATAAGTTCAGTCTATCTAAAAGTACTTTCCCCGGCAGCGGGCGCCAAAATTTGATACGCTCAAAACTTACTTCTCAAATTAAAAGTAAAGTGGCGTGCAAGTAAATAAAACCAACTAGTGAGGTGTGGGATCTGTGCACACGAGGAAAATATCTAGACTTCACCTCAACCTGTTATTTACTATTGTTGGGCAAGGACTTCCTGGGAAAGTAAAAAACAATAAAAGGGGGGTTTATTATTTCTAAATGATGAAAATAACTGCCTAAGTTGAAAGAGACACTAACAGCTTTGAATGTTGGATTTTAATCAAGAATCAAGTAAATAGGGTTCCGTGTCCCACAGGTTAATAACTGATATATTTCAACTATAACAATTTCTTTCCTAGTATCTTGCATGCAAAGTGATAAGTTATGTATTTCTAAATTCGGGTCGGCATCTAGAAAATCTCACTCCGCCACCTTGAGTCCGGCTACGTGGTTTCTATCCTACTATCTTTACCTCTATACGCATCATATCGCTATTGACTAAAGTTATTACCTCGTACACAATCAATCCTAGCCTATCTAAGTATACACTAAATCTATGTTAATAATATTTACTATTATATTACCTCCTTGAGTACTGGCAAAGTAGCATAAGGCGAGTATAACGTTGGCCCATCCGTTTAAACAAGACTTCTAATCGAAAGAATTATTCTTACATCCAAGACACTATCTTGAAACTGTGATTTTAGTAGTTGACCTCATTATTGCCTATGGTTCCCACAACCTAGTTATGGAGTTTAGTTACCAGTAGTCATTAATCACAATATGCAAATATATTATATAAGAATTCATGTACTTACTTCAGGAGAACGAGTAAAATCGAGAGTGTGATTGATTAATCACCCGATAGCAACACCAACAATCAGATGATATCAAAAGTCTAAACACCCCCAATACAATGTATAATACGGTGTCTAAAAACAATTTTTTTTTTTTTTTTTTTGACGGAGTCTAACAATGACAGGAGTCTAACCTCAAAAACGAGGTTTTTCGAAAAACGATTTATAAAAATAAAAACCTAATTACAACAAGGACTATATTTGCGGGAAATCATGCCCAAAACGAGGGGCTGGAGTCCGACGGATCTCGCGACGGATCGTCGTGGTCACGATGGACCGTCATGGACTCACGTCGCATACTTGGCAATTTCTTTGCGGCTCTCTTCATTACCCCCGACCAGCAAGTATGACGGACCGTCATAGGCACCAACGGCTCCGTCGAGGTCTTCGTTCCAAAACACTTCAACTCGTGGAATATGGGTACTGGGCTTACTCTCTGAACTTCATGACGAACCTGCAGGAACAAACGTATAGAACGGCGGACCGGTAATATTCATAGGACACGACGACGTCTTACGACACGACGGACCGTCACAAGCTTTGAACCCCACAATTGGTCAGATTCCCATCTGCCTTCAGCAACTTGCACTACCTGCCACCGACGGGACCGTCACAAGCACGCGGAACGTCATAGCTTCATAGGTGGTCCTTCTGCATTTATCCGCCTCCAAATCTCCGCATCAGCTTTGGACAGATTTCCTTGAAAATAAAAAGAAAGTATATAAATAAACAAAAGGATTTTGGACCCACACTAAACGTAAGAAAAAGATTAATAATACGGAAACCAAGGGTATATCAGACCAAATGGATCAATACATAGTTGCAATGCTAACAACACTTAAGCTTAAAAAAAAAAAAGAAGAAACACTTATCTTGACTCTGCTCAACTCATATATAAGTTAACTCATTCAATATAATGCAATTTAAAAGTAAGAGCAATATAAAGAAAAAATGTCTAAAACATGTTGTAAACACTAAATATATGCAAGATACAAATAACTCTGGTATGTATGTAAAAATACAAATAAACTAATGTGTATAAGAATAAAATAACGCCTGTGGTTGTTTCTCCAATCGACAACCATCTTTTAAGAGCAACAGTGATGGTACAACGATCTACCTCAGGTACCAGGAGACATATCAACCGTCAAAGGTATAAGCCAGAACTGCCTAATGGATCCAATAGCTAATGTGAAAGAAGGCTCTCTTAAAAGTATTGCAACCTTTTATCATGTTGACTACAGGTTTATATGGGGATGTGAGTGTCTAAACTCTCTTCATATCGTACAAACAATACTACTCCCGAAATAGTTGGGTCTTATTTTTTTTAAAAAACATATGTAATTCTGGGGTATTGAGATTAGCGCTCAAAAGTTAGACTCAAAGCTATCTTGGGAAATCAAGTTTTCCGCTTGTGTCTCTTAGAAAGTATAGTTCCTTTCGTTAAAAATTGCCCTCAGGCTCCCTTGAAAATCAAAGTGTTCTTATAGTTGTTAATATTAAAACATTTTAAAATTCTTTGGATCTTAGTCCCATTACTTTTGAGAAAAAAGAACTTCAACTTACGCTTTACTGAACTTAAGGCTTGCGCCTTAAAACAAAGTAAAATGTATCAGTAATAAGACTTTGAACACCTTAAGGACTTACTTAACTACTTCTTAGTTTTAGACTGACTCCTTAACTTTCATTACTTGACTTAACTTCATTGAATTTAATTATGGATTCGAGGGTTCATGATCTCGTGTATATGGCTGATTCCTTGATGTTCAATGACCTTACAATGGTGGAATCAACTCCGGAACAATGTGGGTACTTTACCTGGGAACTAGTACAAAAAAATGAAGAACAGAAACAGGGGGTATCCAGCGTCCTGCGCTCTAAGAGGGTGTGGAACACAGAGCCTGCGGACAGAGGGACCGTCCTCAGGGGCTCTGGTTGGCGCAGGCGCCCCAAAGTAGTCCAACCGAGCGTTTCAAATTTTCTAATCTGTTTTCTATTCTAAAGCTTCTAAAACTTCAAGGATTCAAACCCAATTCACTTAGGATCATAAAAAACCTAAGATCCCAATTAGATTAGACTCAAAAAAACAACCCGAAAAGGAATACATAACTTAAAGATATTACTACAATCAACTACAAGAATTCACCATGTTCTTCAAGAACTTCAATGTTCATTATCATCTACTCAAATTTGCTAACTTAAATAACTTGGTCGTGTGGGCGAACTAATCCAACACAGAAAGATCTTACATACATTAATAGGAATACCCGATCGAAAATTCCACTTAGAGATCTTGGCGTTCTGATGAATTCTGTCTTTCAAATTCTCCTTCTTCTCTTCTCTTTTCTCCCAAGTCATAAGCTTGAATAACTTTTCTAAAACTAACTTAAGGCTTAGTTTTTCCCCTAATAAACCGTTAAAACGAATTAGAAAATAGTAGGGTGAAAAGACCACTTTACCCTTACTGAATTCGAATTGGGACCTTCCCCAATCCAACAACCCAAACTTCTGATAGGATATCTCTCTCATACGATATCAAAAAATGCGCAAACTTGAAGTTGTTGGAAAGATCTTTCCAAGATATTTCCAACCATATAAAGAATTGTCTCTAACTCATCCTGAGTTAAAAGTTATGGCCGTTTGAAAAATGATCAAAAACTCACTTTCTTAACTTAAGAAATTTTCCAAATTTTTCCTATTCTTTCCAAAAATAATAATTTTAAGTTTCTTACAAAATTCTCGGCTATTACGAGTTATGAGATGTTACATAATGAGTCCATGTCATAATCAAACCAAGCAATCGGAGTCCTACACCGCCTACCATACAATGCCTTAAATGGGTTCATCTGAATAATCGAGTGATAATTGTTGTTGTAGGCAAACCCTACTAAGAGCAAGTGATGACCCCAACGAGAACCAAAGTTAATCACATATGTGTGAAGCATGTCCTCCAACACCTGAAACGACCGAAATATATAATAGAAATATATATATATAATTAAGTATAGCAACAAAAAGAGCAAGAGAAAATTGTATTGTTTTTTGGCAACTAAGATTTCATAGTTAGTTATAAATGGGTTACGTTATAGTGATAATTTAAAAATAATTTATAATCTTTATATATTGTCTACATTTATGTTTATTCTTTAAATTTTGAAAAGTCAAATGTCCAATAAATTTTTTTTATTGGTAATAGTTATTTTATTCAAATTGTATGAATTTAACTATTTTAAAACAAATTATTTAAAGGGAAAACGACACTATTAGTCCCTATGTTAAGGTTAATTTTTTATTTTAGTCCTTATGTTATTTAACTTAGCACTATTGACTTTTAATTATATCAATTGAGTGATTTTAATCCTTCAAACTAACAGACGCAAGAAAATTAACAGAGAGTTCACTGCTAAAAGGGGTAATTCAGATATTTTAAAGTAATTGCTTGAGAAAACAAAAAACATTTTTAAAAAAAATCATTCGTTGCATATCGTTCGTCGGTGTGAGGGGGAGGGTTAATGCCTATCAAGTTGGTTTTTGAAATTGTAGCTCAAATCGACGGGCTTGTTCTTCTAGATAAAGATAGGAAAGACTTAGTTTGTTCTTTAAAGAGAGAGAATTAAAAAGGAAATATCCGAACTACTCTTTGTTAAAATTTTTTTTGAATATGTAAGTCTAAAATCATTTACCTGATATAATTGAAAATTAATAATACTAAATTAGATAACACGATGACTAAAATAAGAATATAATTTTAACACAGGGATTAAAAATAAGATTTTTCCTTATTTAAATCGTATTTTAATTTCAAATTGTCACGTCCCAAGTCTAGAGAAGTGTGATTGGCCTGCCGCACTTGACTGATTAAGCCAATTGAAACCAACTCAAACAAAAAAACACGCGCCATTAAGGCCGCATCAAACCTAAAGAAACGCAAGAAAAAACAAACTTGAATATACGTGAAGTATGATACAAGGTCAATTCTACCGCAACATAGTACCAAACCCACAATAGATGTCTACAAGCCTCTAAGATGAAAGTCTACTAAATATGAGTCAGGTAAAGGCCTCGACATATCCATTATCGATATAATGCTAAGAAGGACTCGAAACTCTATAAAAAAACGAATTGCACCCATATTCAGCTGAACACGCACGAGATTTTTCTATCTGTATGATAACTTGTAGTGCCCCCAAAAGACTGGTGATATCAGTACTAAATATATAAGGCAAAGGAATAATGAAAATTGCAACTAAAATCAGAATACTGCATATGTAATCTTCAAAAAGTAAACAACCACTCCACATGAGTAATTTTGTATCCCCTTACCATATCCTTACTCGAAACACATAAAATAAGCAGTTAATCGTCACACAATGACCTACTAGCCGCAACCACAATAACATGATCATAATAGAATCAACTATAATCAAATAGTCTTCTTACCTATATATATCTCTTCTTCATACCACACAACCATAGCAAGATAGATCATCATGTTGTTGATAGTTTGTAGTAAAATCTACCTCTTTGTGCCCCATCATACATAGCGAGCCTTCATAATTCGTTCAAACAACACAGATATTCAAACTCTATTGGCCACAATATATAACTCAAGCAATGGTATACAACCTTATGGAATGTAAGTCAATGTCATGTTATGAAGAGTAGGCGAACATCCTAATCCATAGCCTCAAAGGCATTCAATGCATGTGGTGTAGGCGAACACCTCGATCTTAGCCTTAAAAGGCATGTACTTGATGAGTCGATTCCACAACTGTCTTGCTTTTATTGTATATCGGAGTACTCCCGTTTGTTTGACGTAAAACGGATAGTGAATTTGTTTCTGTCTTTTGTTGAATCTTTTTCACGTGGCGTAGGAAAACACTTCAACCCTAGTCTAGCCTAAAAAGGCAGAAAATGCATGTGATGTAAGCAAACACTACAATTTTATATCCTAAAAAGGCACATGGTGTGGAAAACATATGTATGAACTTAAGCAAACAATATCAACATCAAGCCACAACAATAATAATCTCATCTAACCCCAATAGTTCATATAAAGCATTAACAATTTAGCAAACAAATCTTACTTGGACCGTCTAGGAGGTCATAATGATATCTAATATTTTACAAAAAACAATTACTCTCAATCGTTCAAATAACACAATAATCAGCTAGTACACATGTTTTTTTTGGACACTATGTACGTATGATATCTATGAAAACATAAATATTATATACACAAAATAGCAACCCCAAAAGTAACTTATACCTCCTCCACACCATAACCTAATTAACACCACTCAAATATCATGATTAACCCGACAATAGTTGTAATCCAATAGATACAATCCTCTTTTATTCACCAACTTGACATAAAACTGACAGCAGTGATTATGGATTCTTAACAAAAGTAACATTGATACCATAAAATATGAATTTTTAACAAGAATAACGATCAATAACAATTTAAAAACACCTAATGATTGAGTCTTGGATAGATTAGAAAATTATAAACTTCAAGAAATCATGCCAAAAAGAAAAAGACTGGCCTTCACATACCTTGAATCCAAGCTCGAACTACTTGACACGGAGAATACATTTTCTTTCGGTGATTTAATAGATTGATAAAATATAATGTACGTGTCCATTAACTCTTATCAGCGTGAATATATGCATTAATGTAGTACTAACAGAAACTTAACTAGCTACCGTTTTAAAAAAAAAAAAAAAACACGATTCATAATAGGTATGTCATTAGTATATGTGTCTGTACAAGAAATATATATCAACATCACTTTTGTAGCGGATTTAATATGTGGCCTCCTCATTTATTCGCGATATATATTCGGATATTCTACATGTTGGCAATAAAATAAATATAACATTTCAGTATATCTAAATTAATAGAAATTTATTTGAGATAAATTCTACCTCATATAATAATAATTTCTTACACAACTAGATATACTACCTCCGTTAAAAAAAACTTATAAAATAAATAATTAATTAATTAAATTATTAAGGCATTTTTGGAAGAAACTAAGATTGTGTTATATCAATTTCAATCAAAAATTAATATTCTCAACACGAGTTGTATCACAATAAAATTCTCAAATTTAAGCTTGTAAGCCTTCAAAACAGGATAATCCTAGACTTTTGGAGTGTTACACAAACTCATTTGTTATATACAAATTTTAATTACTCCCTCCATTTTAATTTGTTTGTTTGGTTTTAACTTAAAATATACTCTAAAAAAATAAGGAAAATTTCTAATATGTCCTCTATCCATCGAGTCAAGTAATTTGCTATCGAAAATTTCTTCTTCGCATATCTAGTGTCATACTTCTTCTTTGGTGGACAAAATCTTCTCTCCTTTTGAATCCTTTCTCCCACACACCCTTTTTACCCTCTTTCGTCGAGGAGGAAAGAATAATCTTTCAAACGGACAAAGACCTATATTTTCATTAGATTCATTTCTGAGCTTGCTTTGTTACAGATATTTGATGTAAATATCGGTATAGCAACTAAATATTTTTGACATTTGTATCCAGAGTCATAATATTAACGACATTTTTATGTCAATGTTGTTGTTTTGTGACATTTTGTATATATCAAATGCCATTTATTTTGAAGATATTTTATCCAAAATATCATTATTGTTTATCATATTTTACATCAAATATCATTATTTTACGTTGTTTTACAATAAATGTCATTATTTTACGATATACACATTAAATTTTGTTGTTTTATCATATTATTTCATAAATATAAGAAAAAACTTTATTTCCCAATATTTATTTCAAATGTCACCAAATAAATTTCTTCATATATCTACTTTCTTACAGTGTTTAGAACACAACATATACTATTTATTTTATCACACCAACAGTATCTAAATTTACATTCATGATATCAAAAGTTCCTAAGCAATTTTTTATGATACAAATTAATGAGAAAAGGTTCGTAAAGAGCTAATAGTTTGTCTACAAGCTACGTGACAGTAGTAGTGTTCAATATAAAATCTTATTATGAAAAATAAATTAAAATCTCTCAAATAGCTTATATATGATAACACTATTTGTTAAAATCAAAACAATTTGTAGTGGAATTGAATTTTGA
Source organism: Solanum habrochaites (assembly GCA_027704765.1). Classification (NCBI taxonomy): domain Eukaryota; kingdom Viridiplantae; phylum Streptophyta; class Magnoliopsida; order Solanales; family Solanaceae; genus Solanum; species Solanum habrochaites. Next base: position 32,958,195 of record JAKWJA010002493.1, on the reverse strand, counting down.
CAAATTATAACTATGAGTATCATAGTGAGATTATAAGAGTCCCTTTAAAAGTTGACAAAAAATTCAAAAGAGTATAGCAAAAAAATTTCAAACCAAAATGATAAAATTATTACGTCAGTAGCGATTTAGGGTGACGTCGTTAATTCAAAATCGCTCTCTACTCATAGCGTTCTACAATTTTTTTTATATATAGAAAATCGCTGCCACCTTATTTTTTTGAAAAAAAAATTGCTGGTGATTAAATGGCAGTCGTTTTAATTTTTTTCTTAAAAGCAAATCACTGCAGAGGCAGCGTTTTTGCATAATTTTTTTTTAAAAGGCATGTATTTAATTATATTTTTTAAAACCAACTCTTGCAGAGGCAGCGTTCTCTGCAAATTACCTTTGTTATTTTATTTATCACATCTCTACGTTACAGCGATTTAGGTGAAACTTTTTTAAATTTTTTTATAGAATATTAAAATAGTGAAAAAATTACACATATAAAATGAATATTCCATTACTTTGAAGTAATGCAATTGCAAAAAATTTTCTTTCGACAAAATGATCAATGGAATTTTCATTTTATACGTGTAATTTGTTCACTATTTTAATATTCTAAAAAAAAATTAAAACTTTTTTCACCTAAATCACTTGTAAAGGAGCGATTTTTATAAAATAAAACAAAAAAGAAATTGGATTTGAACGCTGCCCCTGCAGCGATTTGCTTTTAAAAAAAATTAAATGCAAAAAACGCTGCCCTGCAGTGATTTGCCTTTAAAAAATAAATAAACAAAAATTTATGCAAAAATGCTGCCCCTACAAACTGGTTTATGATTAAATGCCTTCGATAAATTATCAAATCAATACTTATAGGAATAATCTGTGTTAATTCATGACATGAGTTATTGTATTTAAGAACACTTGTATGCTTCAGACAAAAAAATTATGAATAATACTTCTCGCTCAATTGGTTCAAAATCAAGAACTAAACGTTTTTCATCTTATAAACTTTGATGTATGATTCATAAATAACTAATTTACCATAATATACACGGGTGGATATGCTAGTTTTTCTAATATAAGGAGGAAATTATAAGTAATGTATTTGGAATTATTTAAAGTTAAATCTTCCTTTATATATAATTTAAGTTAAATGATAGAAGTATTTGTTAATCAAACTTTAATTTTATATTTAGTTGAGTGTTTCGGAAGAAAAAAATATACTAATACATGTATATTATGACATATTGATTTCACATGAACTTATTTTTGAAAAAAAGAAAGGAGTAAATGATCATATTAAGTAGATAATGTGCTCTTGAAGAGCCTGTAACACAATACATTCATGAAACTTCATGAGAGATATAGATACATGAAAATAATGAAAGTAATAAGATCTTAATAAGTTCAATATTAATCATACACGAAATCTTTGAAATAATCTATCGCATGATACTATAAAAGAGTGTGATAATCATCAGTATTCTCCGATTATTTAAGCATGTTAATGTTGAAAGGTTTCTGAAGGGAAACAATGCATTTTGAAAAGTGTAATGATCATTTGACCATCAATTTAAATATTAAAAGATGTCATATATTTAATACTGAATGTTGTCACTCGATAAAATTGCATAAATTTTCTTGAAGAATTCAAAATATCGGGATCAACTTGTCACAATTCGATTTCTCGAGCCATAATGACACTTACTATATTCCACCATTATGTAAGCCAACTTGTAACCCAGAACATCAGGTAATGAGCGAAAGGACAGAAACTAACGAAAATAATAATCTACACAAGGACAACAAGTTGGAGACAAATCAAAATAAATATATTTTCAGAATTTCCTCCCAGAACCTGAAAGTCACTAGTACAAAGCTGTCTATTAAGCGTACAAGTCTCAAAAGTGGACCACAAAAAGTGTCTCAAAAGCAACAAGATACTAAAAACAAAAAAGAAATGTATATCTACTCCTTATAGCATTTAAGTAATTAAGATGATCTTCTAGATTACCTATCACAGAATATAAACAATGTATTTACTTTCTAATAATTTTATTAAAACTAGAACTTTTCATATTGTTATGCAAGTTGATCACTTGAATATTATTAAAACTCTTGAAAAGAATTTCAAAAAAAATAGATAATCTGCTTAAAGAAGTTAAAATGAAAAACTTACATAATTCTTAAATCCTGAAATATTATATCTATATTCAATTAATGTATTTATATATTTTGTTATAAATTTGAGTGTGACATAGTTTTACTCCTACATGGAGATAATGAAATAAAATGAATTGTAAATCTTGATATGAATGTGATTGCCATAACAAATATTGTCATTTTAAAAATAAATAGAGTATACATTTGATCAACAAAATGTCCAAACATGTTGTTTATTTTTGTGAGGAGTTACAATAATACAATATTATTATAGATGAAAATTAAATTATACAAAGATAAATTAGTTTATCAAGCAAGCCAAAAATGTATTTGAAGTGATTCCAACAATATTATATGTCGATGAGGCAACTCTATCAAAATAATGGAGAGAGGAATATGTGATAATACTTAATTATGCCTTGAGACAAAAATAGTCGTTTGTAAAAATAATATCTGACGTATGAGGTTGGGATCGAACAATTAGGATTGATAGAGAATATTATGTTCCAGTTAATTAATTATTTAATTCAATATTATATAGCACAATGCTTTCTTGAACAAGTATATAAAAATGCAAAATTGAGTAACACTTAAAACTACTCAATCACAAGTAACAATAGCAAGAAAATCAACACAAATGAGTTTTCACCAAGATGGAAACGACTAGGGATGTATGCATTTTGATGGGGTATCAATAGAATAGGCAAAATTGATCAAGTCCAAACTAGTCAATACATGAATATCGCTTGGTCTTCGATATACTTGACATCCTTCCAAACTACTAAGCGTATGTCCCTTGGGTTCTTTCAAAATCCAAGATTATTACAATCAAAGCACCAAACATTACCTGAGTGTTTAGATTATCTTTAGATTTATCCTTAAACGAGAAATAAGTTCGATCAGGCTATTTCTAACTCCAATAAAATGAGTAATTTCACAAGTTTCACTAATAAAGTTTTACCCAACTCTATTTTTACTTTCTTAAATCAAAATAGTGTTAGACAATTCAATCAATATCTAGAACCACTAATCATTAGATTAAAACTTCAAGACAACAATAGATTCATGCTTAATAAACCAAATTTAGAGCTAATCAACCAACACCCATTAAATTTTACGTTCACATTTTGCGCACACACTCCTAACTACGAATTTAACTGTTGATGAAATTTTTTTAGAGATTATACCTATATATAAAAAGCTATATTTCGAACATAGTTGATTACCAAAACTAAATTCCAAGTTTGAAGATGCATACAATTTGAGCTTTCTACCGAGTAAAAATTTCCTATCTCTCCTTTTCTACCCTTTATAACTAACTATCTAAGAAATATTATATGAAAAATGTTGAATGCCTTTGAATGGACAGTGACTACACCAGTTTCCTATCTCTCCTTTTTACCATGATACAATTGGGGCCAAGCCTGTTAGGGAGTAGCTTAGCAATATATATAGCCGCTATGGCAAACCGATTGGAATTATGTTTTGAATCTCAATAAAAACTGCTCCATCTCTTCCCCGTGGAAGTAGCCCACTTTATTGGTGAACCACGTAAATCTGTTTTGTCTTGTTTTCGCGTTTATATTTTCTCATATTATCTCGAATTCCGCACAACAAAAAATATTTTCAATCAGGAAGAAGATAAGAATATGTAATTACACAATTTTCATTAATATTGTTCTTGGAATCTTTCAACGGAAGAACTTTCATCATCAAGTACATTTTTGCGCTTAAGAATTCGTAATTGACTTGCACGAAATGAGTAGACTGTGGATTCAGAAGTGCCTAACATTGATTGTGGTGCCACTTCAGCGTCTCTACCTTCAGTCACCTGCGATTGGATCAATTGAACTGTAATATTGAAGAGTTCCCTCCAATTCCCACCTGCGTTTTGTTGCCGAGGTGTCGATATTGAATTACTTAATGACAATTTACTGTTAGTGCTTTAAACAATTTAGTCCTATTTTAGACAGTATTTGACCTGCGAGATGCCAATTAACTCGTGTTGGATGTCGGTTCCTTCTCTGATGTGTTTTAGTGAATTTGAGTTTCAAATTCTTGAACTTTTATTTTTTTTCAAGAAGTGTCTACACATAAGAGATCTAGAGCCTAAAATCACTTTAATTAGCATTAAAACCTAGCAATAATTCATGAATATAGTTTAATAAGTTGATAAAATATCAACTTATCAACATGCATAACCCAATAAAATGGAGCACATTTCACCAAAAATTTTCTACACACGCGATCTCCAAAAGAATGGTGACATCAACAAACAACAAATTCGTTCACATGAAAATATGACTGATTTTTTTCCCACTTATCTCTATCAAGTATAATTGTCATAAGACGATCCATAAAATTGTGATTCAAATATTCAAATTTTTGGATAATATTCTCAGCACGTAGAGTTAATCTACAGGATACTCATTTTGCCTTGTCAAAGCGTTTTTCGATTATAATTTTAACTAGACACATTGTCTATTAAATACTAAACCTTTTATATACCTTTTTCCATAACATTATTTTTTCATGCTTTGTTATTTTATAACAGAAATTAATTAACGAACTAATAATTTTTAAATAAAATTTTTGTATATATATATATATATGTATGTATATTAAAAATAAGGTATAGATTGTGTTGGCATTATATAAGTGATATATAATTGATGTGAGTGTGTATTTGTAACTTGTATGATAGGTATTGTTATAACTTATAATATAGAGTAAAGCAATTAATTAATTATAATTAATTAATGAGAAAAGAGGATATGGTTATGTTTATATTGAGAGCGGTAATGTAGAATTCGTCCCTCTCTTGTCTGGCTCATCGAAACCCTAAATTGATTAAAGACGGGAGGAAGCCATCGGTATAAAATTGTGTTCCAAATCTGCTACGATCCACCATCGGAAAACCAAAGTCTCAGAGATGCCTTAAATTTATCGATTTCCATTTTTGTAATTGTCTAATCTATTAGTTTTAGAACTCTTGATTGTGGTTTTAACTGGATTGATTTTGTGTTTCGTTCACACAATGGTGGGAGGTGGAAGCAGGAAGGATGAACAGTTGGTCATAAGCAACAATAACGTTTTCGCTGCTCTTGGAACCCTAAGGAAGAAGAAGAAGTCTGATAAGGGAAAGAACGCTGAAGGTTCAGTTTCTAAAAATGTCAAGGATCCTGAGCCTGTTTTCTGGGCTCCAGCCCCATTGACTGTCAAATCCTGGGCGGATGTTGATGATGAAGATGATGATGATTATTACGCTACTACAGCTCCGCCACAGGCTGTTTGGGGACCTGATACTGCTAATGAACATCATCACAAGCCTAAGGAAACTGTAACTCCACTCCAGGTTCATATTTCATCCTTATTTGGACACCCTTAATGCTTTATTCTTGCTTGTTCTATGCTCGTAAATGAGTTGATTTGACATAGCTAAATTTGTCCAAATGATCATGATTCCTTGTGTGTGTAACATTTATGTATGGCTTAAACATTGTGTCTGTGTCTGTAAACAATAAAAAAACAGCGTGTACACAATGTGTATGCGTAAAAATGGCTTTTTAGAGTGTAGAGCAGCAGTGTAACAGTATTTCTCTGGTCAGTAAGGTCTCACAGTATTATGAGAAGGATAATGTGTTTGCTTTACTTGTTTTCCTTTTTTTTTTGGTAAAGAGATGTTTACGTGCTTAGAGTGTAGTTGTTATGTGGCTGATGGTAGTTAATTTTATTTCTCTCATCTTTTAGTTTTCTTTTATGTCTTAGTTTGGCTGTTTGGTGCTAGTTTTCCTGGGGTACATCACGCCTGTTACTGCATTTGTCACTTGTGAATAATTTTATCTTGTATTCAGATATCACAGTCATGTGTCTTAGCTTCATATTATGCAGTCTTCAGTCAATTTTATCTGTATCGGATGTTGCGCCTCTATTTTGTGTTCTGGATTCTTCATCTGTTAATTTTTGATAAGGTTAGATTCTTTAGCTGTTTATCCAAATTATTAAGACTTAACTGGTCAGTGAAGGTGACAGTTAACTCCAAGTTATTTATCACATGATAACAACTAGAAGAAGATGTTGGAAACAGGGATGTACAGTGTTCAGTATAATGCGCCGATAACATGACGTCTATTGGAGAACATTTCAAGTCTTAAATGTTGTTTTTGTTATACTCCAATTACAGAAAGGTATCATGCACTAGTACTATTTGAAGGCTACATTATACTCCAATTACATAAGTGTATCACACACTAGTACTATTTGAAGGCTAACTTATTGTTATCACGATTTGGAAACCAATAAAATCCAGTGGGTTGAATTATTTTTCATTCTATGATTTTGATAAAAAGGGAGAATCTGGTGCATGAAGCATGCAGTGTTCAGGGTCCAGAAAAGGACTACACTATGTACACAACCTCCCTGCATTTTCCTCATTTCAATGTAGCATTCATGATCTTCTGGATTACATGGGCGACATCTGATGGCCTTAAGAAAAACAAATCTAGATAAGTTGCCCATATTTTCTTATATGCTCATTAATATAAGTTGGAGTTCTTGGCACCCAAGGTTATTGACATAATGGTCTGTGAAGTGAGTGCAAACCTTGGAGATCAAGGTTCAACCCTATATTGGAATAAAAAATAAAAATATGTGAGTCCTCCTGTCTACCTAAGCCTTGGTTGCAGATTTACCTGGTACCTAGACTCTGAGAGGTAGATATCCGGTCGAATCCAGGTGCTAGCAACAGTCACCTTTAGAAGGAAAAACTAATTTGGTTTTATGTACAATTACAGGCTTCCTCTTTGTCTTGGAGTATTTTGCTAACAGGATGTAAACCCAAGCACGAATGGATGTACCTCACATTGCTGTTGAAGAGATGACTTTAATTTTAGTATATTAGGTGGTGGTGGTGTGCTGAGGAGCTGTTCAACTTAATTTCTAGAGCATTCTCTAGTCTTGTCACGGGCCCAATTTTTTTTTAAATGATATTTGCCGTCTCGACTTTTGTCCTTAGATTCTTTCCTGTTGCTGTGTCCATCCATTTTTGCTTGCTCCTTTTTCCACGCTGAGATTTTGATTGATAAACTATCTTTCTTTTGTAGTCCGATGAATAAACTTCTTATTCTTGCCTTCTCTTTCATGTTGCCAGTGGTTCTTGGGTTTCCGTTGTGACATGAAGGATTATCAATAGCTAGTTAGTGTTTGCTTTAACTGAAATATATTCCTTGATATCTGTTTGAAGATGGCCATACTTGGTTTTAAAGTTGCTTCACAAAACCAATTTAATTTCTTGTTTACATTGTAATGAAGGGCTTTGGAACTATGACAAGTTTGGTATGACAGAATTCTTCTTGTCTTCCTATATGCTATTTTCCTATTATCTAAAAGAAAAACATTTTATTTGTTGGTGATCAAGTTATAGCATCTCAAAAATGAAGGTTCCTTTTTCATTCTACTGTTTCCCTTGTCCAGCAGCTTATCTGCATTAAGTCTTACAATCTGTTTATCAGGAAAGTGAAAGTGAAGAAGAAGGGATTGATGAAGCTGATGATGATAATGAAGAAGAACATGAGCAGGAACCTGATTTACCAGAGGAAAAGGAGCCAATTGTTAAGAAGACTGCTGAAAATGTGGCACCCAAAGAGTCGGAAAGGCAGCTTTCAAAGAAGGAACTTAAGAAAAAGGAGCTTGCTGAGCTTGAAGCTATGCTTGCTGAATTTGGATTAAGCAAAGCTGAGAGCAATGATGATTCACAAGGTAATTTGCGTATGATTGCAACTCAAACTTTTTACAATACAATCATAAGCAAATCATTGGACAATTTCATATGAGAAATTCTTTTAAGTTTCTTGCTCTGTAAAAAATACTTAAATACAAGATATTCTTGCCGACTGCCTGCATATTTCTTCTATTGTATCACTTCTGATTTGTATTCATGGTACTGCTCTGCCCTCTTCCTGCATCTAATTGTTATAGTGAAATATCTATCAAAAGAAAGAACTGATATACATCTCAAATGCCTCAATTCATTATCCTCCAAAAGTGGATCCTGAACTAGTAGCTTAGAATAAAGTAATTGGAAAAGGGCCAAAATTACCCTGGTACTTTTTGCCGCGGAGCACATATACCCTCTGCTGAAAGTTGGGCAGTTATATGACCTCGCTGTAACCAAAAGGCACATTTATGCCCTTATTTCAAATTTCAGTTAACAGAACTATTAGAAAAAATAAGAATGCAAACTTTTTTGCCGTGTGACAACGTTAAATTTTTTTTAAAAAAAAATTATATATCTATATTTTCTAAAACAATTGCATTATTAACGGAAGGCAAAAGTGTTCCTTGGTGGATAATGCAGGGGCAATTTTGGCTCTTCTCCGTTCCTTTTATTTTACTTTTCTTTCTAACAAATCCCTGCTGCCACACAACCATGGCTTTGCCGGGAAAATACCAAGGAAATTCACCGGGCATAGATCATTTGGGTGCCTCTGCAAAGATGCTCAGCTTTATCTATTATGTTATCTGGCATTTATCTCTCTTTTCTTTTTCTTGTGTTTTACTCCCTCAATCGAAGCATTTTTCTTCTGTCGAGCCTTGGAAGTTGTATGCTTATTAGGTAATTGGTATGTATGATCATTTTGTGACATTTTTACAAATATGTGGAACTCTAATATGGTGGTGGTAACTTATGTGCCCTTATAATACGTTCTGGATTGGGTATGTGTCTATCTTCTACTATTTTCCAAAAAAGCTTGGGTAATGTATGGACTATTCCAGAGTGACTGGGTGCTCCATCCACTTGCAGGTGCTGCACAGGATAAGGTGGAAAAACTCAATGGAGAGATGGCTAAGAAGGATGATAATGCTCCTGGGGAGAGCAAGAGCGCAAAGAAGAAGAAGAAGAAAGATAAATCATCAAAGGAGTCCAAAGAGCAACATGATCAATCCAATGGCGTTGAGCTTGGAAATGGGACTAGTGAAACAGTTTCAAGCGAGAAAGGAGAAGATGCACCTACTGTTGCTGCAAAGGACAAGATAAAGAAAATGACATCTCTTAAGAAGAAAAAATCAATCAAGGAGGTAGATGCTGCTGCCAAAGCTGTGGCCAGTGAGGCTGCAGCAAGGAGTGCAAGGCTAGCTGCTGCAAAGAAAAAGGAGAAGAACCATTACAACCAGCAACCCCTGCGGTGAAATGTTTCTTGAATTGGAAGTGAGCATGTATCTTGTTCATTTGTTAAATGCACAATAAACATCAGAATCTGGTTCAATAGAGATGGACTCTGTCATACTATTTTTATTTTACAAAAAAAGAAATTAATCTTAAAAAAAAAAAAAAAAGGTTTACTGAATGGTTGTGGTGGTCTTTTATATTCTGCTATTGGATGGACAGTTTTTGTGATGTTGCTATCAAATTGAATTTGTGTCCTCATGAGTGTATACATTCTGTGTTGGAGTTATAGATAATAGTACTTTAGCAGGGTCTGGGTTTCTCTGGTTTTCATTAGCTGTAAGATTAATATTATATAAGGAAAAGGAAAGGAAGATTTTTGTAGTTTCCTTGGATAAATACCCTGTTTGTCGTCAGTGCATATTTTTCTACTTATTTATTTTTGCTGCAAAATGCAAGTTTTTGTTGCGACAGCGTTGTTCTTGTTGCATCTTATGCAGTCTTTGGATGAGAGTTGCAGAATTAGTATCAACAAGATAAAATTTCTCAATTTATCTTTTAGCTATGAAAACTTCAAAAGACGTTATATTCGCTTTAATAGCTACCGTCTCGTAAATTCATTTTCAACACAAGTTTTGACAACTTGTCATGGTCTATCTTTGGTTGAAACAACTCAATTTCCTTTGCATGGAGATGCATCTAACATTTTATTAAAAATTTGGCCATTTTATTCAATTGAAAAAGCAAAATGGTCTAACAAAGCAAACCAACTCAACTGTTCGAACCGGTCCAAACTAACAAAAGTTCTATATTTTCAACGAGACAAAGCACATTACTTATAAAGAACGACCCTTGGGGGTTAGGGGCTTAGTTACACTTCCATGCCTTGACATAAATAATAAAAACACAAAAGTACATGGAGGGGGACACAAATCTCATCTCCAATCCTACGTGATTCATAAGCCTGACAGCTTACTAAGGCTTGCCAACTCATCCCCGGTTTAGAAAAGGAAAACCTAGAAGCTATGCACCTAAGAGAGAGGACTCCTCTCGATACAAAGAAACTAGAAAAGCATAAATAAGATAGACAAAAATAAGAAAAGTAAAAACTACAGAGTCTATTCAAGAAAGCTAAAAATTAAAAAAGGAAAAGCTTAATTGAAAAGGCTAAGGAAGAATAGAAGTAGTATAGAGAACATCCATACTAGATACTCCAAACAAAATTAAGAAGATATATTAAGGAGCTAGGTTTCTTAATTCTCTTCAACTTCCTTCTTCTGAAATTTGTCATTCCCAACTTCTCCAAAAAATAGTTTCCTTTAGTAGTTGCCGCTGACTAATAATGAGGTGTTGAAGCTCTTATTGTGATGTTGAATCTTCCATGGTGGTTTAATATTAAAGACGAGCCATTTAGTGAGTAATTTATAATATACTTACAAAATAATCTTCTTATATCCATGTTGAATGCACCGGTGAACTCCATGAGTTGTTAATGGAATTTCAGCTTAGTTGTTGGTTTCATGACCCACCATCTCATAATTAATGAGGTTCTGTAAAGGAGTAGGACTGAATATTCCCAAAGTACTTAGAAAAAGAACTTCCATATGTGAGTGGTAAAATGCCAGCAACAAACATATGTTCAATAGTATCCTAATCCAACCAAGGTCTTACATATACAGCAGGAACATGTAACAGGTTCTACTCCAAAAGTAATGGTTTTTCTAATTAGTAGGCAGCTTCCTTCTTAGAGCTCTCCACAAAAGAAAGGAAGTCTTGAATGAAATGTTCTTGTGCCAAATATCAGTATTAAGCATTGCCCTGACTACCTTCTGTCTGATGATCTGCCTGGCTGAGGAACATGTAAACATTCAACTATCATTAGGCTTCCATATAACCGTTAATCCTAGTACTTAATTTTGTATTCTTTTATTCATAAATAAAAGTCTTTTGACACCGACCAATATAATTTAGTAAAATAGTTAATCGACTAGTTCTTTGGGTTCGATAATCTAGCTTTTTTGGAGCAATTACATTTACTTGCGCGACCACATACACTTGCATGTGCAATTGGAAGCAACAAGTTTTAAATTTAAACCGATGCTTCGGGGACATAACATTTTGTAAGTGTGGGGTAGAGGAATATATTTCTAGTTTTTAATTATTGAGTCTTTTTGTTTTTTTTAGGATGGATTCCTCGATTTTTGTTTTCGTTCTTTTGCTGAGGATAGTCCCTTTGGAATTAGTATTTTTTTAGGGAATGAACTTTTGTTTTGTTTTTGGAGAGAAGAGAAAACCTTTTGTGTGTGTGATGCTTGTTATTTAGGTCAAAATTTGAGTAGTACTTTCTTGTGAATGCTTGATTGCTAAGAAAATTGCAGATTCTTTGACACCTATATTTATAAACCTTTAAAAAACTATTTGTAAGTACATGAGGTACAATTTCTATAGCCTCACCATGATTTATGCAACTATTTTAGAATTTAGGAGTCACACAATAGGAGATTAAGTGATTTTCTCATTTTTTCTTGTGTGTTAACCCTTGAATTTTTTGGTGATATGGTTTCAAGACATTCTTTTCCTCAGACCTTTATAGTACCATTCGTAAGGACCTATGGAACAATTTCTATCACCTCACAATGATTCACTCACTTTTTTTTTTTTAAAAAAATTTATTTAATCAATTAGGGCCATTCAACAATAATTAGACAATTTTATCAAATTTGTGTAACTCCCATGGATTTTTTTTTGTGATGGCTTCCCGACACTCTTTTCGAAAACCTTTACAAAACCATCCATAAGTATCTAAGGATCATTTTATATAGCCCTACCACATTCCATGCCACCTTTAAAATTATTTAGGGGCAACTCAATGGGAATTAGATAATCTTTTTAGTTTTTTTCATGTTGATACAGTTTTGGACACTTTTTGTCAAAACATTTGCAGGCCATCCGTAACGACATGGTGAAAAGTCTTCTATAGCCTCACCATGATCCACAAACACTTTTTTTAGTATTTAGGGGCTACTTAACCTGAACTAATCGATTTTTTCTTAATTTTTGAGTGTTAGTCATTGAATTTTTAGGTGCTATGACGTTCAGACACATTTGTCAAAACCTTTACAGAGCCATCTATAAGAACCTAGGGAACAATTCATATTGCCTTATAATAATCCTCACCATTTTTAGCATTTAGGAGCCAATCAATAGGAATTAAGTAATTTTCTCAATTTTTTTTGTGTGTTTTAGGCCATGACTTTTTCTGGTGATATGGTTTCATGACTCTTTTTTTCTAAATTCTTCATAGGACCATCAATAAGGACTTGGGGAAAATTCTTGTAGACTCATCATGATTCACACTACTCTTTTAGTACTTACAGTTCACTCAACAAATATTATGCGATTTTCTCAGTTTTTTGTATGTATTTTCCCATGATTGTTTCGTGATATGATTTCTGGGGCATATTATTTTTACAAATCTATTACAAAACCATCTGTGAGGACCCGGGGAAAAATTAATATCGCTTCACCATGATCACATCACTTTTTAGCATTTATAAGTCACTCAATAGGAATTGGTGATTTACTCAATTCTCATGTGTGTTAGCCCACAATTGTTTTTGTGATGTTTACTAAGATTTTTTTGTCAAATCATTACCGAACCATCTATAAACCTGTGAACTAATCATATAGCCTCACCATGATCAACATCCACTTTGTTAGAATTAGGAATCACTCAACAAGAATTAGACGATTGTTTCAATTTTCGTGTGTGCTATCCCATATATTTGTAGGTGATACGACTTTTGAGCAACTTTTTTCAAAATTTTTACAGATCCATCTGTAAGGACCAGAGGAACATATCCTATAACCTCACAATGATAAAATCTACTTTCAACATCTAGGTTCACCATAATGACCGGATTTCATCGTTATAGAAATACCAACGAGGAAAAATCGAGGCCAAATTTTTTTTTCCGCAATATTAAGATTTTTCCAAGCTTGTCCATATTTGGAGGAAATCGAAGTCATCAAGGTTTAGGGAAATATGGTGGCAATAAGGTGGAACAAATAGGAATTTGATTACATAATCAGTTAGATAACTTGTTAAGAAACTTGTACGACTTTACAAAATTGAATTTGGATAAATAGATCTCTGGTAATCGATCGTAGTGTTAAGGGTATTTTCAGAGCGTAGTGGGTTAAAAAAGATGTGTGAAAGGGGAAATGAAAAGGGGGGGAAATTGAAAATTCTAAGAGGGCCCTAATGCCTCTTGCTGCGCTACCGCACAACGAGATTATTGCCGCTGCAGCGACACCACTATAACAAGATGGGTGCCGATGTAGCGGACGTGACATAATGATTTATAGGATTTTTGAGATTTTTCAAGACGGAGCTCACTGGCACAAAAAGTGCACTGGGATTGGAGCCGCTGTAGCGACGCCGCTCTAGCGGGATGACGGACTTTTAATTCGTAATAAAACCCCTATCAACCTTATTTGGTACTATTCTACTTTTAGAGCTAAGAAACAATCCTTGCGTGATTTCAAATTGTTTTCCACCGTTCTTGAGGCTAAAGATAAGTTTTTCAATCACTGTTTTTATTTTTCAATCCGGAACGTTTTAGAATGGGCCATAATTGATGGGGAAGAGTTTTTTGATAAATTTCATGGTTGAAACAACCCTAGTTTGGCTAGTTGGGGTCATAAGTTTTACCTAGGGTTCATGAATTTGTTAGAATTCCAGAGAATTAGTGATTTATTTATTGATTAACATATATTGTTGATTGTTGGTAGACTAAGAAGATTTAGAACGAATTCGGAAAGGAAAGGATCAAGTTTCTCAGGGTTCCAAGCTTGTTACGAGGTAGGTGATGGTTGTGATTTTATTATCATCTAAGATATTCTTTTTCTCTTGTCATTATAATACATGTATATGTGTGCATATTGTAATAACGATCAAATAGGTTGAAATGAATAATGACTTAAATGTGTGATCTTGATGTATTATTGTGATGTGTGATTTGGATCGTATTGCCACGTTCCAGCATGCTAACTTTTGGATCGAATTGCCACATGATGCTAAATTTGGATTGGATTGCCATGTTCCGGCATGCTAACAATTTTGGTTTGGGTTCTGTGAGAGGAACAACTATGTGATTAAGCATGTGAAATGTGTTGTTGACTCCTTATGATGGTATTGAATATGTTGATATATATGCATGATATTAAAATGTTGCTTAACTTGGTATGTTACACTAGTGGGATAACTACGTGATCCTACCAGTACACGATAGTCGTGTACTGATCCTTCACTTGTTCTTATTTTTGTTGAGTACAGGCCATCTTCAAGTGACTGTCTACAGATCTCGCATAGGAGATCAGTTATCGCTTCGAGTTCAAGGGTGAGCCACTTCGTTCAGGCTGCCATGGAATTCTCCTTGTCTATATCTAACCTTTCTAGACTTAGACTTTCGTTTTAAATAGTTCAATAGAATTCTTTGTTAGACTTTGTTGTCGTTTCTACTTTTGGTACATTACTTTCAGATTCTAGCTTTATCTTTCGCATTGTTAGTTAGTCGTTAGATCTTGATTTAGTAGTGGAACTTAACTTAGTTATTTAACTTGCTTCCGTAACTTACATGCCTTAGTTTTAGATTTCTTGCTTTGGTTGGATGGTAGTAACGATTCTCCCACCGAGTAGTTAGTGTAGGTGCCAATCACGACAGTCTAGATCGTGACAAAGTTGGTATCAGAGAGGATTATTTAAGTGCTGGAAGACATGTTGAGAGCTTGTATGATTGACTTTGGAGAACATTTGTATAAGTTTTTACCACTATGTGAATTCTCTTGCAATAACAGTTATCACTCAAGCATCGATATTGCATTATTTGAGGCGTCATTTAAGAGAGGATGTAGATCACCCATAGGTTTGTTTGAGTCTAGATATGTGAAACCTTTGGGGGGTTGAATTAGTGAAAGATGCTCAAGATAAAGAGAGGAGCATTCAAACAAAACTTCTAGCTGCGCAGAGTAGAAAAAAAAGTATGCAGATCACAAGGTAAGAGATATGGAATTTAAGATGGGCGAGAATGTTTTTCTAAAGGTATCAACCATGAAAGGGGTGATGAGATTTGGTAAAAAAGGTAAGTAGAGTCTACGCTATGTTGGCCCCTTTGAGATTCTTGAACGTGTAGGACCGGTGGCGCATATATGCGCTACATCCTAACTCATCCGGTGTACATCCTGTATTTCACGTGTTTGTGTTGAAGAGATATTATGGAGACGGTGACTATTTCATTAAGTGGGACTCAATAGTGCTAGACAAAATTTCCAAAATGAGGAGGAACCACTTGCTTTTCTTTACCGTGATGTTCGTAAGTTGAGGACCAAGGAGATTAAGTCTTTCAAGGCTCAATGGAAAAATTGTCCAGTTGAGGAAGCTACTTTGGAGACCGAGAAGGACATGCAAGACAAGTATCCCCAATTGTTCGTCGAATCAGGTAGTACCTTGTTCCCTTGTAGCCTACCTTCCTAAGTTGATCACTTGTTGAACGAGTGTTGGGTAAATTGGTATCTATTATAATGACTGAGTTTCGTCGCTTTAAAAATGTCAAAGAGAAAAATTCGGGACCGGAATAAATTTTTTGTAGTATTAGGATATTCCCAACGTTGCCCAGGTTTGGAGGAGTCATCCAGGTCTAGGAAAATCTTGTAGCGATAGTGAGGAGTAAGTAGGAATTTGATTTCATAATCGGTTTGATAAATCGTTAAGCAATCGGTACTACTTTTTATGAAATTGAATTTGGATATATAGATCTCCGAAATCGATCGTAGCATTAAGGGTATTTTCAGATCATAATAGGTTAAGAGTATGTTGTGAAAGAGGAAAATTGAAAATCCCTCAGGGGCTCATTGACTTGCTTTGTGCCGCTGCAACATGATTATTACCGCTGAAGTAATGCCGCTACAGCGGGATGGGTGCCGCTGTAGCCGACGAGTCAAAGATTGATTTATAGAATTTTTGGGATTTTCCAAGACCAAGCTCACTGATTCAAAAAGTGTCGCTGTAGCGGGATTGGTACCACTAAAGCGACGTCACTATAGCGGGATGGGCGTCGTTGTAGCGGGATGACATGTTTTTAATTCGTAAATAAAACCCCTAGTCGACCTTATTTGACACTTATCGGTTTCTAGAGCTAAGAAATGACCCTTGGGAGATTTCAACTCGTTCTCCACCATTCTTAAGGCTAAAGATAAACTTTTCACTCCCCGTTTTTGTTTTCCAAGCAACATTTTAGAATGGGTCATAATAAATGGGAGAGTTTCTTGATAGAATCCATGTGGAAACAACCCTAGTTTGGCTAGTTCGGGTCATGGGTTTGACCTAGGGTTTATGAATTTGTTAAAATTCCTAGAAATTAGTGATTTATTTATTTATTGACATATATTGTTGATTGTGTATAGACCAAGTACAAGCGGAACAAATTTGGAATGGAAAGGATCAAGTTTCTTAGGGTTTCAAGCTTGTTTCAAGGTAGGTGATGGTTGTGATTCTATGATCGTGTGGTATATACTTGTTCTCTCGTCATTGTAATACATGTATATGTGTGCATGTCGCAATATTGATCATAGAGGTTGAAATTAATCATGACTTAAATGTGTGATCTTGATGTATTATTGTGATGTGTGATTGTGATTGGATTGCCACGTTCCAACATGCTAACTTTTGAATCGGATTGCCACATGCCGGCATGCTAACTTTGGATCAGATTACCAGTTCCGACATGCTAATAGTTTGGTTTGGGTTCCGTGATAGGACCAACTATGTGAGTAAGCTTGTGACATGTGTTGTTCACTCCTTTTGATGATATTGAATATGTTGATATATATACATGATATTATAATGTTGCTTGACTTGTTATGTTACACTAGTGAGATAGCCACGTGATCCTACCAGTACATGGTGGTTTTGTACTGATCTTGAACTTGTTCTTAATTTTGTTGAGTACAGGGCATCTTTACGCGGCTGATGACAAACCTCGCTTAGGCGATTAGTGATCGCTTCGAGTTCAAGGGTGAGCCAGTTCATTCAGGCTGTCATGGAATTCTCAAATTATATTTCCAACCTTTCTAGACTTAGACTTTTGTTTTAAATAGTTCAATAGAATTCTTTGTTAGACTTGGTTGTCATTTCTAGTTTTGGTACATTGACTTTCAGATTCTAGGTTTATCTTCCACATTGTTAGTTAGTAGTTAGATCTTGAATTAGTAATGGAACTTAACTTAGTTACTCAACTTGCTTCCATAACTTAAGTGCCTTAGTTTTAGGTTTCTTGCTATGATTGGATGGCTATAACAATTCTCCCACTGAGTAGTTAGTGTGGGTGCCAATTACGACGGTCACGATCTGACATTCACTTGACAAGATTTATGAAATTTTCTCATTTTTCGTGTGTGTTGGCCTATGGACTTTTTTCGTGATATGAGTTCTGGACACTTTTTTTTTCCAAATATCTTTGCATAACCATCCTGAAGGACTTGTTGAACAATTTCTATAGACTCACCATGATCCACGCCACTCGTTTTATAATTTAGGAGCCACTCAACAAAAATTTGGAGATTTATTTAGTTTTCGTGTGTGTTTAGCTTGTAACTCTTTGGTCATATGGCTTCCAGGTACTTTTTTTTCGTAACCTTTAGAGAACTATTTGTAAGGACTTGGGAACAAGTCTTATAGTCTTACCACGATCAACTCCACATTTTTTATCATTTAGGAGCCACCGAGTCGGAAATCAAGTGATTTTCTTAGTGTTTTTGTGTGTGTGTTAGCGTTGGATTTTTCGGCAATATGGCTTCCAAGCATTTTTTCCGAATTACCATATCATCTTTAAGGAACTTGGGAACAATCCTTTAGCCTCTTCCTGATCCAAACATTTTTAGCATTTCGATGTTATTCAACATGAATTAGGCGACTTTTTGATTTTTCACGTGTTAGCCTATAATTGTTTCGATGAATTGACTTTAAGGCACTTCGTACCTATGAAATAAAAAATAAAATTAAAAATATTTTTTTTTGGTTGTATGACTTCACGTATGTTTAAGAGAACATTTTAGGGATAAGCAATGATGCACAAATTTATCAAAAGAAAATTAAATAGTATACCGATGATTAACCGCATTGGAAAATTGATAAAAGTATAAATTTTATTCTACACTAGCATAACATTATTTGAAGATTAACTGATACTCAATTGGAAACTAATTTTGTTTAATTATATGTGAAAACATTTTTTGAGGTCCCTTTCCAAATAATTTCTATATTTGAATTAATTTGTTCACATGTCAAGCAATTTTTTTCATAACAATATAAAACTTGTCGTGTTTTCTTTTCACCCTTTATGCCAATACTAAGAGGAAAAGATATGAAGACGATAAACCACTTAAGATAATTATTAGGATCTATTGACTATAAATACTACCTTATTGTATATGAAACAAACAGAGACTTTAGAACTTAGGTTTCGTGAATATTTGATCAGATTACCAATTTTTGTCTCTTATATGTATAGAAAAACTTTCATACATAACTTCAGATCGACCCACTACAAGTATTTGTTCATGAAATATTATATATATATATATATATATAATATATATATGTATGTGTATGTATGTATGTATGCATGTATGGTTTGTGTGTGTGTGTGTGTGTGTGTTATGCATGTATGTGTGGGTGTATGTAGATACATACCATAAACATACAACATAAATACATACATACTACATACATATATAATATATATGGTGTATTGTATGTATTGTATGTATGTATGTATATATTTTGTAAAATATTTAATATTTTGATTTAATCGAAAAGTGTTCTACTAATGAAATTGCAAAGAAGAATATCAGAAAAACTATTCACTTGATTCTCTAATAAAGACATATGTAAACCATGGGTAAAATGAAAATATGTAAACTTTAGGGAAAAATAGGTATATATGAACTTTCCTTTTCTTTTAATAAAGAAATTGTAAACTAGAATTGAATAGCCTCTATACTCTTAAAAAAACTTAAATAATAATACTATAACATCAAAATACAAGAAAAGTTATATTCTAATAAATTTTAAAGAAGAAATATATAACACCGCGAAGCGCGGGCCCATTTACTAGTTGTATTTCAAATTTGGGAAATAGTTAATAAAAATGTCATGACCCGAGCCTACATCTTGGACGTGTCCAGCACTCGAGAATAATTGTTGGCCCCCAAGCAAACCCTCATCCTAACTGACTTCAAGCGGAAGACTAACTCAAACATACAACACTTCAAAATGAATAAAACCCAGCAAACTTAAATACAAAGCCTTAACACAAAAGAAAAATCTGAATTAAATGAAATATTCTACTCGCAATAAAATAGTCAACTTAAGTCTTTAAAACATTTGATAAAATATATGAACAGACTTTGAAACTCTAAAGTTTATCTATGAAGCCTTTTATGACAAAGATGGAAGTTGGGATAAGACCCACGCGACATCCTGAAAAAATTGAAAAGTAAATGAAATCATCCGGAAGAAAGGAGGCTCACCATAGCTAACTCGAACTCCATGTGTTATCAACGAAGCTCCTGTTATTGATCCCGAAGGATGCAGGCCAAATGACTCAGTACTTGAAATGTACGAGCATGTAAGGGGAATTCAAAAACATAAACCTAAGCTTGAACTTGATAATAACGGAAACATACTTATCTCTTCCAAAACTCATTCAACTTAAGAATAATGTAATACCTCAAAAATGACTTAGGTGAAGCTAGAGCCTTACATGGTATTCGTGAGGTCTAAGGTCCTAAAATGGTCAATAATGTGGTATTGAGGCAGTGTCTAAGAGCTTAGGTGCATTTGAAGTTAAACTTCAAGGGACGACCAAGACGTTCGACAACTAAGTCACCTATGTGCCTCATGTGTTGTTATGTGCATATATGAGTGTTTCATGAGTTAATGAAGTCCTTATATGAGTTACTATAGTATTTATAGGCAGTTTGTCAAGTTTCATAAGGTTTGGAGGTCAAATGTCCAAGAACGTCCATGACTTTCGAAAGTTTTGCCTTGAAACGACCTTGTGTGTCTTGGCATGTTTCCTTGAGGAAGGACCCTTCTCAAGATCCAAGACTACCCAAAACAGTCCCAAACGACGGAGGCAGTAGACAACTTGTTGACCAATCGATGCCCCGTCGATGGGAGTCGTGGGTCAGAACTTAGGCATGGGAGAAGTAAATGCCAAGGACCAACCTCAATCTCAAACCACAGACCAACAAGACGGCCCGTTGGTTGAGGAACGGGCCGTCTATGACAACCGTCTGTGAGGACTGGTTCCTGCGCATTTACTGCTAAGTTAAAAGGGTGAAATGGTAATTTATACCACGTCCAAATAATACTTTGGGCGGTTACTTATGGGTACTTTGGGTATTTTAAACATGTTTATAAGCCTTAAAACTTTAGGAGAATTCATTCTTCAAAATCAAAACCCAAAATATCCTAGACATTCTCTAGAACTCCATTGGAGTCAAAACTCAAAGAAGAGCTTGGATTGGAGAATTGAGTGGACATTCTTCATTAAATTGGTGGATTAAAATCATTGAGGTATGATTTTTTATCCTTGAAACTCTATTTATCAAGGAGCCCAACATTCAAAGAAGTTTTCTAAAGTTTTCAAAAATGAACTTGTCCAATTTTATGATCTATCCATGGGTTCTTGCATTAAAGCTTTTAAAGCATTGTATATTGATTGAATTGTTTTTAATTATATGATTTTAAATAAATTAACCTATGAACCCATGTAATTGGTGAACCCTAATTTTTCACTACTTTATGGGTTAAGTGATATTGTCTTAATGCTTATGAATTCTAGTATAGTTTTCTATGGGCTACTGAATGATGAAATAATTGTATTCAATTGATGTATAGGCTGTTTTATATTGATAAATATATATTGAATTAACCTACATTTATTGAGTACTATGGTTTTTGTATTGAATTGATGTTCATGGCCATGAGTAAGAGCTTGTGGTACTGTATTGGATGATTTAGCCATGGATTGAAGTGGTGAGAATGGATTGGTGGATTTGTGCCCTAATTCTCCTTTGTTTTAAGTAATGTAGCTCTTGAATTATGCTATGATTGAATGTTCCACTTATGGTGGCGGTGCTATGTAAATAATATGGCCTTGTCAGCGTTACTTTATGTATGATGATCATGACCCTGTCGGCACTACTTGAAGTATTATGATGATATATGTAATTGATTATGTGAAGTATGATCATGTCATTCTACATGAGATTATGTGAAAGTATGTGTTCTTCTATTGATATTAGATGATCATGTTAGACTATGACTATGTCTTCGTGTGTGTAGTCATAGAGTTGATGCATGATTATTCCTACTTGACCATATGAGTCTATAATGGTTATATTAATGATGTTATAGTAGTGGATAGGATTACCTAAAGATGATGTTGGTTGTGCGTATGTGCTTCTTTAATGACATGCTAAAGGTTATATGCAAAGTATGATGTGTCTTATGTGGTAGACTTGTATCCCTTACTTTATACATGTATGATTGTTAATATGAGATGTCTTGACTTAGGATTCTAAAGCCTCTTAGTCTTGAATGTATGAATGATATGATACCTTGATGATGTTAAGAAGGTCATTTATGTGAAACCTTGAACTCAGTGGTAAGGTTATGAACATTGGAATCGAAAACCGCAATGGTATCTTTCATGTAATGAATGATGGACTTAAGTTTGATTATCTGGAATGACATAATATCATCCTTAGGAAAGTCACGATGAGATATCCTTGTCGCCATTGTAAGGTATCCCTAAAGGACCTCTTTGGTAGTGTGAATGTGATTTGGTTATGAACTTGATATGGAAACCCTTTATATGAACCTTTAATGTAAATGTATCTATGAGAACACAGGCTAGCACTGAGTGAGTATGCATGATAAGGGAATCAACTCTAGTTAAAAGATGAGGCTAGAGTACAAAGTAAGCCCTTCATATTTCCAAACCATGTGCCTACATGAGATGTGTCCAAGTTCTACCATTGGAAAGTAGAACATCTTCATCGGAGTAGGTTCCAACTCCGAATTCCAAGAGTTTATATCATGGTCTATGTCGCTTATAGCCTATTCTCATCATATAAGATATTTACTAGATTTAGAGAAGTTCTATGAATTTTAGGTGGCGGTATGAGACGCTATCTAGACATTGCACAATAGGCTTTGAAGGTGTTAGTTAGAGTCCCTAGGTCTGTACAAGAACATTACTTGAATGTCCTTATATGATGAATGAGTCCTAAATGAACTAAGGAATGTAATGACTTAAGTTAAGAAAGCATGTTAAATAAATAAGTACTTATTTAGAGTAGTTAAGGGTTGTCTAGTTAAGGAGTGAAGGGGGCATAGGAATGGTCACTTCGTATCTTACCTAGATAAGTCTTAAGAATGACTCTCGTTAGGGAAGTTGGTTGATTATGTAGAAATTATCTAAGCCTTAGGTAGTCTGAAGGATTATTTAGGTAATCTTGGAGAGGTCAATCATGGACGTTTTCTTCTTGATTTACTCAAGTATGTCTTTTGATAACCTTTAGAAGAGAACATGTCTTATATGTATGATATTGTATTAAGTGATAATGATTCTATCTTTGGTAGTCTACAAGATGTCTTAAGTGTGTGTGTAAGGGATTGTATGGGCGGTCGCTTCACAACTCACTCAAGTGAAACTTAGAATCATCTTTGGTAGGATAATCTCATGTTGATGTGATTGATGTACTGTAAGTGTGTGTATCTCATTATATGTGGTCTTAAGGATTATTTAGGTGTGCCTAGAGAGGGTGTATGTGCGGTCTCTCTTTGTCTTACTTAAGTGAGTCTTAGGGTAGATTTTAGTGAGAGGTTTGCATGCTAGAAGTATCCCCTGTGAAGTTGAGAAACTTCACTGTAACAGTGAAGTTTGTTCACTGTAACTTGGCATGAGTTTACTGTAATGTTTCTAAAACTTTTCTAAATTGCTTAAGTGAATTCTTATGTGTTTCTAAGGTTTTAAATATTGTTCTTATGATTATATTATGATATTTAAATCAAAACATGCATATTTCTAATAAATGTACATTTTCATGATTTTATTCATTATGCCATACTCAATACATGTGGTTGTACTAATTCCATACTTTTAACTATCTCTAAAGTGATTTTATAGGTGAAGGTGCTTTTGGAGAGCTAAGCTTGGATTAGAAGATCGTTCAAGCAAATTGAAGTATGTCCTCATTTGACTCGAGGGCAAATATGTCTTTTATTTTCCTTTATTAAAGTATTGTAATAGACTTAGTAGTACTATATTTCTATTGTGTATGGGCCATGTGCCAAGTACTCTTGTATCTAAGATTTGATGAAATGAGACTTAGTATTTCCTATGAGTTTTATATGAAAGAGATTTTAAATACTATGCAAATGTTTGTGAAAAGTTTGAATTCATCACTACTTTTCATATGTTTATATGCGATGAATGATACGTAAGGACTTGTACAAGACCTTCAAGAGGACAAGTACGCCGGTCCACGACCTAAGGAATGCCCTAAATTCTAGGGTATAAGTGCGGGTCGTGACAAATAAGATGCTCAACTCAAAGATATGATACTCAACTAGAAAGACCCAACTCATGATACTCAAGAATAAAACAATAGTAAAAGATGCAATATATATGGAAAGTCGTAAAACTGTAGATACCAACTCAATGTGTTGAAAAATACAATACTAGTTAATGTGTATATAAGAATACAATTTACCTTTGTGGGAGTTTCTGTAACCGACGACCACCACTACAAACCTAAGTGATGATAAAACGTCTTGCCCATGCTGCCAGAACTGTCACATACTGTGCCATCATATAGAACGCCTCAACTAAGTGAACCCACTAGTTTATGCTAAAAAGCACTATGGAGTAATCTAAAAAGTATGATCCTTTCTACCTATGATGACTACATGGTTTATGGGGCTGTGAGTTATCTGAACTCACCCCATATCGATGCTCAATACTACTCCCAACATATACTAGCTCATATTTTAAAAAATATAACTATTTCTCTGGTTTGGGATGATTGCTCAAAGCCCTCTCTTAAAAGAAGTACTCAAACTGCTCAAAATTGTTTTGGAAATCTCAGATTTTCTCATGTGAAATATGAAAATATTTACACTTGGGAATACTTAGTTCCCATATATCATTTTAAATAAAATGAAATTTACTCTTACTCTTACTCAATCCAAAGACTAAGTCTTAAAACAAAGTTAAAACATTTGTAAAAGGCTTTTTAAAATATGGTTCATGCCGAATTATGGACGTGAACCACTCAATGCAAGGTTTTAAGTAATCATAGATAGAACTCAATACTTGAACTCAAGAACTTCAATGATACTACTATTTCAAGAATGATCAACTCACAGGGTTCATGCGGAATTATGAGCATGAACTACCCAACTCAAGGACTGAAAATACTTCTCATCTCAATATTGTTCGACTTATAGGGTTCATGCAGAATTATGGGCGTGAACAAATCAACTCAAGGGTTTCATGGGTAACATGTAGTAGTCCTATAAGTAGGAGTATAATTTCAAAAGATTAGGAAATCAATACGAAAGACTTAGACTTTGAAGATACTACTCCTCACAAAGATACTCAGTTGATGTAGTTCATGCAGAATTTATGGGCATGAATGACCCAAGGGTCTAAATAACAATATCGAACTCCGGTATACAACTCTTCTCATTCTCAAGCTTCCTTCCTCAAAATTCATTAAAAACTCAAAATTAGTAATAGAGTATTTTAAAGAACTATGAACTCAAGAACTCAAATTAACTTTCAAGAGTACTCAAATTTAGGGTAGAATCCTATATTTTCCCTTTTGATGATTTGAAAGTAGATGTAGGGCGTGAGGACGAACTAGACAATACCGATGATAGCATTACAAACCTGAAAGAACAAGTTCCTTGAAGAATCTTGAAAATTCTTGAAGTAGAACATGATTAGAAGACTTCAAGCCCTAGCTTGAAGGTAAATGATCAAGAAAACCTTTTTTCTGAGATTCTTGAGTTGGTTTCTTGAAATCTCTATGGACAAAATTTATTATTTAATTATTGATGTATTATTTTATGGAGGAACTTGAATTATAAAGAATAAAATTCTCGGAGAAAACATACCATGAAGAAGAATCTTGAAAAAGATTGAAAGAATCTTGAATAAAAAATTCTACTTTGAGTTTTTTGGATGTCAAAAACTAAAACAACCAACCCCTTTCAATGTTTTTCCGTTGGCTAATTCGTAAAAAAACATTGTATATGTTACTAAAATAGTCATAACTTTTTACATAGAAAATGGATTGATGTAAAATTGGTGGCGTTTGAAAGTATATTCAAATACCATTAATTTAATAGGTTATGAATCACATAACTCTTTATATTATAAGATATATGGTCATTTGAAGTCAACCTAAGTAGAATCTTACACCAAATTTAATCAAGAAATCATCAAGAACTTAAATCCTTAAATTTCAAGAATGAAATTACGCTAAATAAATCATGATTGACATGTGGGTGAATGAACCCAACACTATGAAACTTACATACCTATTAGGGATTAAGCCCATGGAAATTTTGCAACAAGACGCAGGAATCTCGACGAACTCTTGATCCTCTTCTCTTTTCTCTTCTTTTTATCTTATTTTCTCTTCTTGAAATATCAACTATAACCCCAATAGGATTAAACCCTTAAAACCTTACTAAAAATGAATAAATCTGATTTGGTAAGTAAAAGACCTAAATACCCCTTACTATTTTTCAGCTAACTTTCCCTAACTGGACAACCTAACTTCAAAAGGTCATATCTCGCTCATCCGAACTCGGAACTTAAAAAACTAGGCGGATTTAGAAAGATAATTAAAATATATTTCCTAAGTATCTTTTAGCACACCCTAACTCATGTTATTTTAGGAGTTATAGTTTTTTGAAGTTGACCCAAAACTCATACTTTGCACAACTCTCCAAATTTCAATTTTTTGTTATTTCAAATTTAGTTCTTTTTAGAGCTCAAGGTGCTACATCTAGTGACCTGAACTTAATAGTACAAAAATTTTAAATTCCTTGGAAAAAACATACTCACTACAACGTATGGTTCGAGTCTTAGTTCAATTTTTCCAAGTGTTATAATATCTCCCCTTTGGGATCATTAGTCCTCGAATAACGGCTGGACTGGGTAAGGAATGGGCTAGTCTTACTTACGTCTGAATCTAATGATATGGTCTTACTATATTCAATATTAACCCAAATCTTTAAGTTTGGATTCTATAGCACTCTATAGGAAATCTCATCCCAAAACTATATTCAAGCTTAGTAGTCTACCAATTCCGTGGACTCCTACTAACCAACTTCTTCGGAGCAAATTAAGGGGTCTCATTTAATTATTTATCACAGTAAAACCTCATCCTCCTGTTTTATAACCATAAATGGAATTTTCACACCATCATCATCACGATAAGATCATCAACCTCCTCTTTCTACCACAACTTCATTACTTAAAGGGCCTCCGAATAGATATTCCAATACTCTTTGAAGGTCATCACTATCTTAATCTTAAACACTTAACTTGATTTATCATCTTATCATCTCCCCATTAGGTCTATAGCTATCACTTTAAAGTTATGGACCTATACCAACATTTGTAACTGTTCTACATCCTCACTTGATTTATCATCTTATCATCTGCCCATTAGGTCTAAAGCTAACACTTGAAAACTATGGACCTATACCAATATTTGTAACTGGTCTACATCCTCTTTTACTCTAACATTCAGAGAAGCTTATCTCATGATCATCGAACTCTCAATAAGTAGGTATCAAGACCTCTTTTTGTAAGGTGTTTCTCTTGACTTATTTTGATTACCTACCCTATCGGTACATCTGTTAATGCTGTTGTTACTCTTGTGACTTAGACACACTTTACTGGTCTTATCTAAAGGTTAGGATCTCTCACTTGTACTACTCACATTCATTGTAGCATACTTCTCAATTCCTCACCTAGTATATGTCAAGTCTACTAGATCAAATCTCAAGACTAGCATAATCACCCTCATGTTACCATTCTGTGGATTCTGAAACTCATCTCAAATTCAAGACTAATGTTCATTACTAAAACCAAATATCAATACGATGACTTTCCTACTATGCTATACCTCATTACTTGATCAATTTTATAACCTTATTATCATCATTACCCTCTCAATCAAATCATAGACTATCCTACATCCATCACTTTATGTATACTTCTTCTCTTCTATTTAACCCTAACACTTGATCATTACATACACAACAACACTTCACCACAAACTTCTTTCTCGCTACCAAACACCCTACATCGTATGATGGAATCTTCACAACTCATCACTTCTTAGTCTACCCATAAGGGAAAGCTCTTCATTAATAACTTACTAGGTGCGTAACTATAGTGACATAATTTGCCAAAAAACACAATCTCCCTTTCTTAGATTGCTAAACTTCTACATACTTATTTTCTTAACTTAAGGGGAACTCTTTACTACTACTGCCCATGATCTCTCAGCTCATGCTACTTTTTGGGTGAAAATACTACCAAAGCTCCAAACATACTCTCTCATAAGGATCTCAGCTGAAACAAGGCTTAGAAAAGAATTACAACTTGATGTTACCTCAAACACATTATTCACCTGAATATGGGTTAATTACTTTTAAAATCAACACTTAAATCACTCATGGGCTTATGTCAAGCCCCTCTAAAGTCTCATGACTCCATCAATATTTTTGAAGAGTAAATCATTGATAAATGATTGAATTTGCATTTCAACAACCTTAAGTATGACATGTAGTCGAATGAATGAATATGAGAAACACATGAGTAAGAGTAAAATCTCTATGAAATATCTCTTTTGCGTGATTAAGAGTATAAAAAAAACATGAGTTCTTCTAGTTAGTGATGTGTGTCTGTAGTAGACTATAATGTAGCCATTATATGGATTACTTGATGTTTGAAGTTTGACGTTTCTTGATAGAGGATATGATGTTTGTGATACTTATAGTGATGATATTATAGTAGTGAATAGGATGACCTATATATGATGTTGGTTATACCTATGTGCTTCTAGAATGATATGCTATATGTGATATGGTGAAATATGTGTGTGTTTTACTTTGGTAGACTTGTGTCCCTTACTTGATATATGTACAATAGTGGGGCCCTCAAAACAACAAATAAGATCCTACATAACACAACTATATAAACACCCTAGGACTCTTAAGCTCTATGCTTTGATACCAAGTTTCTTACAACCCGAGCCTACACCCTGGACGTGGGCGACACTTGAGAACCATTTCTTTTCCCCAAGCAAAGCCTCATCCCGGTTTACTTCAATAAACACTAACTCAAGCATATAACACTTAAAAATGTATAAAAATCCAGGAAACTTAAATACAAAGCCTTAACTAAAAAGAAAACTCCGAATAAAATAAATTATTCTATTCGCCATAAAATAGGCAAGTTAAGTCTTTAAAAATTTAATAAAACAAATGAACAAACTTATGAAGCTCTACAATCTATCAATGAAGTATCTAAATGACAAAAATGAAAGCCGGGATAAGACTCATGAAATCCGAACAAAACTGAAAAGTAATGAGATCCTTCAGAAGTAAGGAGACTCACCATAACTAACTCTAACTTTATGGTATCAACAAAGATCTTTTTAATTATCCCGAAGGATTCAGGCGAAATGGCTCAGTCAAGGAATGTACGGGCATGTAAGGGGAATTCTAAAATATAAAGATATGCTTGAACTTCCTAAAAAATAAAACATACTTACCTCTTCCCATACTCACTCAAATCAACTCAACTTAAGAATAATATACTCTACTCAAAGGATGTCAACTCAATATACTCAACTTGATAGATTCAACTCATGATACTCAAGGATAAAGCAATAGTAGAAGATGCAATATATATAGAAAACTATAAAAATGTAGAGAGCAACTCAAAGTATTGAAAAAAATAATAATATTTAATGTATATATAAAATACAATATAACTTTTTGCGAGTTTCTCTAACCAACAACCACCTTTATAAGCCTAAGTGATGATACAACGTCTTGCCCACTCTATCAGAACTATCATATACTTTGCCGACATCTAGAACATCATAACTAAGTGGATCCACTAGTCTATGATAAAAATCACCAAAGATTCATCTAAAAAGTATGATCCTTTCTACCTTTGATGACTATATGGTTTATGGGGGCTGTGAGTTTTGTGAACTCTACCCCATGTCAGTGCTCGATACTACTCTCAAAAATATATTAGCTCATATGTGTAAAAACATAATTTTTAATGTGGTTTGAGATAATTAATCAAAAATATATGTCTTAAAAGAGATGGTACTCAAACTGCTCAAACTCTTTTGGAAATCTGAGTTTCCTCTCCTATGAAATGTGAAAAAATTTACTCTTGAGAATACTTAGTTCCCATATATCATTTTAAAGAAAATTAACTATACTCTTACTCTTTATTCAACTTAATGCTTAAGTTTTAAAAAAAAGTTAAAACGTTTGTAAAGGACTTTTTAAAATATGATTCATGATGAATTATGGACGTGAACCACTCAATGCAAAATAACCATTGATAGGACTCAATACTTTGGAACAAAAAAACTTCAATGATACTACTCATTTAAAGAATTCTCAACTCAGAGGTTTGATGCGGAATTATCTTCATAAACTACCTAACTCAAGGACTCAAAATACTTTTCATCTTAAGATTGTTCGACCTATAGGGTTCATGCAGAATTATGGGCGTGAATAACTCAACTCAAGGGATTCATGGGTTACATGTAGTAGTCCCATAAGTAGGAATATAATATCAAAAGGATTAGGAACTCAATACTCAAGTATTAGACTTTGAAGATAACTCCTCTCAAAGAAACTTAGTTGAGTGAGTTCATGCACAATTTATAGGCATGAACAACTCGAGTCAAAGGTCTAAATGACAACATGAAACTCAGGTATACAACTCTTCTCATTCTCATACTTACTTCCTCAAAATTCTTTTAAAATTAATAATTAGGATTACAATATTTAAAAGAACAATGAACTCAAGAACTCAAATCAACATATCTCGATAACACTCAAATTTAGGGGTAGAATCATAGATTTCTCTTTTAGTGATTGAATATAGATGTAAGGCGTGATGGAGAATCAGTCCAACACTATTATAGGCTTACAAACCTGAAAGAACAAGGTTCTTGAATAATTTTGATGACGAACTTTATTAGATTAGTTGAAACCCTAGCTTGTACGTAAACGATGAAGAAAATCTTTTTCTGAGATTCTAGAATTAGTTTCTTAAAATCTCAATGGCCAAGATTTATTATTTTCATTTGTGATTCATAATTTAATGGAGGAACTTGAGTCATAAAGAATGAAATTCTTGGAGAAAACTTGCCTTGAAGAAGAATCTTGAATGGAGTGGTCTACTTTGATTATTTCTCAGTGTTTTGCCATAGGGTTTGTGAGAGAAGAGAATGATGGATAAAGAGATGAAAATATGATTCTTTTGAAACTTTTAGTAGTCAAGAAATTCATTCAGAATTTTCTTGGATTCAATAAGACAAAAATAACCAACCCCTTTTAATGTTTCCCGTCAGCTAATTCATAACAACATTGTATAGGTTAATAAAATAGTCATATTTTTTTACTCATATAATTAAATTGACGCGAAATTAGAGGATTTTGAAAGTAGATCTAAATACTTTTAATTTAATAGGTTATGAAACATAAATATTTATATTCTAAGAGATATGGTCGTTTGAAATTGACCCAAATAGAATCTTACATCAAAATTTATCAAGAACTCATCAAGAACTTAAATCCTTCAATTTCAAGAACAAAATTGCGCTGAATAAATCATGATTGGCGTGTGGGTGAACGAAATCCAACACAATGGAAGCTTAGGGATTAAAGCAATGGCGAAATTCCACAACACGATGCAAGAATCTCGACGAACGCTTGATCCTCTCCTCATTTCTCTTCTTTTCTCTTCTTGAACTCTTAACTAAGACCCTAGGAAAATATTAGAATTATAAAGCTGAACCTAATAAGATCAGATCCTTAAAACATTACATAAAAATGATTTGAATATGATTTTGTAAAGAAAAATACCAAAATACCCCTTACTATTTTCGACTAACTTTCCTTAACTAGATGATATAAATTCAAAAGGTCATATCTCACTGATCCGAACTCAGAACTTAGCAAACTCACCTAAGGTATCTTTTACCACATATTTTTAGAGCTCAAGGTGCTAGTGACCTGAACTTAATACTAAAGAAATTTTAAATTCCTTGGAAAAAACTTACTCACTACGAAGGATGGTTCGAGTTTTACTTCAAAAATTTTCTGGGGTGTCATAAAAGCATTCTAAGAAAAACTTTCACTATAGTAATATAGACATATCATGAAAATTCAAATTAAATTGAAACTCTATTTCAAATTTGGCAAATATTTAATAAAGCTTGTTAAGAAAACTTGAGAGAAAAAACCTAAAACTATTATACACATCAGGAAATGAATATGTCAAAACAAAAATCAATAGAAATAATAAATAATATAATAACTAAAGAAAATTAAACAACAGGTAATACTAAGATCTAAGTATGTTGAGTTTTTATTCTAACCAACATAAATATAAGTTGTCATTAAACCAGCAGATGGAAATCAAAGGTTTTAGTGATAAAATTTTCTATGAATACAAGGAGATTAATAAAAGCAATCATCTGATACTAGAGATGGAATGATCAGTCTAATCTTCCTCCTCATCCTTACCACCAACGGCAACAACCTTTTGAAGAGCAATTCTTCTTGTTAGACAAAAAAATATTATGAATATTTGGAATAACACCATCATTCAGAATCGTTACATCTCTTAGAAATTGAGACAACTCATCATCAAACCTAATTTCTAGCTAAATATTCCTTGGAATGATCCGAGTCCTTTTTTCATTCCTCGCTGCAATCCCAATAAGTTCAATCACCAACAAACAATCACATAGATGTAAATTTAGTAATCACAAACCCTAGAAATTTGAAATATCAAAAAAAAAGAAGAGAAGGAACTTGAGAAATTTACCTCAGTTGCAAGGTACTCAAGAACATCAGCCAGGACTACCAGAGCTCTGACACCAACACTTTGGAATACTTCCCAACTTTGAGGAATCGGGCAATACAAGCCACAGGGAATTGGAAAACAAATTTTTCTCTACGAGAAATAGACTTTTTTTTAGCATTTGAATAAAGAATTTTCCTTTTACCGGCCATTGATCTTTTTCACTTCAAAAAGAATAAAAAAGTTCTGTTTTTTGATCTATAGAAATAAGAGACAAATGAAGAAGAAGAACTAAACTATTTTGTGTGTATGTGAATTCTAAATGTATTATATTTTGGCATTTCTAACCCACATGAGTTATAATCAAGCCAATGAGAAGACAATCACGAGTATTGAACCTGTACGCCGTTGGATGAAAGAGCAATCAATTGTGGATAAAGATGTTGACATATTTAATCATTTTCAAGGATTATAATAAGTTTATTTCCAAAAATAGAGGATTATGATGTGTTTGTTTCCAAAATAAGTGAATATTATGATATGTTTGTTGCAAAAAAAAAAGGAGCTATGATGTCTTCAATTATTTCCAAAAAAAAAAAGACAGAAGGGATTTTGATGAGCTTGTTGCTCAAAAAAGAGAGGGGCCATTTTATTACTTGAGATTTGGCTTTCAAAGCCCTTTGAACATACTTGAAGTTTTACTACCTATTAAGACTAATTTGTATAATGAAAGAAGATGATATATTTTAAATGACTAACTTATTATCAGCTTGACATGCCTAGAAATAACAATAGCCCTCATTTATAAAACAATAATAGGTTATAATTATTTTTTATAAAAAAATATTGTGCATTTTTTTATATAAAATGTAAAATTTTCATATGAGAGGAAATAATTTTAGAAGTTTAACAAATATAGAATACTATAGTCTTAAAAAAGATTAAACGAATAGACTATGATAAAGTTTCATTAAAACACAAAATAAAATTGAAAGTCTCCATTTGCATTTGGCTTTAGGCCAATGTTTGAGACCGCCTGATTATTTTCTATGGATTGAGCAACGAAAATATACACTACAAACCATACTTTCAATCATAAGTATCGAATATATATATACTAGTTTCACGGCATGTGCGTTGCACACGTGTATACAATGTTGTAAAATAGAATTAATATGAAAAAATTAAACAATTTTATTAGATACTTTTGATTGATGAACATAGGACAAGTTTTTTTCAGTGATAAATACAAATTATCATAGAGTTACTTTTATTTTGAAATCAAAATACCCAGATATCGTTGAAATATTTCAATATACATTCAAAGATAAAGTATGGAGAGAAAGTGACATATCTTTAGTTGTATTATTTTTTACATCACTAAATTTTGTAAGTAAATCTAGCCAAGAGAATTTTAAAAAAATATCAATACAAAAATGTCACCAATAGTCTTTACTCTTGAGGTTATGAACATAAATTATGGACACCATTTAAGTATAATTTTTCTTTTAAACATTCATATTTGGAATATAGTATGTGCATGACACTAAGGATTACTATGATTATTTCGATATTTTATCTTTATAAACAATTTATCTTCTACCTGTTGTCTAATGAAAGCATCTAGTATCTTATAGAAGTTGTATCTTGATATAAAATATTAAACTTTTGAAAAAAATAAAAATTAATAGATCGAATAAAATTTAATGCATTTTAAAAATAAAATCTTTAATTCTACTTAAGTTTATTTTATGATCAATCACTATTTTCTTATCTATTTTTATATAGCTAGCAAAGAGTGTATCTTGTGACATACTATTTTCTCAAATTCAAATAAACACAAAATAACAAGAAATTCATAATTAAAATATTCCATACTCAATATAAATACTAAAAAGATAAAATATATAGAACGATACATAGCTAATGAAGAACGAAGAAGAAAAATATATGATCATGCTATATTGAATCAAAATTACCAGATATCATTGAAACATTAAATATGGAGAGAAAGTGACATTTATTAAGTAGTATTTTTTTTACTTCACTATATTCTGCAAGAAAATCTAACCAACAAAATTTTGAAAAAATATCAATATAAAAAATGTCACTACTAGTTTGTCCTATTAAGGTTATGAACATAAATTATGGACACCATTAATTATAATTTTTCTCTTAAATATACATATTTAAAATTTAGTATGTGCATGACACTAAGGATTACCATAATTATTTCAATATTTTTTCTTTATGTGAAATCTATCTTTTACATGCTTTGTAGAGAAGGTATCTAGTATGTCATAGAAATTGTATCGTGATAAAAAATGTTAAAATTTTTACATAATAAAAATCAATAGATGAATATTATTTTAAGTATTGTTTACAGAATCTTTAATTTGAATTAAGATTATTTTTATGATCAATCACTATTTTCTTATCTATTTTTATATAACTAGCGAGGAGTGTATCTTGCTACATACTACTTTCTCAAGTTAAAATGAACACAAACTTACAAGAAATTCATACTTTGAAAATTTAATATTCAATATAAACATTAAAAAGAAAAAAAATGCAATGATACATAGACACTGAAGAAGGAAAACGAAAATAAATGACATGTTATATTCACTATAATGTTTAATTAATTAAAATCTCTTGCCATCACCACTTTACTTTCTCCATTAATTTTTACTTACATATATATTAAAAGATAATAATTATCATGACTATATACTATTTTTGAAATTGTAACGACTGGGTTCCGTCGTTATAGAAAAGCGAATGGGAAATTTTTTTGGATCGGAAAACATTTTCATAGTAACTTGAAATTTCCCAACCTAGTCCAGATTTGAACAAAATCAGATTCATCAAGGTGTAGGAAAATGTAACACGCAGAAAATTAATAGGTAAAACTAGAGCCTAAGTATAAATTTATGGGAGGATGCAAGGAAGGAGAAATGATTCACCTTCCTTAGAAGCTTCCTTGAACCAATGCCTTAGCTAATTTTGACTAAGTATATTTTCAATAGAGGGTTCAAGGAAGGTAAAGGCCTTCACCACCCTTAGAAGCTTCCTTGAACTAATGCCTTAGTTTTTTGGGGGCTATACACGTGAGGGTAAGGAAAAAACGAGGGCCCCACAGAATACGGACCACACCGAGTAAGGGTTGCATTAACATGTGGGCAGTGCACGTGTTCAAGTGGGGGTCCACTGCCATGTACTCTTTTGTAGACTTAAGCCTTAGCTTTAAACAATCTAAAGGAAAGTCCAGGGGAGGTTTAGGAAAGGAAATCAAATTCAAGGGCTTTAAAAAATTCCATTTGGTAATTATATATATATATATATATCTAGATATAGATTATATATATATAATATAGATATATTAGATAATATTATATATAAGTAATAATAACAATTAAAAGGATATTTGAATATCCTGGATTGCCTTTGATTTTAGGAAGCCAAGACAAAGTTTCAGTGGAGAGTCCAAGGCTAGTGGACCACTTCAAGGACCTTAAATACTCTCTTAAACATTTCCTTAGATTTTCGGCTAAGTCCATCTGTGTAAGGATGTTTTCATAAATATTATTTTTTAAGTTAAACTAGAAAGATAGTGCATTTTATATTATTTATAAATAACTATACAAGGGATTTTATATTAAAATATTTCCAAAATAAATCACTTTCACAAAGAACCACTTCAAATAAAAAAGGTCATCTTCCTCCATAAAAAAAATTCTCTCTCTAGAAACCCAAGAACAAGAAGAGAGAAATTGAAGCTCGGGCTGGACAAAATGAAGTGTTTTTCATCACTTCTTCAAGGATTCATAAGCAAGGTATGGTATTTTTCATCTTTGGGTATATTTCCCCCAAAGAGCTCCAAACTTCAAAACTTGACTTCAAAACTTCCAACTTTCCCAGTTTCAAGGGTTTTGTAGAATGATGTGGGTTTCTTCCATTTTTTTTATGGTTGAATTAGTTTAAGGGATGATGGAATTGATGATTTATGGATTAATTTTGGTAAAATATCCCAAAGAACTGATGGATCCCCTATATTGCAAAATTGTGACCTTAGTATGGGTAATTGATTCTAGAAACATGAAAATAGGTCTTGTTGTGATCAATTCAATTCAATGATAGTGGAATATGATGTATTTACATGATATCAATATGATTCTATTTGAATTATTGATTAACCTAATATTCTAAGGTGAAATTGATATAGTCTAGGTTTAAGTCATGAAAGAGGCAAATTGAGGGGTTAGATTTCATCTTCTTTGATTGATGAACTTCTTGGTCAATGGCCTTAGACTACATCACCTAGATATGAATCTGTTATTAAGGAATCGTATAAACATGAATTAGATTTATTATGTTTACATTGATTATGTTGTTCCAACAGCCCAATTTCCAAAGGACATAACTCACTTATACGAGCTCGAAATCGCACAAAATTGGTTTCTTCGGAAAGATTATCCGAAGAAATTTCCAACTGTATGTCAAAGTACATCTAAATCATCTTGAGATTGAAGTTATGTCCATTTAAAGTTGACCAAAAACTTACTTTTTTCGTAATTTAACAATTTCAGATTTTCTTTTTCCAAACTAAACCTTACCAGTGCGTTAGCTTAGTACCTAAAACTATTCAAAATTGTGAGATGTTACAATTGAGTACTTTATTTGATGCATTAATATCCCTTAATCATATTATCAAATTCTATTCCAAGAAAGTATTTTAGACTTCCCCTAGTCCTTCATTTTGAATACTTGTTGTATCTTTTGTTTTTTTTCTCAATCCACTCCAATCTATCCCCAGTTACCAACATGTCATCAAGATAGACCAATGATACGCTCAAACTTACTTCTCAAATAAGAAGTAAAGCGGTCGTATCAAGTAAATAATCCAACTAGTGAGGTTGGGATCGTTCCAGGGGAAAATAGTTTAGACTAACTTCAATATACTTATTAACTATGGTCCAGTCAATTTCCTTCCTTGGAAAGTAAAAATGATAAATGGGGTTTTCTATTTCTGAATTAAATGAAAATAAATAGCAAAATTACAGAGACACTTAAACAGCTTCGAATGTTGGGAGTTTTTTTAATCAATTATAAAAGTAATAGGATTACGTGTTCACAAAGGTTCATAAACTTGACGATTGTAAACATAAAAAATTCTTTCCTAGTATCTGCATGCAAAGTGATAAGGTATGTATTTCTAAATCCTTTGGTCCCGGCATCTAGAAAATTTCCACTCCCAAACTTGGTCCGGCTACGTATGTTACGATACAACCATTTAATCTTACCTCAATTAAGCATCGTATTCGATATTTGGACTAGTTAATACCT
Organism: Solanum habrochaites; assembly: GCA_027704765.1. Taxonomy (NCBI): domain Eukaryota; kingdom Viridiplantae; phylum Streptophyta; class Magnoliopsida; order Solanales; family Solanaceae; genus Solanum; species Solanum habrochaites. The sequence goes on along the minus strand of JAKWJA010002493.1, from coordinate 32,920,311 downwards.
TGATACCAATAAATTAGCCTAGTAGATAGTATACACTAAATAATGTTGATAATTATTTTCCTATTTTATCATACCTCCTTGGTCCGGGCAAAGTAGCATTAAGGGGAGTTCTTAACGTTGGCCATCCGTTTCAAAAAGACTTCTAAGCGAAGAATTATCAATAGGATGCAACGACACTATTCTTGAATTGTTATTTTCGTTAGTCTGTACCTCATATTCGCCTATGGGTTCCCCAACAACCTAGTTATTGGCGTTTAGTTTTACCCTATTTCATAATCACAACATTCAAATATATGGTATAAGAATTCTGTACTTCCTTCCATGAGAAAGAGTATAGTAAAATCCGAAAGTTCGCTGTGATTACTCAAACAAAATCACCAACAATCAATTACAAAGTCTCGAACTATCAAGAGTCTCACAAAAGGGTCTAAAAAATAATCAAGAGTCTAACAATGATCAAGGGTCTAACAATGATCAAAGGTCTCACAATGATCAAGGGTCTAACCTCAAAAATGAGGTTTTTTGAACTATTTATAAAAAATGAAAACCTTATTAAATAAGGGCTCTATTAGTTGGAAATCTGTCAAAATGCGGCTGGGTCAACGGACCTCACGACGGATCGTCGTGGTCACAACGGACCGCCATAGACTCCGTCATCCCATACTTGTACAATTTCTTCTGTTGCTTTCTTCATTACCCTCGATGGCAGGTATGACGGATCGTCACAGGCACAGCGGTCCGTCGAGGGTCTCCGTTCCAAAACACTTAAACTCTTGGAATTTGGGTACTTGGACTACTTCTCTGAACTTCATGATGAACCAGCAGGACGGGCCGTCATGGCTACGACGGTCCGTCACGCACTCCGTAACCCCACACTTGGTCAGACTTCCCCATCTTCCTTCAGCAGCTGCACTATGATGCCACCTACGGACCGTCACGGGCACGACGAACAATCAAAAAGCTCCTAGTAGGGTTGTACTTTTGCTGTCATTTGCTCAAAAACCTCTGCCTATTCATCTTTTAGATAGATTCCTACAAATAAAGAAAAAACTATATAAAAATATCACAAAAGGCTTTTGGACACAATAAACTTAAGGAAAAAGTATTAATAATACCGTGACAACCACGGTTTAATCAACACCCCTAAACTTAAGGTTCGTTGTTTTTCCTCAAGCGATTTGCGCTAGACTCCAAGTACAAAAATCTTTGTACAATAATAGTATCCCATTGTTGTCCTTTGCATCATTTGGCTATCAATCGCGATCAATCTCATAATATTTATGAATGCTATCACTATTAGGCTTGAATTATGTTGGAATTAGACAATGACACAGAACTCACAGGCACTAAACACCTATACTCTGCAATTTTATCAATAAGGTACTAATATTTACAGCGGTGGTATACTAGAACTACTATCTCACTTACAAAGAAAAATCTTATTTTTCAATAATGATTTTTCAGGTTGAGTTATAAGGATTAAACCCTTTTTTTCAACACTCACTTTCAGAAGTAACTTCACACTCATTCATTACATATTGCCATTAAGCTTGCCCTATTTTCACTTGCTTTACAGTCGCTATACAAACTCTTATGTCATGATAGACTTCTTTAGCTTGTAACATAGGCTCAAGGTCAGGTTATGGTATAATTTAGGTATACTTTAGTGACCTTTTTCCCTCTTGACTATCGGAATCTAAACATACCATTTCTATCATTTTTATTTTTTGCCCAGTTTCTCATTTATTTATTTCAACTTGGCTATTTTCCTTTTTTCTTCATTGTTAAGTGAATCTCTTCGTTTCTTGCTTGTATTTCTTGTATATTTTTTTCTTTACGTTTATTTAAAGTAATTCCTGAGTCCACTTACTTTGGTTCTTCTATCTCTTTGTTTTCCAACCCCACTTTCAGAGCATTCCTCATATAGCCACCCTCAATTTGCTTTGCCATGAGTCGAAGTACAAATTACCCAAAGGTTGGGTCAGAGCCATAAAAAAGGGTTGTTTACTGCATTAGCCACCCCTCAACTTATTGGTTTTGCATAAGATGAGGTAATGTCCAAGGATGGGACCATAGCCAACACATATCTCCGAAAAAAGATTCAGTTAGGGTGGAAAAAACAAGGTCTAGTGTAAGCTCAAAATCTTTGATCAAAGAAGGATTAAAATTTCATTTGGTTTTTCTTTTATTTAGGCTAAATGGGCTATATTGAAGAAGGGCCTATGATCCTTTCCTAATTGTCTATTACAACTTGATTTTTAGACGGACTAATCAGGGCCAAGTTTCTAGCTAGTACAAATAGTGGACTATTCAAATCTTACTCCACACTCACTTTGGACATCTCATTACTATACCAAAAGGAGGAATTATCAGACACCTAGTTCGGAATTGTAGACTTAGGGTAAGCAGCTTGGTGTACCTTCTATGTCATGCTTAGTGCCACACATTTCACTTACTATGCCTGGGTCATGATATTTTCATTTCTCAGGATATCATTTAGACACATGCTTCAGAATTAACTATGTACATAAGATATAGAACATTGGCCAGTCAAACTGAAAAAGTAATCAGTCTCTTGGGACAAAGAACCTAGGCAAGAAAAAACCCCTCAAAGAGGATCGTGAATTGGGCTACTCAGACTTCACCCTAGCACTCACTTTCCATTTACCCCACCCACAATAAAAAGGACATGCAATTGTCCCCAATGCTAAAAAAATTGAAATACAAGAGTGGTAGGTGAATAGCAACCTAGGGGCGGCAAAGCGCCGACGATCGCAAGTCGGGTGGGGTTCGGTTTTCCGGAACCCACTACCTTTGTATATATGGACACCCTAAGTAGTTTCCTCATCAAAACAATACCCACTATCAGCAGTGCCTCCCGCTATCTCCAATTTCTGGAGCTAGATACCCCAAACAACTAACTCAAGCATCCTCATCTGAGTTACCTCCTCATTTAGCAAGCGAGGCTGTCCTCGCAGGCTCCATCTCAAAACGTTCCTTCTTTTCAATGCTCTAGGGACTAATCCTTCTCTCGCCCGTAGCCTTTGGCATGCTCTGAATGGGAGGTGGTGGGAATAACGAAAAGTGGCGAATAGGACGCCATCAAAAAAAAACTATGTCGTTAACAGGCTCGCAGGAAGGGGACTCAGACTTCGGCACCCTAGCCTCTAAGATCATTCGAGGTCTGGCGAAAGACTGTCGGCAACAGCCTGAAAGGATCACATTACCACATGAGGGGTGGTCGGGCTAACACGCGTCAACTCAAAAGCATCAAGCGTATGAAAACCTCAGGATCTTCAGCTCGTGTGCTGGACCATCCTTCGCTCCAAGCGCTCTTCTTGCCTCAGCAATAGACTGCTGCATCAGGGAGGAGTGATCCAGAAGGGTAGATATCTGTGCCTCTAATTTCTGTTCCCATGCAAAGCGGGAACCAGAGCGGGGGAAGGGGCTGAATAAGAGGAGCTCGGGGCAGGGCTTACTACCCGGGTGGACTCGATCGGAAGTCAGTAGTGTTAGTGGAAGCTTCCTGCATAGCCGTGCGGGGCCTGTTCTATCGTATAAGCCAAAATTATCCACCAAGTGGAGGCAAAGCTGGATGGGGCTCGCGTGGAGCCCAATCATTGGCCTCATCCCTGATGAGGTCGATATCAACAATGACCAGCGGTGGGGGTCTTGAGTTGATCAACGTGCCATACATATAGGGCACACATGCGGACTGTATAGAGGAAACTTATCATGCCCGGGGAAAGGGTAAGCAATTTTGACCTTAAGGCCTCTCGTGCTGACTGCATGTAGAAAGCCAAGCAAAAATCCACCCTCAAACCCGGACTATCATCACTCCATCATGTACTGCCGATCCCATGTGACTATATTATCAGGAACTATGGGGGAAAGGCAACACAAGAGGGGCGGGACAATCAACCACAAAAACTTTGCCGTGACGGTCAGGTTGGCCTTCTTGATGGATCCCTTCGGCTCGGTCACCCAGTCAACACCCTCTCCATCAACAGACAAATGTAGGTCCATGCACCTCTTAGTGGTCTCCCTCAGCGATGGCTCACGCAGGAATTGACCATCTTTGACAATCTGCCACCGGTAGTCACACTTGACGGTGAGAGGGGTCTGGTTGGCATCAAAATTCTTGCCATATTGATACCGGCGGATGGAAGGTAGGGAGATATAAACCTGAATGCCACGTACTTGGACCTGCTCTAGTGGGGCCTATTTGGCGGGGGCAGCCCGCCTATCAATTTGGATCTGATCTTTGAGTCGCTACGTATGAAGGCGTAGAACTTCCGGAGACCAACTCTTAAACTAAAGTCCCCAATGGACGCGCTGTCCACTACAAATCGATGCATGGTGAGAGATGTGGATCTCTGCATCGTTGAGAGAATTCCCGTAAAAACCCCCTGCCCATGTTAGTTATCCGAGTAATGACTCCCTTTGTCATATTCAAGAACTTTGCATCCGATAGACTTGATTACTGCCGTCGACACACCCGGTTGGGTTGGTCGATAACCAGGGTAAGACCGCGTTGGTGTGAACCGGGTGTGGAGTCCGAACTATCAGCATCATCAGATGAGGCAGAACTGCAAGCGGGGTGGGTGCGGGAACCTAGCATATCCGGAGGGCTTCTCGACACGAACTCCTTATGGAGCCAGACGGCTCCTTTCATTAGTAGCTGGACCCAGAAGGTGTTCCGGTAAGTGTGTGCTCCTCATCGACTGGAGGGAGGAGGCGGAAGCGATTACGCCAGACAGCCACCTTTTTGGTTGAGGCATGGCAGCCGTGCAAACTTGGGAGGGAGGGGAAAGTGCCTGGGGGCACGTACTCAGGGTCACACTCATTCAGTCAGAGCCAATGATCAGGCGGGGCAGAACGGGGACGATAGAGTTTGACGCCCCGACGTGGTTCTTAGACTCGATTTTGTTTTGGGCCATAAAATAGATAGTACATGTAAAGATTCAATATAATACTAGAAGGAGCAAAACGAGACTAGCAAAACCAAACACAAAATCAATAAAGAGTTAAGATGTAATGGGGACATTTTATAATACAATGGGAAACACGGATGGGACAGGTGGACTACTAGTCGTTGAGTATGATGGAGTAGTCATGGGGTCTGTCGTGTCTTACTTATACTTTGTTTATATGGGAGAACCCGAAGGAGAGTCTCTGAAAAATATGACGGTACATTGGCCGGAGGACCGTCACAACTACAAACGGTCCGTCTTAGGTGTCCGGCAAGGACACTTTTGGGTTGAAACAAAAACAATATGGAGAAACTTAGGAGGAGAGGTCTCTGACTATAATAAAGTCATGCAGGACGGACGTCAGAGGGTATCTGTATGATGGGGACCGTAGTTTAGTTTTTCAGTTTGAAACACTTAGAAATTAGAGAGAGGAGAGACCCTGAGGGACCAGGGTTTTGACAACCAGAACGGTTGTGCAGGACGGACCGCGTGAGATGACGGCCGTCGCCAGTGTCCGTTGGAGGACATTAGAAAAAAGTGAGGAGGACCATTCGGGAATAGTGTCTCTGACAACCAGAAGAACGGTGTGCAGGAAAACGGATCGTCGTGGGAACGACGGTCGTCGCATGGGCCGTTGGTGGACACTAGGAGAAAAATTGGGACAATGGGGTGTTAGGGGCTGTTGGAACGGACCCAATGACGGGTCCTCGTGCGTTTATGACAGTAATCATCGGGGTCGCGTGCTGTTAACTCAATGACAGAACTGGGGATTGCCCCATTTTCATCCCCTAGGCCCCAAATCGAAATTGGGTTAGTGTTTTAACTAAATTTGTCTAACCCTAATTTACCTAGTAAACTAGCAATGTAAAGCACATACTTTCTAGAGTGTTAAACAAAAAATTTCGACGGCTTTTCAACCGAGCGGTCAGATAGGAAGTTTATTGAAGAATGAACATATTACGAAGAACTAGGCGAATTACTAATTTATAAAAAAAAATGCAATAATAGAAATGCGTAGAAATTAGGAGACTATACCTGCGAATTTGAGGAAAAACAAGAGGAGAAAGGTACTGGTTATCAAAAGTAGGACCCACAAGCAGCAGCTCCGACTAGTAGATGATGAATTTCTAGAATTTGGAGACAAGAATTGTGGGGAAGGAAAAATTGATAGGTGTAAGAAGAGAGGGGGTTTATGATTCTTTGGACGTTGAAAAGGGAGGGAAATGGGAGAAAGAGTGAAAGAATGGGGTGAAATGAAGGGGGTGGGGGTTAAATGTTGGAATTTTTAAAAAACCCACAGCGGAGGGTCGGGTCGGGACGCTTCATTAATGGACGTGGACGATTCCCCGACGACGGTCCATATTCGGTTGTCACGGGACGTCAGTTGGTTCAGTAGCGTGTGCCCTAGTTTGAAAAACGAAAGACGTACTAGCACGAAGGATTAATGCGCCGGTCCTTTCACAGGCGCAAAGTCCATCCTGTATCCGTCACAGTGACGGCTGTAGTGTAGGTTAGAGGTAATTTTCTGCCAGAATTTTTGGTGATGTGCCTGCCAAATTAAAAACCATTAGTAGAGGAAAAAATTGCTACCAATAATAAAAGGAAAAAACTTAAAGTATTGTTGCCTCCCAAACAAGCACCTGATTTAAACGGCGCGCACGACCGAAGACCACCTGATTTACTAGCACTTCATCAAGATGGATGCCTCTATCACTTAATTACGATGTAGTATCCAAAATAGAGTTTAATTCATTATATTCAACTTAACCGAAACTCCATCCTGTTTTCTTTAAATGAATCTGCTCATGAGGATAATACTTGGGTAGGTAATCGAAAGTAAGGGCATTCCGTTTGGAATTGAGATGGCCCGGAAAGCCAAGCAACCTTGAAATGTCTAATAGCACCAAATCCACCAACCATAAACTCTCGTTTTTTCACTTTTTAGGTTCATTATACCTTTTTCATCCTTTTCTTTGTGGGGATCTAGCAAAATTCCATGGATACACCACCCTCTGCCTCATGGGACCACAAAAGTTGAAGGTCGCTTCTTCATTGTTCAAATGAGAATGTCATCTTCCCCTTTTCCCATTTATAACTAAGGCTCTACACCGTAGCAAGGAAAGGGCCTCCAAAGAATAATGGGCCACTTCAAAATTGATTCACAATCAAGACTAACAAAAAAAATTGCTGGTGGAAATATGAACGAACTCCACTTTACTAGAACACGTGGAGTATTTCCCCTATAGGCCTTTCATTTAGTCGATCAAGCCATCGTAGTCGCATCGCATTGGGCTTTGGTCACTAAACCCAATTATTGTTAAATCGAGAGAGGGGCATGAGATTTTGCGTGCCCCCCAGATCCATAATGCTTTCGCCAAATGTAATGACTCGACGTACAGGAATACTGGAACGCACCCGGATCTTCTTCTTTTTGTACGAGAGATCTTGTAGAATTAGCACTACCAATGCTGCATTCGATCATTCATCCTCAAAAGGCCCCCCAATCTTTTCTTTGTAAAACCCAAAATCTTTAATTAAAAACTTGGCATTAACCGGGCATTTGTTCTAGAGATTCTACAAAGGGACATGATAGAGCTGCTTCAGCCATTGCTATAAACACCGATTATTTACCCTCCTCGGTCTTTTTCACTAACCTCTGAGGAAAATGGGGGGTGGTCTAGGCATGGGAATTACCTTTATAGGGGACTTCATGCATCTTTTCCAGTTTCTATCTTTTTGTTGCACCAATACCCTTTACCACTTTAATTATCCTTTCTCACCTTTTCCTCATTGGAGGCATAGGTGGGTCAATATTGCTTTACCACCCCGAGTAGTTGATTGCCATATAATGTGCATCATTTTCGGATTTTGGACATGTTGCTAGGAGAGTTGCCCGCTGGTTGCCGTGGTGTTCACAGTCGCAGTTAATTGAGCCCTTTTGCAATTCGATCTGATAAATCGATTAGCATGTGTAGTAGAGAAGTGTTGGGTATAAATGTGTTCAATCCTCCTAATACCCGCTAAATCACTCCTAACTCGTTAATGTGCTCCATTCACTAGCATCGGGAACTCCTCATCATTTTGTGCAACATATCTAAACTCGCGCCCATTACTATCTCACTATTTTAGGTAGTAAAATCACAATTTTGAGGGGAAACATAGGTCCCATTCCTATCATTTCTGTTACCGTAGTTACCCCGTGTTGATGAAGTTGTTTGTCGCGTTGTAGTTCCATTATCGGACATAATGACCCTCACGGTTTTGGTTTTAGTTACCATTTTCGACCTTGGTTCCTTGACCTTGGCGTCATGCTCCTGATAAGAGCCTTGGGAAACTTGGTCGGAGGAAGGAAAAACGGCCCCCCCCGTGACCCCTGCGCATTACGCATAGGAAATCCTCCGCATGGATTAGAATTCATCCATTAGGTGGTGGTGGTTTATACAAGTTAGTTAACTCATTTATATTTTCTGCACCCCCAAGTGATATATTTTTTAGTACTAAACCCAAGCTCAGTTCTCCTATGAGCCATTTTTCACGAATCTCATCTGTACGGCGGGTTGTGAGTTGGACTTGCACTGCGGGAAGGTGATGGTATTGCTCCCGGATCTGACTTCCTAGTATTCCAAAAGCTTCTATTCCCGGGAGATTTCTCTAATTTTTCAGCAATCTCAGTATAGGACACTCCCCATAAGATTCCACTGCTTAGTGTCCAACACGATTTAGCCTTATCCTCCTGTCCCCGATAGAAAGTATTCATCAGTGACTTATCAATTCTATGCGGTGATTGATTGGGTACGCTTATAAAAAATGAGGTGAATCTATCCCAAGAACTACTACTGATCTTGCGGTCGTGCCACAAACAGTTGTTCACTTGTCTTGGTGGTTTAGATTTTTGGGGGACCGAGGTTTAAGAGTAGCGTGCTAAAAAACGTCCCTTAGTTGGTTTGCAAGTGGGAAAATGGAGTTGTAGGAAGATTTAGTGAAAACCATATAGTAGCCTCTTCCCGTCGTGAGAGAGGAAACACTCTTCGGCTCTATTACATCCAAGTCCCAAGTCAGGTACCTCCCTACACAACTTTTACACACTTCCCTAACAGAGCTATATGGGCATGTGGATCCTCAGAAGGTAGCCCTAAAACAAATCTCTAGCATGAGCATCTTGCATCAGGCACAACGTTACCACAAAAGGTGTGGCCTGGTGGTATTTAGAGGGGAACGACAAGTGGCCCGTTGGAGTCACTATATTGTTCATAGCCTCTGTAGTATTATTGGGGCCGGGAGCGGGATTTTGTCCCCTCTGTTGGTGTTCACTCGGAGCATGGGGAACAATGGACCATGAACATCAACCGGAGCTGGGATGTTCTGGTTGGGTATTCATCATTCATTGTTCCCAAAGTGTCGATTCATTGTGCGTAGTGTTACATCTAATGCGTGATTCGTAGAGGAAACAAGGGTTTTTCTCTTTCCTCTCCGTGTATTTGGCATACAAGGAAAGTAGGTTTGCTGAGAATCAAAAATAATAAAAACAAAGTTAAAATCAGAAAATATCAACTAAAATGAAGTAATTTAAGCTTAAGTTAATCAAAAAGCTACTTGTCCCCGGCAGCGGCGCCCAATTGATATGCTCAAAAATTATTCTCAAATAAGAGTAAAGCGGTCGTGTCACGTAAAGAACCCCAATAGTTTAGGTTGGGATCTTTCCCAGAGGGAACATAGTTTAGACGTAACTTCAATCTATTATTATTTGATTGTCAGTCAATTATTCCGTGGAAAGGAAAGTAAAAAATGATAAAATGGGGGTTTTCTATTTCTGAATAATGAAAATAACTATGGCAAAATTAAAGGAGACACCTTAACAATTCTAAGTTGGAGTTAATCAATTCATAAAAGTAAAAGGTTTAAGTGTCCCCACAAGTTCATAACTTGATTCATTTAAACTATAAACAATTTCTTCCTAGGATCTTGCATGCAAATGTAAGTTTATGATTTCTAAATCCTTGGTCCGAAATCGATAAAAATTTCCACTTCGCCACCTTGGTCCGGCTACGTGTTTCTATACTAACCCATCTTACCTCATTTATTAAGCATCGTATTCGATATTTGAATCAGTCTATTACCTCGTACCACAATAATGCCTATTAAAGATAGTATACACTTAAATCTATGTTGATACTTAGTGTCCTATATCTACATCCTTGGTCCGAGGGGGGAATAGGCATTAAGGCGAGTTCTAAAGTTGCCATCGTTTTTAAGAAAAACTTTAGCGAAAAAAAAGGAAATTATCAATTTACATGCAAAGACACTATTCTAGAATGATGTTTGTTAGTTTTCACCTCATTATTGCCTATGGTTCCCCACAACCCTAGTTATGGAGATTAGTTACCCAAGTCAGATCATAATATTCAAATATATGTTATAAGAATTGATGTACTTACTTCAATGAGAAAGAGTTAAAATCCTAAAAGTTCGCTTGATTAATCAACAAAAATCACCAACCAATCAAATGTACAAGAGTCTCAAATCTCCAACTAGGTTCACAAAGAGTCCAAAAATAAACAATAGTCTAACAATGATCAGGGCTCTCGAACTACAAAGCGAGGTTTTCAAACTATTTATAATCAAATAAAACCTAATTAAATAAGGATCTTCGATTAGCTGGAAAATCTCTCAAAACGCGGCTGGGTTCGACGGACCTCGCGAGGGATCGTCGTGGTAACGGAGGACCGTCATGGACTCCGTCATCCCATACTTGTGCAATTTCTGCGGCTCTCTTCAATTACCCTCTACTGGCAGAGGTATGAAGGATCGTCACAGGCACATGGGTCCATCGAGGGTCTCCGTTCAAAAAAAACGTAAATTCTTTGAATTTGGGTAGTAGGACACTTCTCTGAACTTTCATGACAAAAAACAGCAGAGGGCCCCGTCATGGATAGGCGATCCGTCAACGACTCCATAAACCCCACACTTTGTCAACAAACTTCCCCATTTTCTTCTGCAGCTGGCACTAAGATGCCACTACGGACCATCACGGCACAACGAACCGTCACAAGCTCCGTAGGTTGTACTTTTATATATTTCTTGCTATTAAAACCTCCGGCATTCATTCTTTAGACGGTATTTCCTGCAAATAAAGAGAAACTTATATAAAAATAAGCACAAAAAGGCTTTTGGACACACTAAACTTAAGGAAAAAGTATTAATGATACCGTGCAACCACGATATATCAACCAACACTATTACAGTTCCATGTTAAGACTTTTGTATGAATAGTGAATGATTATACTGACTCTGTTTGAATCTGAGGTTCCTCAAAGCTTCTGTCTACTTGTCTTTCCACTGCCTTGTTGCCTATTCCAATCCATACAAGGATTTGATGAGTCTACACAGTGGTTTCTTCTCCCACTGACTCAAAAATCTTTGAGGAAGTTTCATATATATATCATCATAAAGGTTACCTTGTAAAAATGCATTATGCATATCCATTTGATGAATATGCCAATGTTTAGATGTTGCAATAGCCAGAGAGAATGTTTCTCATACTCATTGCCCTCTTGTTGATTGTACCCTTTTACAACTAACCTTTCTTTGAATGTTTTTATTTCACTAGATTCTTTATATTTTATCTTGTATACCCACTTGCATCCTATTGGCTTCTTTCCTTCTGGTACACTTACTATGCCCCAAATGTGATTGTCTGTAGTGCAGATATTTCAGCCTTTATAGCTTCAATCCACTTAGGATGTTTAACAGCTTCTGAGTAAGTTGTTGGTTCTGTAATAGTAGAAAGATGATAAGTAAACTTGATATTTAGGTATTACTTTGTCATATGAAAAGTAATTAGAAATAGGGTACACAATGTCCTGATGGTATTGAGTTAATTATGTGAAATCCTTTGCGGGTTGTTGACCCTACTGAGTCATGGTTTGGGATTAACAATTATTACCTGTATCTTCATCAGTGTGAGCAACTTCAAGATTTGAATTAATACTATCAAAATTAATACACATGAAAATATCAAAAGGATCAGAATTAACCAAGTTTTGTGTTACAGGATGCAACTGTTGAAATAGTGGTAGATCTACTGTTTTAAGAATAAAAGGGAATTCATTTTCTTTAAATACTACATTCCCGTTAACAAAAAAGGATTTAGTGTGTAAGTCAAACAATATGTTGCTTTTTTGGACTTCTAAATAACCCATAAACTCTATTGTTCTAGTTCTGGACTCCAACTTATTAGTTTGATTTACTATATTTGCATAACACAAACATCCTAACACTCTCATGTGTAACAGTGAAGGCTTGTGGTTATATAACCTTTCATAGTGGGACATTCTTATCCCAGAATATAGTAGTATATTAATAAAGATACACAACAATAAGAACACATGTCCCCAAAACCTTATTGGTATGCCTCCTTGTAATCTAAGAGTTCTTGTGACCTCCAAAACATGTATGTGTTACCTCTCAGCTACACCATTTTGCTGAGGGGAATATAGGCACATGTTCTTTGATGAATTCAAAGATTTTAAAACATGGTAGTGCATGTTTGATTTTTAAATTCAGTGTCATTATCAGTTCAACAAATCTTCATAGTTTTATTAAACTGAGTCTTCACATATACAAGAAACTGATGTATTATTATTCAAGCTTCAAATTTCAACTTAAGTAAATAGATCCAAGTCATTATTGTGTATTCATCTACAATGATACAAAATTTACTTGTTTCCATCAATAATAGGAGTTTTATAAGGACCCCAATTATCCGTATCAATTATATCAAAACTACTTGCAGATTTTATACAACTAGCAGGTGTAATGATTGGGTTCCGTCTTCATAGAAATTCCAACAAAGGTAAAATTGGGGCCATAAAAACTTTTTCATAGCATTAGGATTTTCTCAACCTTGCTCAGATTTGAAGGAAATTGGAGTCATAAAGGTGTAGGAAAATCTGGTAGTAATCGGGTGGAGTAAATATGATTTTTATTTCATGAATAGATTGATAACTCATTAAGAAATCCATAAGACTTTATGGAAACGAATTTGGATAGGTAGATCTCCAGGAATTGATCTTAGCATTATGAGTATTTTCTGAGCATAATGGGTTAAAAGTGTGTTATGAAAAGGGGAAATGAAAATTCTTTTGAGAAGTTTCTGTCTCGCTTTGTTCCGCTGTAGCGGGAGTTATGCCATTGTAGCGGGATGGTGTCCGCTGTAGCGGATGAGATGGGACATAAAATAGTAGATTTATGTGGAGGGCTCACTATTTCAAAAATGCTGTTGTAGAGGGATTTCAGGGCGCTATAGCGGCATCGCTACAACGGGATGGGTGCCATTGTTTCAAGACAGGTGCAAATTAAGTTGTTAATAAAACCCCTAAACAACCTTCTTGGATTTTTTTTGACTTTTACAGCTAAAAAATGACTCCCAGGCGACCCTAAATTATTTTTCACAATTCTTGAGGCTAAAGGTAAGTTTTTAAATCTTCAAACTGATTTTTAAGCGTAGAACGTAATTGAATGGGTCAATGTTGATGGGGAAGGATTTCTTGATAAATTTTACGGTGGAAACAACCCTAATCCAGATGCTAGAGATCATGGGTATGATAATTAGTGATTTTTAAATTGATTTTCGTATGTCATTAATTGTTTGTAGACCAAAAACAAGCGAACAAATCCGGAAAAGGAAGGATCAAGTTTCTTAGGGTTTCAAACTTGGTTCAAGGTATGTGATGATTGTGATTTCATGATTGTGTGATGAATTCATGTTTTTTTTTATTGTGATACTTTATGTAATAAACGTTGAAATATTTATCACACTTTTTGTAACTAAGATAGATGAATGATGTATCCATGAAATCATGATGTAAATGTATGATCTTGATGATATACTTATGATTGTGATTCTTGTGTCTTAATGGGGATTGGATTGGCACGTTCTAACAAGCTAACTGGGATCGGTTTTCATGTTCTCATATAACTTTGGATCGGGTTACCATATTCCGAGACAATATTGGATGGATTTCGATGTTCCAACATACTTTGGAATCGATTGCCACGTCTCTTCAAGCTAACTATTTAGGGTTGGGTTCCGTGAGAGGACCAAAGTTGTGATAAGCATGTGTAATGTGTTGTCGAATTGTCATGTTGATAATGTTACATATGTTTATGTATGTGCATATGATTATAATGTTGTTTGACTTGTTTAAACTGCACTAGTGGGATAGCCGCGTGATCTTACCAGCACAGGGTGGTTGTGTACTAATTCTGCACTTGTTTTATTTTCTTCGATCACAGGGCATCTTCAAGTAGCTATTGAGATACCTCACATAGGAGACTATAATTCATTACATCGACTTCAAGGGTGAGCCGCATCTTTTGGGTTTCCATGGAGTTCTCTTTCGTCTATGTTAATCATTTTCGGACTTAGGCATTGTTTAAGATAGTTGAATTGTTTATCAATTGGGGATGCATCCCTTCTTGTTTAGATTTAAGGATCTTGTTAGATTTTTTGGTTCATTGACTTTAATATTCTAGGTATTTAAATTTCTTATTTGTTATTTAATTAACTTAATTTCCTTAGTTTTGGTCTAGTTGCTTGGTTCGGGTTGTAGTAGAGGTTTTCTCATCGAAGGTACATCGTAGGTGCCAATCTCAGCGGTTTGGGTCATTAAAAATTTTGTATTAGAGCCTAGGTTGATTGATCTCGATGTACTGAAATAAGTCTTATAGAGTCTCGCAGAACTCTACATGGACTCCTTTACTTTTGTTCGAGAGGATATAGGACTTTAGAAAATCTTTATATCTCTCTTGTTCCTTCATTTTATAACTTGATTCCAATTGGTATCTATCGATCCAAATCAGTATCTAACATACTTCACTCTTCTATCTGCAGATGGTTAATACAGGGTTCAATGGTTTTCATCATGCAGCCCCTGTCAATGCTCCATATCAGGAACTTGCAGCGAGAGGTCGTGGTCGAGGTAGGGTATTGGAAGACCTAGGGGTATGTCCCACCCCGATCTTACGCCCTAGGCATTGCTGGAACTCGAAAACCATTGCATGCCTCAAGCGAACCCTTGGCCTGACTTTCTTACTCAGCGGAAGACTTAAAAACAAGAGATATAACTCATGAAACAACTTGGATAAAAACTTGCATTAAAGTACGAAATGAAACGACCCTTAGGCATTACTGAACTACTACTCCACTTTATGACTGGATAATTAGGAATTTGAATCTTGACAACTCCAGTTATACAATCTATTGACGCATAACATGCATGAAGCTAGTCCATACTTAGAATGACGTCAAAATCTACCAAGTGTAACTCAATTAAGTCAACCATGGTGTCTTTGTGATTTATGGAATAACAGAATCACAGTGTACTCTCTCAGCTAGAATAGACTTCCCAACAGGTGTAGGAACATAAAATGGTTCATAGTGTTTCTCAAGAATAACATCAAACTGATTTGCAATATAAGGGGTTATAAAAGATAAACTTGCTCCTTGGTCTAGCAAAGCAAAAACTTCGATCATACTAGTGACAACATCTGGAGAGTTCTCTTGCTTAGGATGACTAGTGATTGCATAAAGGCGGCTTGCTCGTACTCTAGTACCTGAAGTAGTCCCCCTAGGTGAAGGCCTATCTGGTGGAGCAAGTGATGAAGATTGGGCTCAATTCCCCAGATTTACACTACCTTGCTTGTTCTTAAGTAACTATTTCATGAATTAACCCTCTTTCCCACACTTGAAACAACCTGTCTAGCCATCACAACACTTACTGGGGTGAGTTCTACCACACTTAGCAAATGCAGGAGCTTGTTACCTCCTCGTGCCACACTGTAGTGCTAGCTCTGGTGTTTAACAAATTTTGGCCCTTGTAATCACCCTTATTTGGGTGCACGTGCACTACCAGATGATGGAGCAAGTCCCTTTTGCTTTTGCTGAAAGGACGAATGGTTGACATTACCTTTCTGCTTCCCACCTTCACTTCTTTCGTCTGAATTCTTCCATATCCCTCAGTTTCTCTTCCTCAACCTGCTGCATATAATCTATCAACCTTGATATTTCAATGTTACTTATAAGCATCGCTGCCTATCCTCTTTGCTGGATAGACGGGCCAACCTAACAACAAATAAGCTCATTATACTCCTCATGTCCTTAATTGGTGAACTTCAACACATACTTATGCACACTTACATAATCTTTCTTAAGTGTAAGAAATTATTCTACCTTAGCCTCTCTCAATTCTCAGGGAAAGAAACGCACCGAGAAAGCTTTCTCAAAACAGGCCCATCTCACAGATGGAGCATGCTTTAGGTCTACCTCTTTCCACTGATCAAACCATGTCCTAGCAACATTATTTACTTGATAGGTAGCTAGCTCAAATCTCCCAGTATCAGCAACATGAATCACATCAAATACCTTCTTCAGTTCCTTAATGAAGTTTTTAGAATCCTCAGTAGTTCTTGAACCAGTGAAACTTGAAGGATTCATCCTAAAGAACTCACGAATCTTTAAAGTGTCAGCCTCTTCTTGTCGGCCCTTTTTTTCTACCCAACCTAGTTAGTCACAACTTGTCTCAACACCCGTATGGCCTCACATTTCTCCTAGTTAGACAACCTCAGACTTCTCATCATGGAGGCATTATTAGTTGAAAACACACACAAGCACAAATTAGAGGGAAACTTTTAAGAGATCAAACTCTACGCACTAAAATAGTGTGAAAGAAGTGCGATAATTTCCTAAGTGTTGCAGCGTCCTAATTATAGATGTGGCGTGCTTCATACCGATAACTAGGAATCTACAGATTTGGATTCATAGACTCCCTAGGACTCTTGAACTCTATGCTATGATACCAAGACTACCATGCCCCGAGCCTATACTTTGGGTGTGGTTGGCTCTCGAAAATCGTTGTTGGCCTCAAGAGAATCCTTTGCCTGACTTACTTACTCAGTGGAAGACTTAAATACAAGATATATATTTCATGATATAATTTAAAAAATAATAACCTAAAAAAATGGCAACTTAAGTCTTAAATGTATACAACTAATAAATAAGACTAAAGAACTAATACTACTTGTTTATGAAGCCTCTTAACCAAATGGTGATGTTGGGACATGATCCCAGATCATCCTAACAACTAAAAACTATAAATATATTGATGAAAAGAGTCCTATGGAATTAAATGAGGCTCACCAACTAACTCCGAGTTGCTGACTGGATCAACGGTGTGCTAAATGTCAATCCTAGTTACCTGCGTCTACATCATAAGACGATGCAAGAAAACTGGCAGAAGTACATTGAATGTGTGAGTATGAATCTTGAACGAGTTTGACGAATCTTGAACTTTCTTCTCCCTTCTCTTCTTTTCTTTTCTTCTTTTATCCTCTCTCAAAACCCTAACTTGTTTTTCTAAAAGCGTAAGCTGACTTATATAAGTTCAGACTCCAATTAACTAACAAAAATCAAAATAAAATAATCGGGTAAGTAAAAGACCAAACTACCCTTTCAAAGTCCAGATTTGACTTTCCTTATTCCAATAGCACAATTTTCAAAGGGAATCACTCAGTCATACAAACTCAGAAGCGTGCAAACACGGTGGCATTGGAAAGACTATTCCAAGAGATTTCCAACCATAACTAGAACTACACCAAACTCATCATGATCTTGGAGTTATAACCGTTTGAAGTTGACTCAATTCTTTCCAAAAATCACTATTTCCAATTTTAAGCATCTTCATAATTATTTCAAATTGTGAGATATTACGGGGTAGAGTCGTATGAGAGTAGAGCCTACTAGAAATGAGGTACCGGTTGAGAATTCTTATGTGAATGAGAACCCTCATGTTCATAATGAGGGGATAAAAGAGGATATCGAGGTTGGAGATTTTGAGGAAATTTAACACGAGAAAGGAGTGGATGCTGAGGTTACCAGAATCCCTCCCATCGATATGGTGTTAGCTCAACAGATCATGTCATTCTTGAAAAGTTTGGTTGAACCGGGAATTCTTCCATCCTCTCAAGTCCTTGCTAATCCTCCTATTGCTATCAATGAGCATGATATGTTGACTAAGTTTCAGAAACATAAGCCTTCAATATTTCTTGGTTTTGAGACTAAGGATGCTTATGAGTTCATTTTAGACTGTTATGAGATGCTACATAAACTGTGTATTGTTCACCACATGGGGTTGAGAGTTTGTCATTCCAACTTCAAGGTGAGGCCAAGCAATGGCGGAGAGGTTATATGGAGTGCAAATTTTCTACATCTAGGACCTTGAGAGATCACAAGAAGGACAAATTTATTGCACTAGAGTAAGGTGGTATGGTTGTGGCTGCTTATGAGGCCAAGTTTCATGTTTTTTTCTAGATATGATATGCAACTGGTCACTACAGAGCAGGAGAAATTTGGTTGTTAATTAGAGGCTTGAATTCTGAGCTGCGAGAGTTATATGTTTATATGACTTCTGCAGGAAGGAGCTTCAATGAGGTTACAGACTATGTGAAGAAAGTGGAGGGGGTGAGGCAAGACAGTCAGACCATGGCATAGGCTAAGAGAGACAAGAATATGTAAATTTTTAGGGCTCATATTCTAACGAGTCTAGTAGGCCAACGTTGGCAGCCAAGTCAATTTAGTCCGCTATGACCACTTCTACAGGTAACTATTCGGGAAACTCGTCTTATAATTTTCTAGATATCCAAAGAGTCGCGCTTTTAGCGGTAAAATATTACCATCCTATGATCGTAATTGTTATAACTGTGGAGAACTTGGACACATGAGGAGAGATTTCCCTACTCGCGTGTGCTAGACTCCGTGCACCATCCATATAAAGTGTGGCACCCTAGGCGAATGGTAATAAGGGTTGAGGGCGTCCACAAAGTAGGAGAAAAGGTAATTAGAAAGGTCAAGTAGGTAGAGGAAATGGTAATGGTACTGCGGGTAGAGGTAATTTTCAACCAGGCAGGAAAGTAGCTCGTCAAGATGATAGGGCTCAATGTTATGCTCTTCTGGGAAAGAATGAGTCAGAGATGTATGATACAATGATCACAGGTGCTATTCTTGTCCATTAACATATGGATAATGTGTTATTTTGCGTCCATGTTTGATATGATTTATGATTTACTTACTTCCCATATCCATGTTTCTACTCTAGTTGGAGAGTCATTCATAGTCATTCATAACCTATGCGTCGCGCCAACTGAATGTACATGAGAAAAATTATCCAACTCATGACTTGTAGTTGGCAACGCTAGTATTTTCCCTTAAGATTTAGCGTCATTACCTCTATGGCATTACGTGTGAAGTGTTTGCCGATTTTCGTAGTCTGCAACATGTATTCACTCAAAAGCATTTGAATTTGAGATAGCGGAGATGGATGAAGTTACTCAAGGATTATGATATGCCATCCAATACCATCCGGGCAAGGCTTATGTGGTGGCAGACAAAATTTGATACGCTCAAACTTACTTCTCAAATAAGAAGTGAAGCGGTCGCTTTCAAGTAAATAAACCCAACTTAGTGCGGTTGGATTCAATTCGTTCCCACGAGGGAAAATAGTATTAGACTTTAACTTCTAACTGTTATTATCTATTGTTTGGTCAATGAATTCCTTGGAAAAGTAAAAACAATAAAGGGGGTTTTATTTCAAATGAGTGAAAATATAAATAACGACACTTGAAAAGATACAATTAACAGCGGGACAGTTGGATTTAATCATTTAATCAAACGTAGTAATAGGGTTGACGGTTCCTCCACAGGTTCAAAATTGATAATTCTAAACTATAACATTTTTCATAAGTATTTTGCATGCAAGTGAAAGTTATGTATTTCTAAATCCTTGGTCCGGGCATCTGGAAAATCTCACTCCGACACCTTGGGGCGGCTAACGTGTGTGGTATTCCTAACCCTTATCCTTACCTCTATTAAGCATCGTATAGGATATTTGACTAAGTTAGTACATCGTCCAATCAATACTAGCCTATTAGAATAGTATACACTAAATCTATGTTAATTATCTTTCCTATGATCTAACTCCTTGGCCGGCACGTAGCATTAAGGCGAGTTCTAACGTTGGCCAATCCGTTAAAAAGACCTAAGCGAACGAATTATTAATACAGCAAGACACGATTCTAGAATTGTTATTTTTAGTTGGGTTTATCTCATGATTTGCCTATGGTTCCCACAACCCTATTATGGGAGTTTAGTAAATAGTAACGATAGGCCATAAACAGCAATATTCAAAACGATAGTAGATAAGAATTCATGTACTTACTTCAATGAGAAAGATTAAAATCCAAAGTTTGCTGATTTTTTTATATCAAAAATCATTTGCATTGAATCTCAAATCCAACAATAATACCCAAAGTCTGAAAAATCTGATGTCAAATATCATAGAGTCTAATATGTGGTAGTCTAACATCAAAAAAATGAGGTTTTTTCGAACTATTTATAAAAAATAAAAAACCCAATTAATAAGGACTCTATTTGCTGGGAAATCTGTCAAAACACGCTGAGGTCGACGGACTTCGCGACGGTCATCGTGGTCACGGACGGACCGTCATGGCCTCCGTCGTCCCATACTTGTGCACATTTCTTCTGTGCTCTCTTCATTCCCAATCGACGGAAGATGACGGACCGTAATAGGAACAAACGCCGTCGAGGTCTTCGTTTCAAAATACTCAACTCTTTTGAAATCTGGGGGGACTGGGATCACTTCTCTGAAACTTCATGACGAACCTGACAGGACGGGACAGTCACAAGCTTCGTATTCCCACAGTTGGTCAGACATCCCAATCTTCCTTAGCAGCTGCATACGCTGCCACCTGCGGGACCACACAAGAAGAACGGGACCGTCATAAGTCGTAGGTTGGTCTCTTCTCATTTCTTCGCTCAAAATCTCCGCATTAGCTTTGGACAGATTTCCTGCAAAAACAAAAAGCACTTAAATAAAAATTAGCACAAAAAGGCTTTTGGAAACACTAAAATTAAGGAAAAAGTATTAATATACCGTGAAAACCACGGGTATATCACACCCTCAAACTACATTTGTTGTTTGTCCTCAAGCGACCGCACTATGAAGCACTACACAATCTTTGTACAATAGTTCCATGTTTTATCCTTTGCAATGATTTGGCTTATCATCCAGATTACTGTCATCAAATCTATGCATGCTATCATCATAGGCTTGAAATGTTGTGGGATAGAAAACATGGGACACAGGGCCTCACATGCACTAACACCTATCCTCTTCAATTTCTCACCGAGGTGTAAACAATTCTTGGTATTACAACAGTGTCCTCAACTTTAAATCAAAAATCCTCCTTTTGCACACAATGGTTTCAGTGTTGAGTAGAAGGGGATTTACTTTTCAACACTCGCTCTCAGAACAAAGTCCCCACTCATTAATAACCTTTTGCCATAAGATTGCCCTTATTTTTCATACCTTAAGTTCGCTATACAACTTGAGGATACGATAGGACTTTTGTAGCTAAGTATAATAGGCTCTGGGGGTCAGGTAAGGTGGTATTTGGTTACGTTAGGACTTTTTTGCCCTCCTTGACATAGGCTAACTTTCACTTGTCTCTCATTTTTATCTCGCCAAGTTTATCAATATTCTTCACCTTGCTATTTCTCTTCTTCATTCATTTGTGTAAGTGACTTCTCTTCTTTTCTGCTGGTAATTTTTGTGTGTATTTTTCGTTTTTTCTTACTTTTCTTTCAATAATTCTTGGAGTCACTTTACTTTTGTGTCTTTATCTCTCTTTGTTCTTTTCAAACCCCACCTTTCAGAGAATCCTCATAGTAGCCCCTCAAAACTCATGGCTTTGCCAAAGTCATGTACACAATACCCAAGTTGGTTCCGGGCCATAACGAAGGTGGTTTATGCATTAGCCAACCCTCACACTTATCTTTGGGGCAGAAGGTGAGGTGCACATTGTCCAAGGAGGGACTCGGGCCAACACATTGTTCACAGAAAAGATCAGTTGGGGGAAAAATGAAAAAGGAAAGGGCTCGTTTTTAAGCTCTGATTAGTTGGATCAGGAGAAGGATAATTTTAATTTGGTTTTCTTTTTTAGGCTTAGGAAAAGGGCTATATTGAATATAAGGCCTATGATCCTTTCCTAATTGTCTATTACAGCTTTACTTTTTAGCAGCTAAAAAGGCAGGTTCTAGCTCAGAGTACCAATAGTTGGGACTATTCAAATTTCCTCCATCCACTCACTTGACAATCTAATCACTATTACCAGATTTATCAGGACCACTAGTTTGAATTTAAGGACTTAGGGTAGGTAATGACCAATGGTTTAACTCACATATTTTCATGCTTAGAAGCCACACAATTGATCATTACTCATTCCCTAGTCATGCATTATTTTCCAGTTTATCAGGATATCATTTAGCCATCATCGATCGAATTAAACTAGTACCAAAATATTATAAAACATGCCGGTTCAATAGAAAAAGTAATCAGTATTTTGGGGAAAAAGTACACAGGCAAGAAAACCCCAAAAAGAGGATAGTGATATTGGGCACTAGACTTTCACCCTATACTCACTATACATTTTTACCCACCCCAAAACAAAAAAAAAAGCATGCAATGGTCCCCAATGCATAAAAATCTAAATACTAAAAGTGGTAGGATCTGAAGCAACCTGTGCGCAAAAGCGCCATCAGGGGGGAATTTCAGCAAGATGGTGGGTATGGTCCCCGAACCCACGTCCTCTGCAAATCTGGACAACCTCAGTGGTTGTCCTCAGCAACACACCGCACCATCGTAGTGCCTCCTGATATATCTACAGTGAGGGAGTAGGCGCCCAGCCTCTACAACTCTGATGCTACTCATTGTTTGCGCCGCCTCCTCGCCAAAGGGAGGCTCCCGGCGCACTCCATCTCTCGACGCTCTCTTCCCTTGCTCGCGCCTCATTCCTCTGACTCGAACCCCTTACACCTCTTGGTACTCTCTGGAGGGAAGGTGGTGGAATTTCGAAGTAGCAAAAAGGGCTGCCAACACGTGGGTCATCAGCAGGCTCGAAGAAGGGGCCCTAAGAACTCCGCAACCTAGCTCTAAGATCGTGTCGATGTTCTGCACGAAGTCTTGTCGGACTGCAGCTGAAGATTCGACACACATCCACCGGAGTGGGCTGGTCGGGCTAGCACTCTAACTCAAAGGCATCCAGGCACTTGGTTAACCTCAGGTGATGTTCCACTCTGTAAACTGCACCATTTGCCTCTCTAGGCGCTCTTCGGACTCAGTAATTGAAACTTCTGCATACCACGGCCGGATATGAGCAGAAGACAGTGGCCATTTGTTGCCTCGAAGTCTTTGGACCCTTACAAGCGGACAGTGCCGGGTAGCGGGGAGGTGCTGGAGAGGGAGCTGGCCGGCCTTGTGCTACTACCGGATAGACTCGACGGGTAAGTGTCGTGGACGCCTGGGTAAGTTGTGCGGGCCCTGGGCTTTACCGTATCAGCGGATCATCCGGCAAGTGGGGGCATCTTGGCGGGGCCAAAATTTGATAGCTCAAACTTACTTCTCACCTAGAAGTGAAGGGCTTAGTGTCAAGTAAAAATATCCAAACTTAGTGGAGGGTTGGGATCGTTCCCACGCGGAAGGAAAATAGTCTAGTACTTAACTCAACTGTTATACTATGGTTTGGTCAATGACTTCCTTGGAAAGTAAAAACAATAAATGGGTTTTTTATTTCTAAGATGAGTGAAAATAAATAAAGACTTGAAGAGGACAATTAACAGCTTTGACAGTTGGATTTTAATTCAATTAATTCAAGTAACTAGCGGTTTTACGTGTTCCCACTTGATAATTCTAACTATATAACAATTCTTTCCTAGTATCTTTGCAGCAAAGATATCAGTTATGTATTTCAAAAATCTTGGTCGGCCATCCAGAAATCTCACTCAGCACCTTGGTTACGGCTACGTGTGTTTGCTAAATCCTAACCCTATCCTTCCCTTATATTCGAATAGTATTAGATAATAACTAAGTTATTACCTCGCCACCCCTCATACCAACAGACTAGGACTATTAGATAGTCTACACTAAATCTTGGTAATAATTCTTTCCTATTATCTACCGCCTTAGTACGGCAAGTAGCATGAAGGCGAGTTCTAACGTTGGCCCATCCGTTAAAAAAGACTTTAAGCGAAAAAGAATAAATACAGGCAAGACACTATTCTAGAATGTTATTTCGTAAGGATTTATCCTCATTTATTTGGGCCTATGTTCAACACCCTAGTTATGGATGTTTTAGTTACTCATAGCCATAAACACAATATTCAAAGATAGTAGATAAGAATTTCATGTACTTTACTTCAATGAGAAGAAAAGATTTAAAAATCCCAAAGTTTCTTGATTATATACAAAATCACTTGCAAGAATCTCAAAAATTCCAACACTCATACACAAAGTCTGAAAAATCTGAGGTCGTAATATCATAGAGTCTAACAATTATGGTGTTATAACCTCAAAAAGAGGTTTTTGCTAACTATTTTATAAAAAACATAAACACTACTTCCATAAGGACTCTATTTGCTTGGACATCTGTCAAACGCAGGACTGGGTCGAGGTACCTCGCGACAGATCGTCATGGCACGACGGGACCGTCATGGACTCCTTCGTTCAATTACTTGTGCAATTTTCTTCTGCTGCTAGTATTCTATTCCCCTCGACGGCAAGTATGCGGACGTCATAGGAACAACGGTCCGTCGAGGGGTCTTCGTTCCAAAACACTTCAACTCTTGGAATCTGGGTACTGGGGATCAACTTATCTGAACTTAATGACGAAACTGCAGGACGGACCATCAAAGCATGGACGGATCGTCACAAGTTCGTAATCCGCCACATTGGTTAGACTTCCCCATTTATTAGCAGCTGCACTACGCTGCCCACTACGGACGTTCACAAGCACGACGGACGTATAATTTAGTAGGTGGTCTCTTCGTATTTCTTCGCTAGAATCTCAGTATTCAGCTTTGGAAGATTTCCTGCCAGAACAAAGAGAATTATAGAAAAATTAGCACAAAAAGGCTTTGGACACCTAAACTTAAGGAAAAGTATACTATACGTGAAAACCACTGGTATATCAGTGGCAGACGCTTTTAATAAAATAGCAGTAAGTATGGGTAGCTTAGCTTACGTGAGTGTAACCAGGAAACCTTTGGCCAAAGAAATCAAGACCTTAGGGGATAAGTTCATGCAGTTGGGAATTCGTGAAAGAGGCGGGTGTTATCTAGCATTGAAGGTAAGGCCACCTTCTTCGAGGAGATCAAGGCCAAACAATTTGAGGATGAAGATTTGAAAAAACTTAAAGAGAAGATGGTGAATGGTAAGGCATAAGATACCATTCGTAATGCAGATGGTCTACTTATGGTGAATGGAATTTGATTCAGATATTATTAGCAAAGGCTCATGGTTTGTGATATTCTATTCATCCGGGTGTGATTAAGATGTATAGAGATCTGAAGCAAATTCATTGGTGGTCGGGGATGAACAAACAAATTGCGGAGTTTGTGGCAAAGTGTCATAAGTTTCAACAAGTAAAACGTACATGAAAGGCCTACTGGATTACTTCAAAGAATGCCAATTCTAAAATACAAGTGTGATATAATAGCCATGGATTTTGTGGTTGGTCGTCCCAACACTTCCAGGAAGTTTTATTCTATTTAGGTTATTGTTGATAGATTGGCTAAGTCATCCCACTTTATTCTGGTAAGACTAGATTATGTTACTGAACAATTGGCAAAGATTTATGTGAAACAGATAGTGAGGACGTATGGTGTTCCAATTTATATCATCTCAGATCGGGGTACCCTTTTCAATTCCATGTTTTGGAGAAAATTGCATGATCAATTAGGCACACGACTCACTTAGAAAGTCTTTTCATCCACAAACGGATGGACAATTTTTTAAGACTATACAAGTGATAGAAGACACGTTGAGAGCTTGTATGATTGATTTTGGAGGGCATAGGATAAGTTCTTACCTTTATGGGATTTTTCTTATAACAATAGCTACTACTCTAACATAGATATGGAACCTTTTGAGGCATTATATAGGATGGGATGTAAATAACCCATATGTTTATTCAAGGCTTGAGATGTGAAACCCTTGGGGGTTTACCTGGTGAAGGATGCTCAAGGTAAGGTGAGGAGTATTCCAACTAAACTTTTAGCTGCGCAGAGTAGACAAAAGAAGTATGCAGATCACTAGGTGAGAGACGGGGGCTTCACACTTGATGAAAAATTCTTGTTAAGGTATCATTCATGAAGGGGTGATGAGATTTTCGTAAGAGGTGAAAGTTGAATTCGTGATATTTTTATTGGCTCTACCGCTAATTTATTCAGTGCCTATCCCGTATTTCATGTGTCTATGTTGAAGATATATCATGGTGATGGGGATTATATCATTAAGTGGGACTCAATCATATTGGACAAAGACCTCCAACATGAGGATTAACCTATTACTATTCGTGATCATGATGTATACATGTTGTAAATCAAGGAGATTAAGTTCGTGAAAGTTCAATGGAAGTATCATCCAATTGAGGAAGCTACTTGGGTAATCGATAAGGACATGTGAGACAATTATGACAATTGTTCGTTGGATCAGGTACTACTGCGTTCTTTCTTTAGTCTACTTCTCCTAAGTTTTGTCAATCGGGGACGAGTGATGGGTATATTGTTATATATTTTAACGACTGGGTTCTGTTGTTATAAAACTGCCAACGAAGGGAAAATTGGGGCCAGAAAAACTTTTTCATAGTATTAGGATTTTCTTTACCTTGTCAGGATTTGGAGGAAATCAGAGTAATCAAGGTGTGGGGAAATCTAATAGAAATCAGGTGAAGTAAATATGATTTAAATTTCATGAATAGATTTATAAGTCGTTAAGGAATCCATACAACTTTACGAAATTAAATTTGGATAAATAGACCTCGGTGAATCGATCTTAGCATTAAGGGTATTTTATAGAGTCCAATGGGTTAAAAGTCTGTTGTAAAAAGGAGGAATTGAAATTCTTCTGACAAATTTCTGTCTTTCATTGTGCCGCTGTAGCGCGAGTAATGCCGCTGTAATGTATGGTGGCCACTGTGGCAGGTGAGATGCGACTTAAAATAGTAGATTTTTGGGGAGGGCTCATTGTTATGAAAATGCAGCTGTAAGGGGATTTCAGGCCGCTTTAGCACCACTGCTAGATCAGGATGGGTGTCTCTGTACTGGAAAAGGTGCAAATTAACTCATTAATAAAGCCACTAAATGACCTTATTTGGTACTATTAGACTTTTAGAGCTAATGAATGATCCCCAAGTAACGCTAAATCATTTTCCACCATTCTTGAGGCTAAAGGAAAGTTTTTGACTCTCCAAATCTGTTGATCAAAGAATTTAATAGAATGGGTCAATATTGATGGAGAAGAGTTCATTGATAAATTTTATAGTGTAAACAACCCTAATCTAGATACTAGGGATGATGGGTATGATCAAGTGTTGTGAGCATTGTTAGTAATACGCATAATAAGTGATTATTTATTGATTTCACTATATTATTAATTGTTTGTAGATAAAAAACAAGTGGAACGGAATCCCAAAAGGGAAGGATCAAGTTTTTTAGGGTTTAAATCTTGTTTTGAGGTAGGTGATGGTTGTGATTTCATATTTGTGTGATGTATGCATATTCTTGCTTCATTGTGATATTTTTATGTACATGAATGTGGCAATATTGATCACACTTGTTGTAATTGAGATAGATGAATGATGTAGCCATGAAATTATGATGTAAATGTATAATCTTGATGTAATATTTGTGATAGTGATTGTGGCGTGTGAATGGGGATCAGATTACCACGTTGTGGAAAGCTAACTGGAATCGATTGCAACGTTCTAGCATAACTTTGGATTGGTTTGCCACGTTCTTGCACAATATTTGATCGGATTTCCACGTTCTGGAAAGCTAATTGTTTGGGTTTGGGATTTGTGAGAGGACCAATGATGTGATAAGCATGTGTAATGCGTTGTCAAATTGTTATGTTGATAATAGTTTATATGTTGATATATGTGTATTGTTTGACTTTTTTATATTGAACTAATGGGATAACCGCATGATCAATACCATTAAAAGGTAGTTTTCTACTGATTCCATACTTGCTCTTATTTTTGTTTACTACAAGGCATCTTCAAGCGGCTAATGCAATACCTCACTTAGGATACTAGTGATCATCACATTAACTTCAAGGGTGAGCCGCATCTTCCGGGATGCCATGGAGTTCTATGTCGTCTATATCCACCGTTTCTTGACTTAGACATTGTTTTAGATTGTTGAATAGTTCATTAGTTGGGGATGTATCCATTTTTTTTATATTTATTGATCTTGTTAGATTTTTTGATACATTGACTTTGAAATTCTAGGTATTTAAAGTTTGCATTTTTAAAGCAAATTAACCTAATTTCCTTAGTTTTGTTCTAGTTGATTGGTTTTAATTATAGTAGTTGTTCTCCCACCGTAGGTATAGTATGGGTGCCAATCACGATGGTCTGGGTCGTGATAGCTGGAAAA
The DNA here is from genome assembly GCA_027704765.1 of Solanum habrochaites. Lineage (NCBI taxonomy): Eukaryota > Viridiplantae > Streptophyta > Magnoliopsida > Solanales > Solanaceae > Solanum > Solanum habrochaites. The sequence goes on along the minus strand of JAKWJA010002493.1, from coordinate 32,891,775 downwards.
GGAAATCTAGCTTATTTTTCACAAAGATGAACAGAACACTTATTTAGTACTCTAGCTATAGTCTCTAACTTGCTAGATAGAAGTTTATTCGGCATAGAAGTAGACACATGCCCAAAGCTCCTATGCACAAATTTATATCTGATTCACTATTAGTTGACTTAGTATTGTTAACAACTAACTTATCTTCATAAGTAGGATGACTAGGTTGTGTCCACCATCACAATTTCCTTTTTTAAATTTTTTTTGATGGATATCTCAGTAATTTATAGTAGTTTTCCTTAATATGCCCCTTCACTTTACAGTGGTCACACTACACATTATAATCTTTCTTAAAACTTGCATAGCCTAAACCTGTTTTTGAGTACAAAGCTGAAGCTTCATACAATGTTTATCCTGTTCCAACTGCTGTTCCAAGTAATCCAACTGAAGAACTAGTAATTGTTTGTTGCCCCTCAACATTTAGAATCATAGCATATTCTGGATTTTAAGAAGGTAATGGTGTCATCACGTATCTAGCTTCTTTCCTAATGATAGGTATTATTCAATCCTATTAGGAACTGATACAACTTTTGTCTTTGAAGGTAAACTAAGTAATCCCTGGATTTTTCACACTCACACCCCGGAGTAGGGACAAGAGACTCAAGATCATTCGATAATCCTTTATGATTGGTAAAATAGGTCGAAACAGATGAAGTTCCCCGAGTTAAATATGTCATTTCTTTGTGAATATTGGAAGTTCAGGCACCATGGATGAACTGTGTAAATGTTTTAAAGAAGAAGAACGATGGAAGAAGCAGTAAGAGACTTAGAGAGAAGAGAGAATCAGCTATTCATATGAATTTAGATTGTGTTCAATCATCTAATCTCTTCAATACACATTAGATGTATTTATATACAGTAGATGTGCTAGTTAGTTTCCGAACAACCTTAGCTAACTAACTTATAACAACTGTAAATAACAAATTTTTAGACTTAACTTATCCTTTCTTCAACAGAGGGGCTCTATCGATTCCCCACATTGTAATACCAACCATTCATAAAGTCTCCCTCTATCACCTTCCCCACATTGTAATACCAACCATTCATAAAGTCTCCCTCTATAACCTTCAAGTACCAAAGAGAAAAAAAAATTGTGAAGGTGATGTGACACCTCTCTATGACCTGTATTCATATTCATCTTTTTATCCCTTTTTTTTAAAAAAAATCCTTCATTTTTGTAACAAACAATTATACATTTTACAATTAAATAAATCATCATATTTACTATATCTAAATATATATCATGAGTCACTAAAAAATTCTATCTATGTTCATCCTCTACTTAAATAAAGTATCATGTCTCCTTATTAAACTCCTTTTACAAAAAATTTCATGATTTAATCCATCTATAAATAACATCCTCTATGGAATTGTTAACTAATAATTTTATTTTCTCCTTCTTTTTTCATCAATATATCTTCTTACTTTCAATTGTTTTCCTTCATTTGGTTCATCATCATATGGTTGAAATCATAAGATATGAGATAGAAAAAGTATCCTCAAATTCTTTTTACTAAATTTTCCATGATTTAATCCATCTATTAATAAAATTCATCTTTAGATATCTACTCATTTTTATTTTCTTTTTTTTTAATCAATATATCTTCTTCCTTTTAAATGTTTTCCTTCATTTATATTTTGATTCATCGTCATGTGTTTAACAATCAAAAGACATGATTTAGAAAAAGTGGTATGAAAATTGTCATGCCCCAAGCATATATCCTAGGAAGAACTGTCACTCGAGGGCCATTGATGGTCTCGAGCAGACCTTTGGCTTGTCTTACTTACTCAGTGGAAGACTTTAACACAAAATAGTATAACTCAAGGAATAGATAAAAAGATAATAACTTATCCAAAATGGATATTAAAGTCTTAAACGTATATAACTGAGATGAAAAAGACAAAAGAAATAATACTATCTGTCAATGAAGGCTCTAAAATAAAGATTGATGTTGGGACATGATCCCAAATTATCATAACAACTGAAAAACTAAAAAAAGTAACGGAACAATAAATATGTCCTCTGGAATGAAGGGAGGTTTACCAACTGACTCTAAGTTGCTCAATGATCAAAGGTACGCTAGATGCTGATCCTAATTACCTGCGTCTACATTAGAAGACGATGCAGGCCAACTAGTATCAGTACATTGAATTTACTAATATGCGAGTTGGAATGCTAAGACAACTTAAGCTTGAAAAGAGTAAGAAGAAACACTTACCTTGATGCTTGTAAACTCATGAATAACATAACTCAATATAACTAACTTATTTTAATATAAGTAATTTAAAAGAAAGTGCAATATAAAGAAAAGCTATTTGGAAACATGCTATAAACTTTGAATGTATATAAGGATACAATAAATTTTAAGATGTATGTAAAAAAACAAATAAATTGATTTATAAATATAAATACATTCAAATTTTGTGGGAGTTTCCCTAACCGAAATCATCTCTTAAGAGCTATAGTGATGATATAGCTAGTTACCTAACGCTTCCAGCGCATCCTATACCCGGCCGAATGTATAAGACCTGAATTGCTTAATGGATCCACTAGTCTACTTTGAAAAGGGTTCATCTAAAGAGTATGAACCTTTTCTACCCATGGTGGCTACATGGTTTTATGGAGATGTGAATTATCTGAACTCATGCTCGTCCCCAATTCGGTGCTCAATTTTACTCCCAAATATTCTTGCTCTTATGTTTTTAAAACATACTTCTAATATTATTTTATATTATTTTTCAAAAACTAGGTCAAAGTCTATCTTGGAAATCTTAGTTTCCATGCTTGCTTTATTTTATCATGCTATTACTCTTTTCTAAAAACTAGCCTGAAGGCTATTTGAAAATTTCAATTTCCATTCTTATTTAAATGTGAAATCATTTTAAATTTCTTCGGGAATATTTAGTCCACATATAATTTTGAATAAATGAAGTTCAACTTTACTCTTTACTCTCTACTCTTTACTTATCTTGAAACTTGAGTTCTTAAAACAAACTTAGAACATTGTTAATTACCATTGACTCTTAAGAACTTTTCTTTGACTTGCTTCTTAACTTCTAGACTTGACTCTTATCTTCTTTGACGTTGATATCAATATTTCTTGAATTGAATTATGGATTAGAGGTTCATTATATCATATTTATGAATTATTACCTGATGTTTAGATGTACCTTAGACTGTTGGAATCAACTAAGAAGTACATCACTTAGGAACTAGAACAAAAAGTTGGAGAAAGAATGGGGTGAACTGGTGTTCTTGGCGCTCTGAGAGGCCTGGGGCGCCAAGCCCAAATATTCAGAGGCCATGTTGGGGAACTCTAGCTAGTGTAATGTCCCAAGTCTCAACAGAGAGAGATTGTCCTTTCGGCCTATGGGAGGTACGACGCCCCAACCCCTGTACCCAAGTTTTCTCAACTTTTATCCTTCGTTTTTCATCTCTAAGCCCTTTAAACTTCCATGGTTCTTTACCCAAACTTTTAGGGATCATTAGTAGCGTCAATACCCAATATATTTACCTTGTAAAAAACCCAAAAACACAAATAAAATAAACACTAGGCATTCAAGAACTCAACCAACAAGTATTCGACAATATTCTTCAAGAACTTCACATATTAACATGTACACAACTCACCAATCACTAAATTGAAACAATTTTTATATGTGGGTGAACTGATCCAACACTAAATGATCTCATATATCTTTATAGGGATCACCCCCGATAAATTTCACTCGCAAAGCTTGACGTCCTTGGCGAATTTTTTGACATCTTTTTTTTTTGGTTTCTTCTTTCTCTGTTCTCAAAGCCCTAAGCGTAATTCTAACTTTTCCAAAATGAATTATGACTTTTTTTTTACCCCAATAAACCCCTAAAATGAAATTGGAAATTAATTGATTAAAATACTAGTTTGCCCTTCCATAAATACGGATTGAGACTTTCCTCAATCCAACAACCCAACTTCTGAAAGGCATAACTAACTCATACGACATCAAAATTACGCAAATTTGGCAGCGTTGGTAAGATAATTACAAGATCTTTCCACCTATATCTATAAGCACCTCTAACCCATTCTTATCTAGATGTTATGGCCATTTGAAAATGACCAAAACTCACTTTCTTAACTTAGAATTTTTCTAAATTATCCCTTTTCTTTCCAAATATGATTATTTTATTTGTTTTAGAAATTAATCACATGCTTACTCATAATTTAGATAGTATTAAGAAGAAAATTAGTACCTTGATCTGTATCCTCTCCGAACTCAAAGAGATATGGATATCTCTTCTCATATCCTCTTTATCTTCCCAAGTAGCTTGTCTAATAAATTGGTTCCTCCAAAGGACCTTGACTGATGTGACATCCTTTGTTCTCAACAAGCGAACTTGTCCATCTAAAACCAAAACCAAAATCTTCTCATAAGACAAGTATCGTTGATCCTAACATTCTCAGTTGGAATGATCAACATGGAGACATGAAATACCTGATGAACCACTGCTAATTCTTGTGGTTGATCCAACTCTTAAGCTACATTGTCAATTCTCCTTGATATTCTATAAGGTCCAATATAACTAGGGACTAAGTTTACCCTTCTTACCAAACCTCATAACACCCTTCATGGGTGAAACTTTCAGATATACCCAATCATCTGCTTCGAACTCTAACGACCTTCTCCTAACATTTGTGTAGGATTTTTGATGACTCTGCGCATATTTTTAACCTCTCTCTAATCACCTTCAATTTCTCCATATCTTGATGAACAAAATTTGTTCTTTAAAACATGCTTCACCAACCTCAAATCATCCAATAGGAGATCCGCATCTTCTCCCATAAAGAGTTTCATAAGGAGCCATTTGGAATCTAGAGTGGTAACTGTTGTAAGAAAACTCAATGAGATGTAGGTTATTATCTCAATTACCTTTGAAATTAATCATAAAAGCCCTCAACATATCTTCTAAGGTCTGAATAGTATGCTCTACATGCCCTTCAGTGTGGGATGAAAAGATTTTCGAAATTGTACAGTTAATTGTGAACCTCTATATTAAATAATGGAGAAAAGAACTTTATGAAGTCTTACCACTTCTTGAATATGCATCTTAGCATAATCCTCTACCGAATGGGTAGTCTTTACCGGCAAAAAGTGGATTGATTTTGTCATTCTATCGACATTCACCCAAATAGAATTATGTTGCCTGCGAGAACTTGGTAACCTTGCGATGAAGTCCATATTAATAATATACCACTTCCATTCTAGAATTTCTATATTAAAAGTTAAACCTCCAGGCCTTTGGTTCTCTACTTTAACTTGTTGACAATTCGTACACTTGGAACCGAACTCAACAATTCCCTTCTTCATAACTTCCCACCAATATACTTTTCTTAAATCATGGTACATCTTTGTGGAACCAGGATGAATGAATTATATAGATCTATGAGGTTCCTCCATGATTATCTCTTGTATTCAATCCACCATAGGTATACACAAACTACATTGATATCTCAAAACACCATCTCCCTCTTGTTCAAAAGCTAATACTCTTTGGTTCTGAACAATTGTCTTAAATTCAAGCAAAATGGGATCTTGTTCTTGCTTCTCTTTCAATTTTGACATTAATGATGATTCAACCCCATTTGTCATTACTATTCCTCTTTTTGTGGAATTTATAATTCGGATTCATAAGCGTGAAAGTTGAATGTCTTTTTCTAGTTCTTTCTTCTCTTCTTCAAGATGGGCAGTACTACCATAGACAACATGATTAACACATCAACAACAACATTAGTCTTACCTGGGTGGTAATGAATGCTCATGTCATAATATTTGAGCAATTCTAACCATCTCATTTGTCTGAAATTAAGCTCTTTCTGAGTGAACACATATTGTAGGCTCTAATGATCAACTAATATATCAACATGAACAACATACACATATTAACTCCATATTTTCAAGACAAAAACTACAAAAACCAACTCTAAGTCATGTGTAGGGTATTTATTCTCATGAACTTTCAACTGTGTGGAGGCATATGTTATAACCTTGTCATTCTACATTAGGACACAACCCAAACCATCTCTAGATGCATCACCATACACCACAAAACCTTCAGTACCTTCTAGTAAAGTCAACACCGAGGCAATAGTCAACCTCTTTTCAATTCCTTAAAGCTTTTCTCACAAGCTTCACGACATTGAAACCTAATTGTCATCTGAGTAAACTTCGTCAAAGGAGATGAAATAGAAAATCCCTCAACAAAACTTCTATGGTATCTAGTCAAACCCAAGAAACTCATTATATAAATTAGAGATGTGGGTATAAGTCAACTCTGAACTGCTTCTATCTTTTGGTATCCACTCTTATTCCATCACGGGAAAATATGTGGTCCTAGAATGCCACACACTTAAGACAGAACTCACGCTTGGAGAACTTATCATATAACTCCTTATCTTTCAAAGTTTTAATAACTCTCCTGAGGTGACTAGAATGATCTTTTTCATTCCTCCAATAAATTAGTCTGTCATCCATGAAGACGAAAACAAACATATCTTGATAAGGTTTAAAGACTCTATTCGTAAGTTCCATGAATATTGCAGACGCATTGGTCAACCCAAAGGACATAATAAAAAATTCATAATGCCCATATCTGCTTGTAAAACTTATCTTTGGAATACCACATTCTCTAACTTTTAACTGATGGTATCCTGATCTGAGATCAATTTTTGAGAAGAAGGAAGCACCCTGAAACTGGTCAAAAAGATCATCAATCCTTGGAAGAAGATATTTATTTTTAATGGTAACCTTGTTCAACTGGCGGTAATATATATACATCCTAAGGGAACCGGTTTTTTTCTCACAAATAAGACCAGAGCGTCCCAAGGTGAGACACTTAGTCGAATGAAACCCTTATCTAACAGATCTATCAAGTGTTCCGTCAACTTTTTCAGCTCTTCTGGTGAAATTTTATAATACTCCAAAAATCTAAAGCCTAATGTAGAGTTTAATATGAGAGTCTAAGAGTTGTAGCACTTTTTTAAGGTTAAATATAATTTATATAAGTCAATTAGGATGTTTAAAAATTAAAGTGTCAAGAAATGTCCATGACGTTCCAAAACTAGTTCAAGAGGTGTTAGCATGCCTTAGTCTATTTGAAAAGGATTAAAGAGTTGGAAAATGATGAAATTTAGTGAAAAGGTGTCTAACACATATTAAAGTTGGTTTACGGTTGAAACATCTGGGTACGACTCCCCAAGGACCAACCAAAGGGTCCTTGAGGAGGAACCTTCAATGTTGGACAAAAAGTTGTCATGGATAGTTGTCATGGATATTTGTGTAAAGGATTGGTCTATATGTGGCATAAAAGTAGAAGACTATGTAATATTCTTATACGAAGGGTCAATGTATACTTGATATAAATATTTTATGTGTAAACGAGAGGTCTAAGTAAACCTCATGATGTAGTGTAGATGAAAAGTTTTAAATTTTCCGTATTTTGACATATGAATGTAATGATGAATGGTAAGAGGATGGTCATAGTCCTCTCCGAGAATGAAGACGCCAGTTACGTCTTGGGGGTGCTCCTCAAATGTGACCAACTTGGTATCAGAGCACGAGTTTGAATATCCCATAAAACAATTTTTCATTAAACCACATCTATGTATATTCTTATTCATAATTATGAAGCGCGCTATACTTATGAATGAGAGACTATGTGATGCTTAGAAACTCTCATTTTCTTGTATTCCTATGTTGTTCCTCTAGAGTCTTGCTATGTGCTTTCACCTAAACCTTGTATGATGGTTATAGGTATGAATACTCGAAGATAAGCTACTAGAAGGTCCGAAGAAGAAATGGCTAATGTGGGAGATAAATACAACCAAGTTCCTCCACTTGAAGAAGATTCTATGGGTGATCAAGTTCCGGATGTTCTTCCACCGATGATGGAGAGATAAGGGCAGCCTGTCTCACTTTGGATTAGAAAATGACCTCTCAAACTAATTCCACCACTTCTCAAGTTCAAGCCATGACGGCCCAAGTGAATATGGAGGTTGGACCTCAAGTGCCTCAACATACTAACACTGTGGCTCGCGTTTGAGTGACTTTTCTAGAATGAATCCACCTATGTTCTATGGCTCGAGGTCGGATGAGGACCCTCAAGATTTACTCAATGAGGTCTATAATATTCACTATGCTATGGATGTGACCTCAATTGAGTAGGCCGTGATGGCGGATTATCAACTCAAAGATAAACCATTGAAGATGACCTCAATTCCGTCATAACTCTAAATCATCCTTGGTGGTTGGGGTAAAATCTAACCAAAACCTTGATAAACCATTGAAGTAGTTGAAGGAGTCGTTTTTGGTAAGCTTAATGAGTCATTCTCATTTGGAGGGGATGGTGTCTTGAGGTATATAGGAAGGTTGTGTGTGCCCAATATTGATGACTTGAGAAACTAGATTCTTGAAGAAGCACATGGTTCCCGTTATTCCATTCATCCGGGTTCTACAAAGATGCACCATGACCTTAGGAAAGTGTTTTGGTGGGAAGGCTTAAAAGGGGACATAGCGGAATTTGTTGCAAAATGTCCAAATTGCCAGCAAGTGAAAGCCGAACACCAAAAGTCGGGTAGTTTACTTCAGGAAATCCAAGTTCCGACTTGAATGTGGGAAGATATTAATATGGATTTCGTGGTAGGTTTTCCTCAGACACAAGCAATATGATTCCATATGGGTGGTTGTGGATAGGTTGACCACATCTGCTCATTTTATTCCGTCAAGTCCATTTACTCGGCGGAGGATTATGCAAGGATCTTCATAGATGAGATTGTGTGTTGCCATGGTATTCCATTATCCATCATATCATATAGGGGTGCACATTTCACATCTAGGTTTTGGAGGCCATTCCAACAAGGGTAGGGTACCAAGGTGAAGTTAAGTACCGCTTTTCATCCCCAAATGGATGGTCTAGCGGAGCATACTATTCAAACCCTTGAGGATATGCTTAGAGATTGTATAGTTTACTTTATAGGAAATTGAGATAGACACTTGCCTTTGGTTGAATTTTCCTACAACAATAGTTACCATTCATCTATATCTATGGATCCTTTTGCGGCCTTGTATGGTAGGATATGTAGGTCTCCAATTGGATGGTTTGAAGTGGAAGTCTTCACTTTTGGGTCATGATTTGATTTATAAGACTTTGGAGATAGTTTATATAATAAGGAATCGCATGAAAACACCCTATAGCCGGCAAAAGTCTTATGCCTACCATAGGAGAAGAGACTTAGAATTTGAAGAAAGGGATAAGGTGTATCTAAAAATTTCACCTATGAAGGGGTTTGTGAGATTTGGCAAGAAAGGGAAGTTGAGTCCTCGTTATGTGGGTTCTTATGAAATCTTGCAAAGGGCTGGCAATGTTGCATATGAGTTGAGGTTACCTAGTGAATTGGCTTCGGTTCATCCGGTATTCCATGTCTCCATGCTTAAGAAGTTTATCGGTGATCCCAATTCCATTATTCCTATTGAGGGTCTATGTGTAGAAGAGAACCTCTCTTATGAGGAGGTTCTAGTTAAAATCCTTGATAGACAAGTAAAGAGGTTAAGAAACAAGGAGGTGGCTTTCGTAAAGGTGTTATGGAAGAACAACCTAGTTGAGACTGCAACAGGGTGGTCGAGGCCGACATTAAGTTCTATTACCCTCATATATTTGATAACTAAGGTAAGTTGTTCCTATTTATAGTGAAAATAATGAGTTTATTTTAAGTTGCCTTGATATTTGGTAAAATATTGAAATATATGTTTTGTTACAATGATTTACAGTGAACTGTGCCCTTAAAAGTGAGTTTTTTTAAAAAAAATGCTATTTTACTTGATTAGAACTTATGTGGTGTATTTCGGTATGTTGTGCCTTTATTAGTTGTATTGAGCATGATGATATATGTTGAAGAACGTTTTGCCATAAGTGAGCACGCGTGTAGTGAATGTTGAACTATTGTGAGTTGAAAATTATGTTTTGAGTTGCATTGTGTAAAAGGTCATGGGGTTATGTTGATTTGAATTTTAACTCATGTTATGATATGTGGTTGTTGGTTGGGCCGCTAATATTGAGTCTACTTCTTTTTTCAAAGAATTTTAGTGTTGTTCGAAAACGAATATTCCTAAGTGGGGATAATGTAATACTCCGAAAGTCTAAAGCCTATTCTAGAGCTTAACATGAGAGTCTAAAGTTGTAACACTGTTTTAAGTTCAAATATAATTCATATAAGTAAATTAGGATTTTTTAGAATAAAAGATTCAAGGATGCTATGAGTTCTTATACATGTTTGTTGATATTATAACTTGATGATAGATAGGAAGAATATCTAGAATGATGTCTATACCAAAGTCTATCTCTCATAGGAGGGGCTCCGGGTAGATCATCAAGAAAGACTTCTGGAAACTCTTTTAGTATAGGAACTGGATGAATTGGAGGTACCTCAACACTTGAGTCATTAACTCAGACTAAGTGATAGGTACAACCCTTTTAAACTAACTTTCTCGCCTTAAGTTACAAAATAAAATGACCCTTAGTCTTTGCTGAAACACTACTCCACTCTATGGATGGCTCATTAGGAATTTTGAAATTTGACAACTCGAGTTCTACAATCTATTGATGATCAACAAACATGAAGCCTTTCCATACCAAAAATGAAATCAAAATCTACCATGTCTAACTTATGTAGATCATCTAAAGTTTTCTTGTGATTGATGGAATTGGGACAATCAAGATATACTTTTTCTGCTAGAATTGACTCCTTAATAGGTGTAGAAGCACAAAAGAGTTCACAAAGTGTCTCAGGAAGAATTTCAAACTTATTTGCAATATAAGGAGTTACAAAAGACAAACTTTCCCCTAGGTCAAGGAAAGCATAAACATCAAAAGTAATGAATTTTATCGTACTAGTGACAACATATGGAGATTCCTCTTAATCTTGGCGGCTAGTGATTGTGTAGACGCAGTTTTCCCCTCCGACAATATCGAAAGTGGCTCCTCTAGGTGCAGCCCTGTCAGGTGGAGTAACTGATGAAGACTGGACTCTGTTTCCCGAATTCGCACTACTTTGCTTATTCTTAGGACACTCTTTCATGAAGTTCCCCTCTTTCCCGCACTTGAAACAACCTGACTGGCCATCACGACACTTACTAACGTGGTTTCTACCACATACAAGAGCCCAACTACTTTCTTGTGCCATACTACCTTCGGTTAAGCAGGAAAAAAAAATCTAAGTAGATTGTTATTACATCTAAATAAATTTATGTATTCGCAAATGTAATAGGTAGACCATAAACATGTAGACATATATTTTGTAAAAGAGCCTAAAATACCGTCAAAGTATTGAAATGGTACAAACCTATCACTCATCCACCTATTGGCTCCAAAATATTCTTTTCATCCACCTATTGACTCTAAAATACCCTTGTCATCCACCTTTGGATTCAAATTGACCACTTTTAAAGAATACTAATTTAAATTATTTAAAATATGCAACACTCAACCGTTGATTATTTTAATTATATTAATAAATATTATTTATGAACCCCTTATTACTAATTAAACAAGACCCAATTAAGAAAGTTAACCCAAATTATAACTACCCAGCAATTAAACATAACTCTTTCTCCCTTCATTCCCAACACCTATAGAATCATTGCTTAATTACTAAATTATGTGTCTCTTCTCTGTATATTTTTAGCTATATTAGAATTTATTTATATTTCTGTTCATTTCCCTCATCAAAGTAAGGCTGATTAGATTGTTAGAACAAAAAATTATAATTATTGTGCTTTACAGTTCATCCAACAATATAGAGAAAATATAATCAAGATACCCATGCTAGAAGATATATTAGTTAGGTCCCTATTGATTATATAATACTACAATTTTAAATGAAAAAAAAAAGAGATTTTAGAATTATTTTTTCATGAATTGATGATCAAATTATAAATATTTTGAAATACCACAGATTTTTTTTAAGCTAAGACTCGAACTGTCCTTCGTAGTGAGTGAGACTTTGGCAAGAAATTTAAAATTTCCTGAGTGTTAAGGTCATTAGAGATAGAACCTTAAGTTCCAAGGAGAGAGAAAGAGAAACATTCACGTCATTCCTAAGTTTTCTTAAGTTTTTGGTAAACTTCAAATGATGATAACTTTTAGTACAGAAAGATTAGGAGCCCCATAAGATACTAAATTAAAGTCATTCAAGTCTTCTTTCCAACGCCGTCAAGTTTTCTCAATTATGATATATGAGTAAAAGTTTGTGAGTGTTTTACTAACGACACACAAAGCAGGCAGCAGCTCCGCGATGGCTCCACGACGCGGAGCTAATAGGGACTTCATTGTCCGTTGAAAAATTATTCCGACTCACATCTCATTTTAATTAATTCTTTAGGATTATTTAAATCCTAAAAACACTTAGAAGGTCATCTAAATTGCCCTAAATGTGTAAAAAAATCTATTTTTACAAATCAACCCTCTCATTCACTCCAATGATTCTACGCTCAATAAAATCAAGAAACCCTAAGGATAAGTTCATCTTTCAAGATTTCCCTTCAAGTTCTTCAAGAATATGATTCCTTCAGTATATATGTTTTCATAGTGTTGGACTTGTTCACCCACACGCCAATAATGTTCAATTTCAGCTTAAAATTTATTTTAAAAGTTGAATCTTTAATGTTCTTGTTTTATATTCATGATTTTCTTTCATTCTTGAATTTGGGTTAGATTGATGAGTTTATTGAGGAAATAGAGTCGATTCTAGAGTTTGATTAGATCCTTGAGAACATGTATTGGGTATTTAAAGCTAAAGAGAAATGAACAAAATAATCAAATTTAGGCGAACTGAGATTAGAAAACGAAGAAGAAAAAGTCGGACAAGGAACATGTAGCAGGTCCACGCACAAACCTGTTCCTCTAGTACGTAAGTTTCTCTCCGCGTTGCAGAGAGGACTCAGACTCCAATCTTTTAAAAATTATTTCGAGCAAACATTTTAAATCATCTCCTCTTCGCGTACTTATTGCCCAGGCGGTGTTTTTCAATTGTTTCTCATGCTTAACTATCTAAAACACCCCTAAACATCAAGATATATTTTCTACAACAAATTACAACCTTGAATTCATAAATCACATTCAGGATAGAGCTAAAATTTAAGTATCAAAAGTTTTGTCAAACCTTTTGGGAAAGTCCTTTTGAATCTTTTGAGGAGTCTTTTACAATTTCTAGTAACTTGTTTCTAGACTCGAGAAAGTGAGTATTAAAATGAGGAGAAAGTATTCATGAGATCTTTCATATCATGAACCATAACTCTTGAATTCAGAACTCACATTCCAGACAAAGTTAAGAGTAGAGTTCAAGAAAGCTTTTGAGTTCAATTGTGAATTCTTTGAGATCAACTATCGATTTGAACTATGTTTTTAGGAAGTAAGTAAGAGAATGAGAAGAGTCATTTACATGAGATCCTTATTAATATTCTGACCTTTAGGTTGAGTTTTTTCATTCCCATAATTCTGCAAGAACTTCGTAAGTAAAGCATCCTTCATAGAAGTGGTATCTTCAAGTTTAAGCCTTTAATTGTTGAGTTCTTAATCCAATCTGCATGAAACCTTTTGGGTTGAGCATTCTTGAAATGAGTAGTATCACTGAAATTTTGATCTCTATCTATTGTTAGTGAAAATCTTGCATTGAGTGCTCACATCCATAATTCGACATGAACCTTATTTTAAGAAGTCTTTTACAAACATTTTACATTGTTTAAAAGAATTAAGTTTTGAGTTAAGTAAAGAGCAAAGTTTGACCGTAGTCTGATCTACAGCTCGTACTGTGAATCCATCTTTTCAGTCTGAAGCCCCCAAAAACTCAGCCCAGAAAATTTGTCTTAGTGTCGAACGTTGGACGGACCTACGGTTCATAGGTCGGACTACGGTTTGTTGTTTGTGTCCTTCGATCAAGACCCCATTTTTCACTCTGTGACAAGAACCACAATTGACCAGTACAGTTCATAGATGGACATACTGATCATAGGTATGACCGTAGGTGAAAATTAGCAGACAATTAGGGGGCAAAATGTAGTTGGGTCATCTTAAATTGATCATAACTCTTAGCACAAAATGAATTAGGTGTCCGCGTCTCGGGGGTAGCTCGAGGCGTGACAAACTTGGTATCATGATTCCAGTCCGTTCCAAACCGGTTCCTATCTGATAACTAAGGGACCGGACTCGGAACCTTTGGAAATTTCTGATAAAACTGGTTCCGGTAAGACCCAATTCTGTTAAATAGATCTGATAACGAGGATCGATTTCGATAAAACCAATCCTACTGATCCGATCCTGTCCAATTGTCACCCTTAACCAAACAATGTTGAAGTTATGTTCTTTTTTATATTTGATTTTTTTTATATGCATAATTAATAAAATCTGACCTATGGGTCATATTAAATCCAAAAAAAATCTCCCCACTTATTTATTGCAGTAGCATTATAAATCCGACAAAAAGAAATTCAAACAAAAAATATCCTTACATGGTATGAAATTTAACATGACCTAAAATTATCTTGTCATTTTAGTTGAAGAAAAGATGTTGCAAGATTCCAAAAACTGAAATTTTGTATCTCTAAGTGCTAATTTACTTCACTTTGAAATACTATATTTTCTTTATTCTCTCAATAATTATCATTTGTAATGTTATTGATGTAGTTGCATACACCTCTAATTGGTACAAATAAGTCACTGTCTAAATAATGATTTTGATCCTTTAGAATGCATAATTTAATGTGAAAATTATGTATTTCACAGTGAATATGATTTGAATTTTATTTTATTCTATTATTATTATCATTATCATTATGTTTTCTTGGCATACATAAAAATTTTAACAATTTACACAAGATAATGTGTGCAATGCACTTACATATAGTGAATTAATATTACATGAATACTAAGGGTCTTGATCATGATAGAAAATCTAAATTAAGTATCAGGATGAAGTGAAACATACATTAAGAATATCATCTATAAGACAGTAATAGGTAATCTCATTATACATTGTACTCAATTAGAATTTAGTTCGACTTTCCACGCTTAAAGATATCTAATGATTTTACATCAATATTATTCATTATGCACATGTATTGATATGGAATAGGCATGCATCACACGTGCCCAGAGACTAGTTATATTATAAAGACAAACGAGAAGCTCCTAATCTAAAGTCAAATTATCAAATGTCCATAAATAATTAATTGATGAACTATTTTATCCGTCCATGTTTAGGGATACAATTCTGTTCATGAATCATTTTTCACTTGGTTACTAAACTAGAAGGAATAGTCTCTTGTGTTATTGTCTAATATATGTGTCAGAGTGGATACTCTTGCAACGGGTATGAAGCATTATCAAATATTGTTCCAACAATAATTTAGGTTAATACAAATGATATTTATTGTGCTACATTTGTAAGTTTTTGAGAAATACATGTACTTCTTCATGTTTTTCGTTCATTTTGTTAAAGCCAAATCGTACATTTATTAGTTATTCAAGTAGTAATTTATTGACATATTCATACCCTGAGAGATTACATTATTTATCTTAGTTAGATTCATATATTTCCTATTTGGTGTGAAATGCATAGTTCTACTTTAATGATTTTTATTTAATAATTAAAATATAAACGATAAATTGACATTGCTAATTTCTCTCTCCCTCCCTCTCTCTCTCTCTCTCTCTCTCTCTCTGCCACTCGAAGATCATTGCTGACCTTGAGTGAACCCTTGACCTGACTTACTTACTTAGCGGAAGACTTAAGCACAACTCAAGGAACAACTAAAAGAAAACCACTTAGCAAAAATGACAATTTAAGTGTTAATTGTTTACAAATGAAATGAAAAAGACTAAAGAGCTAATACTATCTATCTATGGAGCCTCTAAACAAAGAGGGATGTTAGGAAAGGACCCCCAATCATCCTAACAATTAAAAATTAAAAGTAATAAATGAATGATAAAGATGTCCTCCAAAATGAAAGGAGGCTCACCAACTGACTTTGAGTTGCTCACTGGATCAACTGTATGTCGAATGTTGATCCTTGTTACATGCGTCTACATCATATAATGATGGTGGCCAACTTACATCAGTGCATTGAATGTACAAGTATGCGAGTTGGAACACTTAACCGGCTTAAGCTTGAAAAGATTAAGAAGGAACTCTTATCTTGTCTCTACTTAACTCATGAATATAGCAATATACTATATATCTATATATATATATATATATATATATATAATATTATATATATATCTATTTATCTATATATTGTATATATATACATATCTATATATTATATATATATATTATATATAACTATTTCTATATCAAAGCTTATAACACAGCTGTAAACAACTTTAGTTCGTTACCGAAATGCAGTAACAAACTTCAACTTTACATTTATAATAAAGTAATATAGTTTGTGTGGGAGATTCACTAACCGACAATCACCACTATGTACCTAAGTGGTGATACAACATTTTACCCATGCTTCGAGAACTGTCATATTGTTTGTCATTGCATAGAACTACTTAAATTAGAGGATTCACTAACGTAGCTTATGTGATCATCTAGAAAGTACGATCCATTAATACCCATGATGACTACATGGTTTTTGGATATTTGAGTTATTATGAACTCGTATCCCCCATATCAGTGCTCAATACTACTCCCAAAATATACTTAGCTCATATGTTTAAAAACAACTTCTTTCTATGGGTTGAGATAATTACTCAACACTTAGCTTAAAAGCTCTCCTGGAATCGTTGTTCCCTTTTCTTGCTCAATACTCTTTTGGAAAATCTTAGTTTCCACTTATCTTAAATGTGAAAACATTCATAAAATCTTAGGCAATAATTAGTTCTCTTATAACTTTTGATAAATGAAATAAACTCATTATTCTTTACTTAGCTTGAAACTTGAGGCTTAAAACAACTCTTAAGGAATACTTAGTTCCGTTATAACTTTTTGAGAAATGAACTCAAATCTTTATTTTTTACATAAATTGAAACTCGATTCTTCAAAACAAAGTTAAAACATTGATAAAGCATCTTTAAAACTTTTAAGAACTTTGCTTTAACTTGCTTCATAACTTCCAGAATGACTTTTAACTTCTTTCACTTTAATTTTCACTTTACTTGAATTGGATTATGAATTCAAGGCTAATGATCTCATGTTTATGGATAATTTCATGATATTAAGATGTACATTAGAGTGTAAGAATCAACTAATAAACATAGGTACATGACTTAGGAACTAGTACAAAAAGGTGGGAGAAGAATGGGGGAACTGGTGTCTCTGGCACTCTGAGAGGTGTGGGGTGACAACCCTCAAACCTCAGAGAGAAGGTTGAGGCGGCTCCCCAAGTCCCTATGGACAGGGATAAACCCCCTAAATTTCCATGGTTCGTTCCGCAATCACTTAGGATCATTAGTACTATCAATATATAATAGATTGAACCCGAAATTACACTTGAAAACATGAATCAAAAATTCAATAACACAACCATCAAGAATTCAACGAAAATTTTAACAAGACACACTAAGTAGAGAACAGTTCATGGGTGTGAAGTGCACCACAACTTATGAGAGGGAGGCTACAAAGTGTTTGAGGAAAACTTCACTTTCTTGTTACTTTTATCGTGCGTAAGGTATGATCTAATTCCATTCTAACTTGATGTTCTACGTTTTATATCATGCTTCCTCGTTGAGATAACACTAGGAATGTGAATACCAAGAATACAAACACGTCTCCTCTAGTCCCAGATCAGGAATTCTCCAATGCTGATTTCAGGAATGTCATACAGATGTTGGCTCAGAGTATGACAAAATATATCAATCGGGTTCATGCTCCTGTGGATGAAAATAGTGGATCAGCAGCAGCAAGGGTCCGTGACTTTGTTAGGATGAATCCGCCTGAGTTCTTAAGATCACAAACTAATGAGGATCTTTAGAATTTCTTGGATGAGATCAAGAAAATCTTTGAGGTAATGCAAGTCACTGGGAATGATCGGGTTGAGTTGGCATCATAGCAGTTGAAGGATGTTGCTCATATCTGGTACACTCACTGAAAGGGAAGTAGGGGTACATATACAACTCCTATTACTTGGGATTGCTTTAGTGAGACCTTTCTGGACAGGTTTTTCCCAATAGAGTTTAGAGAATCAAAGGCTCATGAATTCATGAACTTGAGGAAGGGAAACATGACAGTACAAGACCATGGGATCAAGTTTAACCAACTCTCCAAGTATGCTCCTCACATGGTTTTTAACTCCAAGATCATATGAATAAGTTCTTGTATGGAGTGTCGGATTTGGTGAAAACTGAGTGCTGAAATGCTATGTTACTAGAATATACGAACATCTATAGGCTTATGACTCATGCTCAGCAGGTTTAGGGTGATAAAATTAGGGAACAACCCAAGGAGAATAAGAAGGATAGGACTGTGAACTATGACTATTCTCAGTAGAAATCGGGTGATGGAAATTGCTCGCAGAGTAAGCATAAATTTTCAGCTCCAGCGTCTTCATCTTCTAGTTTCCATTATCCAAGAACAAGTATGACCAGAAGGTTAGAGCACCAAGCTCTAAGTCTCAGGGAAGTGTTGTAGGAACGAAGACTTACCCCAATTTCCCTAATTATGGTAAGAACCATCCGAGTGAGTGTCTCGCAGGAAAAGAAATATGCTTTGGGTGCGGTCAGTCTGGTCATAGGTTGGGGGATTTTCCTTCTAGAAAGGTTCAAGGAGGTGGCAATGGTAGAGATCAGTCTAAAACTTCATCAGCACCAGCAAGTCGCCCAACTCAGCAGGGTAACTCATTTGGTACAGGTTGCAGTCAGCGCCAGAAGAGGTTATATGCTCTTCAGGCTTGCCAGGATCAGAAAGGTTCTCCTTATGTAGTCACTGCTACGTTACGAGTGTTTGACCTTGTGTTTATGCATTGTTAGTTCCAGGGGATACTCATTATTTGTAACTTCTTCCATAACAGTCCAATTCAGTATTAGCCTAGAAACTCTCTCAGAGCCTTTCTCAGTCTCTACTCCAGTCGGTGACCCAATTATATCTAGACGAGTATACAGAAATTGCCCTGTCATAGTCTCTCAAAAAGTCACCTGAGCAGATCTTGTAGAGTTCAGAATGGTAGTGTTCGAGTCATTCTAGGCATGGATTGGTTACATTCCTTTTATGACTCAGTTGATTGTAGAACTAAGATTGTTCATTTTTAGTTTCCAAACGAACCATTTAAGAATGGAAGGTTAGAAGCTTTGCGCCTATGGGTTGATTCATTTCTTACCTTCAGGCCAAAAAGATGATCTCTAACGGTTATCTCTATCATCTAGTTCGGGTTAAGAATTCTAGATCTGAAACCCAACTCTTGAGTCTGTTCCAGTAGTGTTTGAGTTTCCAGAAGTATTTCCAGAAGATCTTCCCAGTGTTTCTCCCGAAAGATAAATTGACTTTGGAATTGATTTCCTTCTAGATACCCAACCTATTTTTATACCCATCCGAGCTTAAAAAATTGAAAAAGCAGTTGAAAGACCTTCTAGATAAGGACTTCGTTAGACCTAGTATTTCACCATGGAGTGCGCCAGTGTTGTTCGTAAAGAAGAAAGATGGTTCTCTCAAAATGTGCATTGACTATAGGCAGTTAAACAAGGTCACAATCCTTTTCAAGAATAAGTATCCCATCCCCAGGATCGATGACTTGTTTGACCAACTTCAAGGTGCTAGCCATTTCTCAATGATAGACCTCATATCAGGTTATCATCAGCTTAGAGTCAGAGATACTGATATTCCAAAGACAGCTTTCAGAACTCGGTATGGTCATTATAAATTTGTAATTACATCGTTTGGACTAACCAAAGCTCCTGCATATTTCATGGATTGATGAACAGAGTGTTCAAACAATACTTGAAGTTATTCATTATCATCTTTATTGATGATATAATCATTTACTCTAGGAATGAGGAAGAACATGTGAGTCATTTGAGAATTGTAAAACAGACTCTCAAGGATCGCAAGTTTTTTGCTATGTTTAGCAAATGTGAGTTCTAGTTCCAATTCGTTGCTTTCCTTGGTCACATTGTACCTAGCGAGGGGATCCAAGTGGATTCACAGAAGATAGAAGGAGAGTGACAATGGCCTAGACCTACCTCTGCTACAGATATCAGAAGTTTTTAGGTCTAGCAGGTTATTACAGAAGGTTCGTCAAAGGATTCTTATCCATTGCCTCACCATTGACTAGGTTAACTCAGAAGATGATCAAGTTTCAACAGTCAGAAGATTGTGAGAAAAGCTTTTGCAGAATTGAAAACTAGATTGACTACAACTCCTTTCTTGACTCTACCAGAGGGTTCAGATAGTTATGTGATCTATTGTGATGCATCCAGCGTTGGCCTAGGTTGTGTGTTGGTGTCTCGAGATAAGGTTATAGCTTATGCTTCTAGACAGCTTAAGGTGCATAAGCTAAACTATCAACCTCATGACCTCGAGCTTGCAGCAGTGTTGTTTGCACTCAAAATCTGGAGACATTACTTGTAGTGTGTTCATGTAGATGTGTTCACTAATCATAAGAGCCTTCACTATGTGTTCACCTAGAAAGAGTTGAATCTTCGTTAGAGGATATGGCTTGAGTTCCTTAAGGATTATGATATGAGTGTGCATTTTCATCCTGGTAAGGCGAATGTAGTAAAATATGCTCTTACTAGATTATCTATGGGTAGTGTAGCCCACGTTGAGGAAAAAGGAAGGAGCTAGTGAAGGATGTTCACAGGCTTATTCACTTGGGAGTTCTCCTTATGAGCATATCAGACTGTGGTGTAACAGTTTAGAACGGGGCAAAATCTTTTTCGTTAGTGGAGGTTAAGGAAAAGCAAGACAGTGATCCAATCTTGCTTGAACTTAAGAGTGCAGTTCAGAATCAGAGAGTGGAGGTTTTCTCCGAAAGGGAGATGGTGTACTTCGCTAAGGGTAGATTGTGTGTTCCTGATGTGGTGAGTTGAGAAAGCATATCCATGTTGAAGCCTATAACTCCAAATATTATATTCATCCATGTGCCACTAAGATAAACCACGATATGAGGGAAGTCTATTGGTCGAATGGAATGAAGAGGGACATAGTAGATTATGTTCGTAAGTGCCCCAATTGCCAGCAAGTCGAGGTAGAACATCAGAAACCAGGTGGTATGACTCAAGAGATCAATATTCCTACTTGGAAATGGGATGTGATCAATATGGATTTCATCACAAGGTTACCTCGTACTCGCAGACATCATGACTCTATTTGGGTGATAATTGATAGGATCACTAAGTCTTCTCGCTTTTTAGCGGTCAAGACTACTTATTCAGAGGACTATTGCAAGCCTTACATTAATGAAATTGTGATGTTGCATGAGTTACTTTGTCTATCATCTTAGATAGAGGTCCTCACTTTACCTCTCATTTCTGGAAGTCATTTCTGAAGGGTCTTGGTACTCAAGTTAACCTTAGCACAACATTTCATCCGCAGACGGATGGACAGGTAGAGCGTACCATTCAGACCCTAGACCCTAGAAGGATATATTGAGAGATTATGTGATCGATTTCAAGGGTAGTTGCGATGATCACCTTCTTCTGATTGAGTTCGCCTACAACAATAGCTATCATTCCAGCATTCAGATGGCCCCTTATGAGGCTTTGTATTGGCGTAGATGTAGATCTCCTATTGGTTGGTTTGAAGTAGGTGAAACAGCTTTTATAGGGAGAGATTCATTCCTTTATGCTATGGAGAAATTGCAACTCATTAAAGAGAGAGTTAAGATAGCCCATAGTCGTGAGAAATATTAGAGTTTCAAGTTGATGATTGTGTTTTCCTGAAAGTGTCACCTATGAAAGGAGTGATGAAATTTGGCAAGAAAGGGAAACTTAGTCCTAGATATGTTGTCCCTTTTACAAGATCTTGAAAAGGGTTGGCAAGGTGACATATAGAGTTAGAGTTGCCAACAGAATTAGCAGCAGTGCATTCGGTCTTCCACATCTCACTCTTGAAGAAATGCGTGAGTCATCAAGCCTCGGTAGTGCCATTAGAGAGTGTGGCGGTTAAAGGTAGTCTTGCTTATGAGGATGTACCAGTTGAGATTCTTGACCGTCAGGTTAGGAGGTTGAGGAACAAAGAAGTCACTTCAGTCAAGGTTTTGTAGAGGAGTCAATCCATAGAGGGAGCTACTTGGAAAGTAGAAGCATCCATGAAAGCCAAGTACCCTCACCTCTTTCCTTCCGATGCCACTCCAGATTGAGGTAATAGTTTCTCTTCAGTTTTTCAGTAATTCATGCGTGAATTCAATATTAAAATCATATTCTCTTAGTTTTTACTTACATTTTCATCTTATTTGCATGTTCTTGGAACTCAATTTAGTCAGAAACTCAGTTCTCGGTATTTTGTAGTAGGGACCATAGCTCTCTCCCTATATTTCAGCTAGTTTAGTCTTCATTCGAGGATGAATGTTCCCAAGGCGGAGATAATGTCACACCCTGTATCTAAAATAGACCAGAAATCAACTTTTTATATATCTGCAGGTGTAATCGTCAATTACCATTGACGGACCATAGTCTGATCTATGGCCCGTACTGTGCATCTATTGTTTGAGTCTGAAGCCCCAAAAACTCAACCCAGAAAATTTGACTAAGTGTCGAATGACAAACAGACCTACGGTCCGTAGGTCAGACTATGGTCAGTATTCTGTGTCCGTCGATCAAGACCCCATTTACTCACTCCCTGACAAGAACCACGATTGACCAGTACGGTCCGTAGATGGGCCTATGGATCGTAGGTATGACTGTAGGTGAAAATTAGCACACAGTTAAGGGGAAAACGCAGTTGGTTCAATTTCAATTGACCAAAACTCTTAGCACAAAATGGATTAGGTTTCCCATGACCTATGAAATGATAGATAATTGAATTAGATTTCCATAGCCACTGAGTTTGCTAAAATATGACCTCCGAGTAATGAGTTATGCCCGTATTAGTAAAGATGTGTCAAACAGACCCAACCTACGGACCCAAACGACGGACCGCCGATTGAATGATGGCCCGTCAGTCCAGGTTGTCTTTTGGTTAGATAACAATTAACTCAGGGATATTTTGGTATTTTCCCACTTTGTTTAAAGCCTAAGATACGTTTTTTTGACCCTAAATCATCATATAATAGTTAGTTTAAGACTAGAAACATAACTAAAACTTACGTAAGTCAAATCATTGAATCAAAACATAGAAAATTAGAAGCAAGAAAGAAGAAAAAGGTCAAGAAGCCTATTTCAAGAACAAAACAAGTTTCCATCAATTCCTGCCTTGAAATCTAAATATTTCTCGTGGATTTGATCACATGATATGTGGAATTTCACTAGTGGGTTCCTTTCACCCGTTGGGTCCCTAGTTTTCAGTCAGAATCTTGATTCCCATATCATGATTAGACATAGGGTTTCTAGAACTTCAAAAGAACTTTATGAATTAATTAGTTATATGTTCCAAATTAAATCTCCATTTTATTATTCACTTTATCGCATGAATTTCAAAACCCTAGCTATGTATTTCTTTATTTCTTGAATTACACATGCTAAAGAAGGTTTTTTCAGTTACCTCAGATATACATGCCTCAATTATAAATGCATAGGTACCAGATTAATTGTTGCATTCTGAGTTTGCATGTTCAATTTTGAGCTATCCAGTATTTACAGAATCTGAGTCACAATTAGTTAATTACATAATTCATTTGGAATAGCATAATATCGAGTTGGAATATGGTTTAGCGTACCCAATTAGCCCCAGAAATACTATCCAAGTAGGTTGTAAGTCCCCTCTGTGGGAAATAAGTTCAGTGAGCACGCCGGCATGCCTTCATACCTATGGCAGGGTATATTGGGTCCTCTCGATGGGGCGTATACATCGGACTCCACGTTTAGGTCATGTGGTTTTATTATAGGTTATTACTAGATCTCATAGATCAATAAGACTCTAATGCATTTGACCATATTTATAGTTCAGTTATTATTCAGTCTCGACACGTTATAAATTTGGTTATTGCATCCGGTTAGCTCAAAATTCAGTATATCATGTTTAGATTATTATACTTGCTTTTGTGCTTGTTTAGTTATGTTTTATTTCATCTTTACTCTATCCTACATGCTCAGTACCTTCAAGTACTGACAATTACGTGCACTACATCTTCTCGTGATATAGGTTTTAGGTTCTCATCATCCACATCGTGCTTAGCTCGATTTCCGATCTCCAATTCAGCATATTCAGTGGTGAGCCCTAATTCTCTGAGGATAATAGTCATGAGTTTCTTTTCAGTATTTAGTCCTTTAAATTCAGTTTTTGATAGAATTAGCTGGGGCCTGTCCCATCATTTCTAGTCAGTTTAGAGGCTATTTTCAGACATAGTTAGTTTCACTTTAGTATTGAGTTAATTTTTTTTCATTGTATTAAACTGATCAGTTTTCAAATATCTCAGTATAGAATATGAGTATTCCCCATCTTTTCAGTTTAAATTATGATTTGTCTTCCGCATTTAGTTTATTATCTTTAGTATGCTCATGATCATGCCAACAGGGTTAGCTTGGGATCACTTGTGGTCCTAGTTCTCGTGTTTGCGTCTCGGGGGTAGCTCGGGGCGTGACATATATTATTGGGAGTAGCATTGAGCACCAATATGGGGATGCGAGTTCATATTAACTCAAGTCTCCATAAACCATGTAACCATCATGGATATCAAAGGGTCATACTTTTTAGATGATCACTTAAGTTAAGCTAGTTCATTCACTAAGTTAAGCGTTCTATATGAGTCAAAGTATAGGAAAATTCTAGCTGTGTGAGCAAGACGTTGTATCACCACGTAGGCTCATAGTGGTGGCTGTCGGTTAGACAAACTCCCATAGTAGTAATTGCATAGTTCCTCAACGGGTTATGCTTAGTATGATTGGACTATGAAACTACTCATTCATGCAATTCACAAGTAGACTTTGAGAGGGAACATAATATGTCTTTTATGATAAATTATATTACTTTATTATATAAGTGAAATTGAGTTTGCTATTGCATTTTCTTTAACGAACTAAGTTGCTTTTACCGTTTTATATAGCTTTCCATGTATTGTGTCTTTTACTATTCCATTATCCTTGAGTATTGAGTTAAGTATTTTATCCTTGAGTACTTTTGAATTGAGTAAGTTTGAGTAGTTTTGAATATCCTTGAGTACTTCTTGAGTTGAATAAGTTTGTTAAGAGGTCAGTATATTTCCATTTTTATCAAGTCCGAGCTTATGTTATGCTTTAGAATTCTCCTTACATGCTCGTATATTCAACGTATTGAGCCATTTTGCTTGCATCT
This sequence comes from Solanum habrochaites, assembly GCA_027704765.1. Taxonomy (NCBI): domain Eukaryota; kingdom Viridiplantae; phylum Streptophyta; class Magnoliopsida; order Solanales; family Solanaceae; genus Solanum; species Solanum habrochaites. The sequence continues at coordinate 32,866,318 of JAKWJA010002493.1, read as the reverse complement.
TCTCATGATGCAGACACAGCATTCAAGATCATCAACAAGAGCTTCGTTGTTACATCCGAGAGTTCGACTTCACTATGGTGAGTCTCCTTACTTTTGGAGGATTTCATTTGCTTTTCTGTCTAGTCAAGATGTTGTGGGCCTTTTCCCAACTTCTATCTTTATGAGTTAGACGCTTCATAGATAATCAGTATAGTTGATGAGTCTGTATTAATCATTTATTTTTATTAAATTTTTTAAAGACTTAAGTTACCTATTTTATGTCTAGTTGAATATATTTATTCTATTAAATTTTTAAGCTTTTGTATGCTTGAATCAGTTTTCCCCTTGTAGTTAGCTAGAATGAGGGTTCACTTGGGGACCAACAATAGTTTTTGAGTGCCGGCCAAGTCCAGGGTATAGACTCAGGTCGTGAAATCTTTCATCTCTTATATATATAAAAAAACTTTCATTTACATTACTTTAAATATAATCACTACAAATATTTGACCATGAAATTTTAAAATAAACTAAATTTCTATTTCAAATTTGGGAAATTGTTAATAAAGCATTCTAAGAAAAACTTTCATTTCCAATACTTAAAATCTATCATAAAATTGAAATTCTATTTTAAAATTAGGAAATAGTTATTAAAGCTTGCTAAGAACACTTGAGAAGAAAAAACTAAAACTAATATACACATCGGGAAATGGATCACAATAGAAATAATAAATAATATTATAACTAAAGTAGATTAAACAATAGGTAATACTAAGATCCAAGTATGTTCAGTTTTTGTTCTAAAAGCCAAATAAATATCAGATATCATTAAACTTGCAGAAAGGAATCAAAGGTTTGATACTAAAGCAACCTAATATTTTTATAAATTCAACGATATTAATAAAAGCAAACATCTTGATACTAGCGATAGAATAATCAGTTTAATCCTCCTCCACCTGAGTAACAATAACAATGGTCTTTGAAGAGCTACTCTTCTTGTTAGGAAAAGCTAAATATTGTAAATGTTTGGAATCACACCACCTTTAGGAATCATCACATTTCTAAGAAACAGTTCTTCATCAAGCCTAATAGCTAATTGTATGTGCCTTGGAATGATCCGACTCTTTTTTTTTGATTCTTCGCTGCAATTCCAGCCAATTCAAGCACTTACAAACAATCATACATATGTAAACTTTAGTTATCAAAAACCCCAAAAAATTTACATTTTTTTTCAAAAAAAAAGTGACAGAAGGAACTTGAGAAATTCAATTCAACTGCAAGGTACTCAAGCACAACGACAAGGAATACCTAATATCTGGCACCAACATGTTTGGCATACTTCCGGACTTCGATAAATCGGGTAATACGAGCCACTAGGAATCGGAGACTTTTTTTGTTTCTCAGAGAAGGGGACCTTATTGTAGAATTCGAACTTGTCCATTGATATTTTTCACTTGAAAAAGTAAAAAAATGTTTTGCTTTTTGATCGATAGAAACAAGAGATAAGTGAAGTAGATGAACTGAACTGTTGTGTGTATGAATTTCTAAACCAATCTGATTTTGATATTTATAGCCCACAAGAGTTATAACCCAGCAAATGAGAAGAAAATCACAAGGATTGAACTTGTACGCTGAAACAAACCTGATTTCACCATACAAACGTTGATATATAATATATACAGATAAGTTTTGCTGAATACTATTACATACGATAGCAAAAACAAAGGAACATTGAAAGGAAAACAACGATTTAGGAAGAGATGTGAAAGCTAAAAATAGAAAGGTAGAAGGGTTCAGAAGACAGAAAAAGGGATGAGATTATTCAGAACACAAAGAGCTTCACTTAGCCTTTCTTACCACGTTTTACATTCGAGGATATTCTAGCACTAACGCAAAATATCTGCCGATCCGTCTTACCACGTTTTTTGCACAAGGTATACGAATATCCATCACTAACTCTTGCCCTGCTCACGTGACTTTCTTCCAGCCCAAAAGTAACTATCCAACCTCTTAGGTGGAATTACAGTGCTAGCACTACGACGCGGTTTGCTAATGCAGAAATCTCACTCGTCGCATCCTCTTTATTATCTAAATTAACATATGTATCAACTAATTTCACAACATAATTTCCCTCTTGAAAATCGACCTTGTCTTCAAGGTTGAACTCATCTATCTCAATTTGGTCAGGCCAACCTTGAGCGGCAATGGTGTTACTTGTTGGACAGGATCGCCTAAGATATGCTTAAGAACTGAAATATAAAAAACAGGTTGTATCTTTGCCTCGAAGGGCAACTCCAATTTATATGCCACCTCTCCAATGTGCTTGATGACCTTGAAAGGACCAAAGTATCATCTTACAAGCTTGTGACCTCTTTGCAGCCGCACATAAAGTTGTCGATATGGTTTCAACTTCACTAAAACCCAGTTTCCCAATGCAAACACTGGTTCAGTATGATGTGTATCTGCAAACTTCTTCATCCTTGTTTATGCTTTGATAAAATTCACTTTCAACAACTCCGAAACCACATCACGCTGAATTAACTAAGTTGCCACCAATTCATTAGCATTATTCCCCAATATATATCGAGTTACAGTGGGAGATTCTCGCCCATACAGTGCTTGAAATGGTTTCATTCCAATAGATGTTTCGTATGAAGTATTATACCAGAATTCAACCCATGGTACCACTATGACCCACTTTCTTGGAGTTGTGGGGATGATATGCAATACACATAGACAATGTGGAACCCTACAAACAATTGATTTCCTTCCAAAAAGAATGGAGGAATCATGGATCACGATCAGCGACAATAGTACCAAGGGGACTGTAAAGGCGAATTACACCCACTATAAATGTTTCCGCTACCAGTTGAGTAGAAGGTGGAAGGTTATGGAATGAAGTGAATATATTTGGTCTAACAGTCTACAAGTGTAAGGGTAGTAGTCTTCCCTTTTGAACTTGGAAGGCAAGTGATAAGTTTCGTTGAAATATCTTCAAAGACTTGATCCGGTAAGGGGAGAGGCTGCAATAACCCGGCTAGATGCAAGTGTGTGTCTTTCATCTGTTTACATATTTGGCAGGTCATAAAAATTGATTTTACATCCTTGCACATTTGGTTCCAATAAAAATTTGAGGCCAGTCTATGATATGTCCGTGCCAAATCAGCATTCCCTGCTATGTTTGTGGCATGGAACTCAAACAGTAACTTATGTCGGAGTTGTGCATCTGATGGAATCACCAACCTACCTTTGAAAAATAAAAATTCATCCTTGAATTGGAAGTCTCTATGATTCTCGACATCTGTTTGTAAGGCTTGCTAAATAGACAATAATTCTGGATGAGATGGATTCAATGATTTCAACTCCTCTTCATGGTTAAAGGTCCTGGCAGAAATGGCCATAAATGATGCATCTAAATTGTGATAGAGGGCATCAACAGCTGAATAGTGTTTCCCAGGTCTATTTAGGATACGAAAATCATAACATACTAGTTTAGTGAGCCATTTTTTTTGCTCAGAATTTGGATAGTTTGATTAGTCGGGTTCTTCAAGGACTGTTGATCTGTTAGTATCGTAAATCTCCTGCCAAGAATATATTGCCTCTATTTATTCCCAGCTTGTGTAATAGCAAACATCTCACGATAATATGTCAAAGCCTGCTGCATACTTTTACTCAATTTATGACCAAAATATGCAATCGGATGCCCTTGTTGAGACATCATAACACCAATTCCTTCCCTGAAGCATCAGTCTCTACTTGAAACTCCTGATTGAAATCTGGCAAGGCCAATACAGGGGTAAAGCCCAATTTAGCCTTCAAAGTTTCAAAAGCTATTTGAGGTTCTGGAGTCCATCGAAAAGCCTCTTTCTTTAGAAAATCAGTGAGTGAACTAACTGTGGAAGCCTAATGGTATATAAATCGTCGATAGTAACCTGCAAAGTCGAGAAAAATGCCTACTTCCTTCACTATACAAGGTGGTGCCCGTCACTGGATGGATTCTACTTTCTAGGGTCAACAGATAGGCCTTGAGATGAGATAATATGTCCCAGGTAGTCAATTTATTCTTGTCAAAATAAGCATTAGACTGCTTGGTCACTAACTGATTTTGACGCAATAATTCATGAACCGAGACTAAATGTTCCAAGTGATCAACCCAAGTAGGACTATATATCAAAATATCATCAATGAGAAACCAGGACATATCGATGCAGTAAAGGTCTGAATATCTAGTTCATAGTTGCCTGAAATGTAGAGGGTGCATTAGTAACGCCAAATGTAATGATGAGAAATTCATAATGTCCATCATGAATGTGGAATGCAGTTTTAGGAACATCTTCTAGACGGACCCTGATTTGATAATAACCTGACAACAAATCCAACTTGGAGAAATAACGGGTGCCATTCAATTCATCAAAAAGCTCATCAATTTTAGGAATGGAAATCTTTCATGAATTGTGATTGCATTTAATGCCCGATAGTCGACACAAAATCTCCTGGTGAAATCTTTTTTTGAATCAGCAATACGGGTTAAGAAAATGGACTAGTACTAGCTCTGATTATCCCTTCTTTAAGAATTTTATTGTTTCTCCATAACATGCTTTAGAAAATAAGGATATCGATATGGTTTCTTATTAACTGGTCCTCCATCTGGAACTAAATGAATTTTACGGTCCTGACTTCGTATAGGAGGCAAACCCAAAGGTTATGTTTTAGGCATCACTTCTAACTCAGACGGAGTAGTACATGAAGATTCCGTATCTGACACCAATTCTACATGGAAGTAAAAGGATATTGCATCAGTAGCAACCATTATTCCCAAGCTATGTAATAGCACTGGTTGCACATCAGTAGGTGCATCCCCTTTCCACGAGACCTTTGCATCATTTACAGTGAATTAAAGTATCCTCTTTGCATAATCAGTAAGTACATGTCCCAAATTTGTGAGCCATGAAACTCCGAGTACTATATCAGCACCATGAAGGGATAAAATATATAGATCTTCCACTATATTGCTACCTTGGATAGTTATTGGAATTTTTTTAGCTATGCCCTCACATCGTGGTCGTTGTCCAGTTCCTACCACCACTAAAAAACACGGTGTTGGTTCGGTTTTCAAATGAAGGAAGTTAGCCATCCTCGCCTGAATAAAATTATGAGTACTAGTGTAGTCCACATGCACCTACATGACCAGTAAACCGGAGAGTAGTGGAAGAATTACCTCCAGATAAAGCATGATCTGAAACAGCAGAGTGTTCCTGAACCTCTCAGCAATGTAATTCCTTGGCTAAGGCATCATACGATAAAACTTGATCTGACAAAGTTACTTCCACCTATGAGTCTTCAAATAACACTAGAAAATGGGGAAGAGAATTATAGTTGTGACATGGAGAGTATTTTTCATCACAAGAATAGTAGAGACCACGTTCGCGGCGACTTTATAACTCTGCAGGAGTATGGTGTTTCATTGGAGGGTGATTTGATGCATTTTGGGTAACTGGACCTATTTGATTCATAGTTGATTGCCTTGAGACTGCATACTAATGAGTGGTAGTTTCCAAAAATGGTGGAGTTTTATTGAAAAAAGGTTTAAAAGAACCACACTCAAGTTGAATCTGTTGCTTGTATAAATGGGCTAAACGTATAGGCTTATTTTAATTTCGTGTGTTCACAAATTAAAACAACAGTCTTAATATTAGGCCTCAATCCAGAATTTAAAATCATGGGTTAATCCTGATCTGGAAAATACATTGTTTCATTAGACAGTGCTTCGAAGTGACTCTAGTATTCACCAATCGTATTGGTTTGCCGAAGTTTAGCAAGCCGACCGTCTGGTTCCTCCAGATCTTGTTTTCGAAATCTGACCAACAGTTTCTCAGCAAAATGCTCCCAACTAATTAACTGTTTGTTGCGAAAAAGCCATCTGTACCATTCCAAGGAATCTCCTTCCAAGTAGAACGAGTCTAGTGTTAACTTAGTATCCTTAGTGATTCCATAGAATTCAAAGTAACCCTCGGCTTGGAAAACCTATGTTTCAGGATTTACTCCATGGAATCTCCCTAATTCAACCGAAGTTAGTTTGTGGCGTAAAGTAGGAGGTATTGATGCCGGACCTCCATAAAATTTAGTAGTTTGACGTGGTCGAGGAGTTGCCGCTACAGAAGTACCATTCAAAAATGACTTTTTTTCCCCTGTATGGAGTCTGCGAGGGACTTGATTTTTGGGTCCTCTTTCATTAGAAAACTCTGGATGAAAGCACCAATGAAACAAACCCGATTTCCTGTAATTTCCTTTGTTGTGTCCTGTCATATGTAATAGTATTCACAAAACAAAACTTATATAATATATATATATACTAATATATAATATAGATATATATATATATATATTAACTTTTGTTTTGATATACTTACATATGCCGGAACACAACAAAGGAAATTACAGGAAACAACGATTTAGGGAAATAGACTTGAAATCTTAAACTAGAAGTCTAGAAGGAGTTCAGAAGATAGAAGAAGAGGATGAGATTATTCAGAATCACAAATAACTTCCTTATCCTTTCCTACCCACGTTTTCACACTTTCTATACTAATTCCATAACTAACTCTTGCCCTACTCACGTGCTTTCTTCTAGCCCAAAAGTAATTGTCCAACCTTTAGGTGGAATTACACTTCTAGCACTACTACATGGTTTGCTAATGCACAAATCGTCACTCACCGCATCCTCTTTATTATCTTAATTACCATATGTATCAACTTATTTCACAACATACGTTGTTAGATGAACGAGCAAATTCCCATTGCCTGAGATCATGGGCAACAAGAACACCAATGACATCTTTATTAAAAATGAAAAACAACATGCCAGGTTTTTCTTTCATGAGATCCTGCTTTTGCATAAACGTGAATATTAAGAGAACATTTAGAAATAACGAAATGATGAACAAATTTATCAAACAAAAACAATTAAATAGTATAACGATGATCAACTACATTCGAAAATGATAACAATATAAACTTTATTCTATACTAGCATAACATTATTTGAAGGTTTAATTTTTATTCGATAAGAAAATAATTTTGTTTAATTATATGCGAATATAATTTTTGAGGTACCTTCTCAAATATCTTTTATATTTGACTATAATTGTTTGTCACATATCAAACAATTTTTTTCGTAACAATATAAAACTTATTGTGTTTTACTCTTCATCTTTCATCCAACAATATAGTAAAAATATAATCAAGATGCCCATATTAGAAGATAAATTAATGAGGTTCCAATTAAATAAATAATGCTACTATTTAATAAGAAAAAAGAGAGGACATTTTAGAACTTATTTATTATGGATTACAAATATTTCATCTCTTATATTTTATTTATAGAAAAAGAATTATTTACATTACTCTAGATGTACTCACTGATAGATTATGTAAATAATCTATTTATTGTACAATATCTTTTGGTAAATATTCTAATTAGTTGTCATCTTTTATATTTAGCAATTATCTTTGTAATTGATTATTATCTATGTAATTGATAATAATCTCCGTAATTATCTCTTGCCTAAAATTAGGCTTGTACACTTTTGTATATATTGATTATTCAGTGAATGAGAATGACACGGCAAACATTCTTTCATGGTATCAGAAGTCTAGGTTACTTTTCTGACCTAATTCTCTCTTCCACTTTTTCTTCTTCTCTAATCTTCTTCTTCTCACACGGCTATCCACCATGGCCGAATCTTAGAAAATTCATCCCGCTACTCTTGTCACTAATATCAAGACCCACGTACCTGTTGTTCTTGAATATGACGGTTCCCAATACAACAACTGGTCTACTTTGTTCAAACTCCATTGCCGTGCTTATATGGTGATTGATCATATTACTCCGGTTGCTACGGAATCCGATGCTGATAAAGAGAAACCGGCTCCGAATTCTTCTGATGCAGCTCTCTGGCACCGACTTAATGATATTGTTCGACAGTGGATTTATGGTACTATTTCTAACGATCTCTTAAATTCCATTATTGATGCTGATGATAAGGCAATTGATACATGGAATCGTTTAGAAAATGTTTTCCACAACAACAAGTCTGCCCGGGCACTTAACCTTGATGCGCAGTTTACTAACACCAAACTCGAACAATTTGATGGTGTTAAACCTTATTGCACTCGTCTCAAAACCCTTGCTGACAGTTTACAAAACGTGGGTGATAAGGTATCCGACAATCGGATGGCGCTTCAACTTTTGAAAGGGCTTTCGGAGGAGTATAAGCCTTTTCGTACATCTGTTCGACATATTAGTCCCTTGCCTTCGTTTGATACTCTACGTTCCATGCTTGAACTAGAGGAACAAAGTAACTCTTCGGACCTTGCAATTGAAGCTCGCGAGGAGGCTCTTCTCACCGCCTCTTCCACGGCGTCACACCCTTATAGTGATCATTCTTCATCATCTAAAGGGGGGAATTCACGAGGTAGATCCAAGGGTAAAGGGAAAGGCAGCGGCGGCAAGGGCAAAGGTGGTGCCGGCCGGAACAACCAGCAGCAACAACAATCTTCGCACCAGCAGCAACCGCGCCAAGGTGGCGCCTCCTCCCAACAGCAGCAGCAGCAGGGCATAGGGTGGATGTTTCCCCCATGGTCGTACTGGGGAAATGGCCCTTGGGCAACCCCACCTTTTCCGTACCCAGCCCAGGCTCCGGGCCCAAACCCGTGAACAGGGGCAAGGCCGTACCAGCCTCCTTCTCACGGCATCCTCGGGTCTCGACCTAATCAAGCGTACTTCTCAAGCGCTCCATCTTCTTATCCGGGTTATGTTCCTACCAACATTGAACAAGCTATGCACACAATGTCTCTCACCGATCCAAATTACTATATGGATACCGGGGCAACCTCTCACATGACGAATTCCCAAGGTAACTTATCTCCATATTTTAATTTGAGTAATCATGTTAATAATGCTATTACTGTTGGCAATGGTAGTAAAATACCTATTAAAGGTTATGGTCACGAATGTCTAAACCAAAACACTCTTCAACTCAAAAATGTCCTTCATGTCCCAAAAATTATTAAAAACCTAATATCAGTTAAAAATTCACCACTGACAATCATGTTTCTGTTGAATTTGATCCGTTTGGGTTTTCTGTGAAGGATTTGCAGACGGGGAGCAAAATAGTGAGGTGTAATAGCAGTGGCGATCTCTATCCTTTTCTCACTGATCGTCAAATCATTTCATCTACCACCCTTCAGCTTTTGCAGTTGTCTCTCCTAGTTTATGGCATTCCCGTTTAGGTCATCCGGGACATGCAATTCTTAGTAGTCTGCGTAGTAGTAATCTTATCAAATGTAATAAGGCTTCAAACGATATTTGTCATTCTTTCCCATTGGGAAAATTAATAAAAATGCCTTTTACAGATTCTTTATCTCATACTACTATGCCTTTTGACATTAGTCACAGTGATTTATGGACATCTCCGATTCTTAGCTCACTTGGTCATAAGTATTATGTTCTCTTTCTTGATAATTACACGAATTTTTTATGGACGTTTCCTATTTCTTCTAAATCTCAAGTCTATAATCTTTTTATTCGTGTCCGAACTTATATTCAAACTCAATTTGAGAGAGAAATTAAAGCTTTCCAATGTGATAACGGCCGTGAATTTGAAAATGATCCCTTTAAGCAATTTTGTCAAAAATATGGAATGCATTTTAGATTCTCATGTCCATACACCTCTCCTCAAAATGGCAAATCAGAACAAAAAATTAAAACGATTAACAATGTTGTTCGTACGCTCCTTTGACATGCTTCTATGCCTCCTTCTTTTTGGCATCATGCACTTGAAATGGCTACATACCTTCACAATACCATGCCCACAAAAATACTTGGTTATAAATCACCTACTCAGATCTTATATCAAAAAACTCCGGATTATTCACATCTACGTGTCTTTGGGTGTTTATGTTATCCTTTGATTCCTTCTTCCAAGATAAATAAACTCCAATCCCGGTCTACTCCATGTGTCTTTCTTGGATATCCATCCAATCATAGGGGGTATAAATGTTTTGATATGTCGAGTCGTCGTATTATAATAGCCAGCATGTGTGGTTTGATGAGTCGGTTTTTCCATTCTCTAAGGTGCACACTCCCCTCCCTCATACATATGATTTCTTAAGTGACACTTCCAGTCCTTCGGACATTCCTATGTATCGTTCTATTCTTGAGTCGGGTATTGCTCCCTTGGATGCTACTTCACAGCCTGCACCGCACCCCACCCGCGGCCAGGACACCCATACCGCAGCCAGCCCGCAGCCTACCCTGCCTTCCCCTTCCCCGCAGCACACTCGCGACCATACCCAGCAAACCGCGACCCTCCTGCAGAACCCCCTGCAACAAGGCAGTGGCAGCCTACCTCCTGTACCCGCTGCTAATGCCGAGCTGCACTCCCACCCCAGCCAACCGTGCACTCCACCTGTCAACGTACAGCAGGGGCTGCACCCTTTTGTACCCGCTGCCAATGATAGGCAACCACCACCTTTTGCCATCACATCATCCTCTTCCCACTCCTCTCAACCATCGCATTCCATGAACACCCGCAGTAAACATGGAATTTTTAAACTGAATCCTAAATACCATGACCAGGCCAATCATACTACTACCTCCATATCACCCATTCCGAAGAACCCTGTTCAGGCCATTCGTGACCATAATTGGAAAATTGCTATGCAGGAAGAGTATGATGCTCTTATTAAAAATGGTACTTGGGATTTAGTCCCGCGACCGTCTGATGTTAATATTATTCGGTCTCTATGGATTTTTCGGCATAAGACTAAGTCTGATGGTTCTTTTGAAAGACATAAGGCTCGTCTTGTTGGTGATGGTAAGACACAGAGGGGAAGGTTTGGTTACTGTATGAGAATGTGATTGAGAACTTTTTAGTACAGGGTGTTGGAAAAACGGCGGGTCCTACTCATATTTCGGGTGGTTTGGTGGTTGATTAGTATTGCTTTATCCAAGTCTTGGCCAATTCATCAATTGGATGTTAAAAATGCTTTATTACATGGTAATTTAAATGAGACTGTTTACATGTACCAACCAATGGGGTTCAAGGATCCTAGTAGATACCGATACATGGTGTATCTTCTCCGTAAAGTCTATCTACGGGCTCTCAAAACAAGCACCCCGAGCTTTGGTATCCAAAGGTTTTGCTGATTTGTGTGGAGTATATCTGCATTGTTGTTGCATTGTGAATTGGATTTTCCCATAGCAAATCTGATAATTCATTGTTCATTTTTCGCCATGGTACTGAAACAGCTTTTATCCTACTTTATGTTGATGATATTATCTTAACTGCTTCTTCAGAATTTCTTAGGCTTCGAATTATTTCTCGCCTCTATGAAAGACTTGGGTCCACTGAGCTATTTCTTAGGTATTGCTGTCTCCCGGGACAAATCTGGTTTATTTTTGTCTCAAAAGAAATATGCTCAGGATATTATTGCTAAAGCAGGTATGAGTTCTTGCAAACCATCTCTTACTCCTGTTGATTTCAAAGGGAAAATGAGTTCTTCATCCGGCGATCTTTATGAGAATGCTACTCACTATCGTAGTCTGTGTGGGGGTTTGCAATATTTGACTTTTACTCGTCCGGCCACAAAGGTACGAAAGGGAGAAGGAGGGAAGGCAAAAACAAACGACGCGGCGGAAGGGGACCGAGACAGGAGAAAAGGGACGCGCGATGAGAACGTATTCCCACCAAAGACTGGCAAGCCCCATGAATGATTTAACGGTGTAGTGGTGGTATTAAAGTATTTTTTTTTAAAGTGTGTTCTTCGCTATGTTCAAGGTACGCTTAACTATGGTTTGCACATGTCTAAGTCATATGTAGTTGACCCTTTGTCTACATGGACGCAGACTTGGGGCGGGGGCTTAGGTCCACCTTTATCGACGGTAACGTAACACGAAACTAGCGTGTTTATAAGTAGGGTTAGGTGTTTTCCGAGGTGGGGTGATATACACCCTGATATTCTCGGTCAGCAAAACGACAACCAACTCTGTCTAAGTCTAGTGCTGAAGCAGAGTATCATGGGGTTGCAAATGTAGTCTCTGAATCATGTTGGGTTCGAAACTTACTTCTCGAGCTAGGTTTTCCTATTTCCAAGGCTACATTGGTTTACTGTGATAATGTAAGTGCCATCTATCTTTCCAGTAATCCGGTACAACATCAACGTACCAAACATATTAAGATGGACATACATTTTGTTCGTGAGAAATTTCAACGGGGTGAGGTTCGAGTACAACATGTACCATCTCGTTATCAGCTTGCCGACATTTTTACTAAAAGTCTCCCTCGGGTATTATTTGATGATTTCCGGCACAGTCTCAACATTCGTAAATCTCCCGTTTCGACTGCGGGGGTGTGATAGATTATGGAAATAATCTATTTATTGTACAATATCTTTTGGTAAATATTCTAATTAGTTGTCATCTCTTTGATATGTAGAAAGTTATATTTGTAATTGAGTATGTATATTATGTATGTAATTGATAATTAATCTCAAGGAATTATATATGTCGCCTAAAATTAGGCTTTTGTACACTTTTGTATATATCTGATTATTCAGATGAATGAGGGAATGACCACGGCAACATTCTTTCACTCATAAAAGTATTTACCATTTGAAAATTTCAAAATAATTTAAAATTGTATTTCAAATTCGAGATATTGTTAATAAGACATTCTAAGAAAAACTTTCATTTATCGTACTTTAGATATATCATGAAATTTCAAATTAAATTGAAATTCTATTTCAAATTTGGGATATAGTTGATAAAGCTGGCAAAGAACACTTGAAAGGAAAAAACTAAAACTAGTATACACATCAGGAAATGAATAAGAATAGAACTAATAAATGGTAAGATAACTGAAACAAATTAAACAATCGACAATACTAAGATTCAAGTATGTTGAGTTTTTAAAGATAAATATCATATGTCATTAAATTTGCACAAAGCAAATCAAAGTTTTTATACTATAGAATTATAATATTTTCTGTGAAAACAAGGAAATTAATAGAAGAAAACATCGCTATGCTAGCAATGGAATGACCAATCTAATCCTCCTCCTCCTGAGCAACATCAACCACGGCCTTTGAAGTGTTACTCTTGTTGTTAGGCAGAAAAATGTTGTTAATTCTTGGAATAACACCACCATTTGGAATGATTATATCTTCTAGAAATTGATTAAGTCTTATCAAACCATAAAACTGTTGAAATATAGCCCTTGTAATGAACCAGAAGTCTTTTATTGTTTTTTTTTTTATTCCTTGAGGCAATTCCAGTCAATTCAAGCACCTACAATTAATCACATATATGTAAAATTTAGTAATAACAAACCCTATAAATTTGACATATCAAAAAAAGAGAGAGAAGAAACTTGAGAAAATTCATCTCAGCTGCAAGGTACTCAAGCACAACAACAAGGCAATAATACGGGTTACTCTGGGCAAACAAGTTTGGGCGCACATATTTCGACTTTGAGGAATGGAATCGAGTCAATAAGCAGGCAGCAAACGAGCTCTCTGTGGTTAATTGGAGGAAAGATTGGATGATACCGAGAGAGGTTTCTTTAGCATATGAACTAGGATTTTTTCCTTTACAGGCCATTGATTTTTTTCTTTACAAAAAAAAAAGTTTTGCTTTTTGATCTATAGAAACAAGAGACAAATGAAGGGGAAGAATTGAACTGTTGTGTGTGTATATGAATTTATAAAGCAAATCAACGGTGGATAAAGATGTTAATACATTTAATCAGTTCCAAGCATTATCATAAGTTTATTTCCAAAAATAGAGGATTTTGATCTGTTTGTTTCCAAAGTAAATAAGCATTATGATATGTTTGTTTAAAAAAAAGGACTGTGATGTCTTTAATATGTTGCCAAAAAAAAAAAGACAAAAGGGATTATGATGAGTTCATTTCTCAAACAAGAGGGGGAAAATTTTATCCTTTAAGGGTCTGTTTGATGTGAAGGAAAACATTTTCAATTTTCTCATGTTTGGTTGGGACAAAAGTTTTGAAAATATTTTTCAAATCAACTCATTTTCGTTAAAATTAAGGAAATTGATTTTCCTTCAAAAGTTAAGCAAAACCTTTTCCAAAAAACTCTCATCAAACTTCAAATTACATTTTTAAAAACATATCAATTTCTAAAAAAAAAATCAATTTCAAAATTTTATATTTTCACTCCGCCCTTCCCCCGCCCTAATCATCCCTCCATCCCGCCTCCAAAAATAATAAATTTATTTTTTAAAACATATTTTCTATTTAAAAATTTAATTTTTATACCCCGATTCCGGACCCCCAACCCCGGGGACCCCCACCCTCTCAAAAAAATTAAATATTCTTTTTTAAAAATATTTTCGACTTCAAATTGTTAATTTGACACCCCTAAGCTTCGATCCCCACCCCACGCCACATCCTAAAAAAAAATCTGCAATTTGTGTTTTTTTAAAAATATTTCAACTGGAAAGGCTGAGGGGTGCACCCCGAGCAGCCACCCAACAGCCCCCGGACAAACCCCAACCCCCCAGGCCCACCCAACCACCACGAAAAAAGTGAAGGTGGGGAAAAAAAGAGGGGGAAAAGGTAAAGAGGTGGGGGAAACATAGAAAAATCCAGCCAGCACCAAACCCACACCCAACCCCCCCCCAAAAAACAAAAAAACAAAAAATGATAGGTAAGTGGTTTTTCAACCCGAACTTGACCCCAACCCCCCCACCCACGTACACCAAAAGAGAAGAGTCATGTGGGTTTGGGTCAAAAATGTATTGAGACAACGGACACACTAAAAGGGGGGGGGGACGGGAGAAAAGTGAGGAAAAAAATACCATTAACCCCCCACTCCCCCCCCCCCCCCATATAAAAAAAACAGTAAGTATATTTTGTAAAAAAATATTTTTAGCTTTTAAATCTGTACTTTTTTCATTCATACCCCCGCCCCCCACCAACCCACTAGCCCCCCCCCCCCAAAAAAAAAACAAAAATTATTTTAGAAAATATTGTTTTATTTCAAAAAACTATTTTGTACTCTAATAAATAATAGATATTTCTAAAAAAAATTTTGTCATTTCACAATCAAAGAGTAAACAATCATTTCATAAAATATTTTTTACTCACTAAACAAACATGAGAAAATAAGTCATAAATCTACTTGTTTTCCAAAAAAACATATTCTTTCATACCAAACACACCCTAATATTTGTTTTCAATAGCCATTTGAACATATTTGATGTTTTACAACTTATTAAGACTAATTTGTATAATGAAATGAGATAAAATATTTTAAATGACTAATTTATTAGCAGCTCAACAAGCCTAAAAGTAACAGTAGCCTTCATTTTAAAGCAATAATAGGTTATAGTTATTTTTTAAAAATAATATGGTGTATTGTCTATAAAATATAAAGTTTTCATATTCGAGGAAATAATTTTTGAAGTTTAATGAATCGCTAGTACTATATGACTAAAGAAAGATTAAAAGAACTAATTATAACAAAGTTTCATTTAAATATGAAATAAATTTTAAGGACTTCATATGAATTTAGCTTTAGGCCAATTTTTGAGAAGCCCTTCTTATTTCTATGGATTGAGCAATGAAATATACACTAAAAGTCATAATTTAAATTACAAGTGTCTAATATATATTTCATCTGTTCATGGTGTTCAATTGGAACACGCAATAGTTCAAGTGTCTAAAAGTAAAGTACCAACAAATTTTAAGTCTAGTTATTAAGGCTTGCTTTATTTTCTAACGTTTTGTTATTGCCAATTAGCTAGGTATCATGAGGACGGAAAAGTGCATGTTTGATCATATTTTTAAAATTTTCACTATTAATTACTCATAAAAACCGAAAATAACTATATTTAATTTCTTATTCATGTTGGACACAATTTTCAGGTCTCTAATATTGTTTGTAAATTGAAAATTAATACTAATTTTTTTTTCAAATTTGACAATTTTATATCTAATTTTCCACAGAAAAACCAAGAACTAGAGAAGAAAGATTTCGAAACTTTACATTCACAAAGAAATAATAAATGCAACACATGTTAATATAAATAGAAGAAAACTCGTGTTTGATAATATTTGAAATAAATAAGTTGGATAATTAATACTCGTCAATAAGTCTATGCCACGACTCAAAATTAAGTCATGATCATGCACATTATAAGCCCTCAAGTAGGCAAGCCAAAACCCTAACAAGATAAAAGGGGAAGACAAAGATACTATTGAATGAAGGAACAGAAGCAGAGATAAACATACAAAATAGGGACATAATATAGAATTGTAAATAAGATAAAAAAAATAATATAGAAAACAGGGCTAAAGGGGGAGGAACACAAATAAGTACAATGCCTATGACTATGGTGCTGTAACTCGTACAGGAGCATCTTACATACATTTAATGTAGATGTACCGTATGTCTAGTTTAAACTATAAAAATATTGACAAGTACAAAAGAAAGAAAAATAGCAAGTCTTCGGAAAAGAAACGCTCACCACAATCTGAATCTACGACGATAACGGGAGATCCACCTATCTTTGAGAATGGCTCTTACTGCGAGCTGCATCAAAAAAAGATGCAGAAATATAGTATGAGTACCAAAATATTGGGTACTCAGTAGTGAACATAGGTTGACCAAGCATACTAATCTATTGTTGGGTGTTAAAAAGTGTGAATGAAAAATGAAGATTTACCTTTATGAAGAGTACGACTTTGATGAAAAGTTGTGTCTTTTATAAAAAGTTGTGACTTTTATGAAAAGTTGTGACTTTTATGGAAGGTGATGACCTTTTCGAAAGATAGAGACTTTTTCAAAGGGTAACCTTTCCGGTAAGGCACAATAAGAAATTTTTCGTTACCCATTGTTTTTCTTTAAATTGAGGGATTTTCTCTCATTACTACTACTAAATCTTGTATTCTAAGTGTACTTTACTGAGTTTGAGTGGCTCACTGACACCAACGAATTGGGTATCAATACACTGATAATTGAGATCATTCGATCCCAGTAGGACGTATTCCAAATCAAACATCGAATACTAAAGGACAGTAATTTCCTTAAGGGGACACTGTGCATTCAGTGGGCTTGATCTTCTTTCTATTTTTTTTCAGATTGTGGTATGTTTTATAGATTTCAGATTTATTTTAACTTCTGTTTTTCTAGTTTTCACTAGTTCATTAAACTTTGGTAATTTCGTGTTTCTAAAAATTTTGTTGGAATCAGTCAGATTCTTTAAACACGGATGGACAACAATTCTTCTTTAAGAAAAATATTTCTTATATTTTTTTTTCTAATCTGTTTCTAATTGTAGTTTCTCTACTAGTTTTAATATTTTAGTTGTTAAAATATTCTTAAACTTTGTTGTGTCTTATTAAGTCCTTCAAAATTATTCTAAGTATCTTAGAAATCTAAGATGAACAACACCTGGAACTCCACCTAGTCCAAGCTCACAACCTCAAGCCCAACAATAAGGCCAAAATATTGGTTATTCCATGAAGTCCCTCAATGAGGAGGACTCGCCAACTCTTGGCTGAAATAGTTGCCGACTATCTCACCATGAGTTTGAGAACGAACGCCTGAATCTACATCATAATAAAAGCAACGCGGAGAAAAGTGTGGTCAATACATGAAATGGACTGAGTATGTAAGGTGACACTAAACATTAATCAGTTCTCAATAATCAAGAACATATGAAAGGGGATAGAATAAGTACAACTTTAAGATCAACATATAAAGATCATTTCAAAAACTTGTTTCAAAATCTTTAAAGGTAAATTTAGTTCTATAGCTCTACACTGAAAATATAGCTTAGAATTCTACTGTGAAAATGGTGATAAAAAATCAAGTTCAAAGAAATAATAATGTTTTTATTGGGAGTTTCGTACAACTGACATACAACATGTTATCATATATTGTTAAACATATAGTCCCATTTGGAAGGACTTCAATATATCATGCCAGGATATATATAGATACTATCTGTCTAATATGGATCCACCAACCGAGTCCTTTGGAGTAAAATTGTAAGCCTAAACTGTAGGGAGACCCTCTATCCTATGATGACAAAATAGTTTTAGTATTTCTATTATTGGAAATCTCTGTCTGATACTATATTTATATTTGATCATAACAGAGATAAGCGGATGTCTGAAAATGAAGCATGATAAAGTTCAAATTACTGTATTACTAAAGTTCTAAAATGCTGGAACTAGTCATGCTAAAATTTACTAAATTTTGTGATCATGTTTAAAACTAGCATTTTTTTATTTAAATAGATTGAAACATGTCAAATCATACTAAACCTTTTCTCAAAACATGATATTAGAAAAAACTTGTATTAAGCAATGATCTGCGTAAATAAAGTAAGTATAGATTGCGTATCTAATTTTGTGAGAAATATTCTGTGAGATATTATATGATATATTATAGGAATAAGATATTCTCAGAATATCCTTAGGAACTATCTTAGCTGAAGGAGATTCAATCTCATGTATACATATTCCTCTTTCTAGAATGAGAATGGGAGGTCAGATTCATAAAACACCAATCATTGTTTTTATATGGCATCGGAGCCATGGCAGGGGATGAAGAATCACTAAGAAATGAACCAACCAAAAATAAAATCTCACCTTATGATTTGAATTCAAACGACAGACCGGGAAACTTGATCACGCAAGTACAACTGCGAGGAGAAAATCATGAAGAATGGGCTTGTGCAATGCGTACCTCATTGCGTGCACGAAGGAAATGGGGATTTGTTGACGGAACAATCACACAACCGATAGAAGGTTCTTCTGAGTTGGAGGACTGGTGGACAGTTTAGTCCATCATAGTATCATGGAATCGAAATACCATCGACCCGACTATGCGTTCAACAATATCACATATGGAGAATGCAACAGATACCTGGACAAAAATTACAGAACGGTTTTCAGTTGCCAATGGACCTTGGATTCAATAGTTGAAATATGATTTGGCAGATAGTAAGCAGTGTGGTATGGCAATTATAAAAATATATGGGCAGGATGAAGGGCTATATTGGGCATGGACTACAAAATATGAACAATTCTAGTGTACATGTGAAAGCATGCACGTGTAAACATTACACGACCACGTTAGAAAAGTGAAGGGAGGGAGAAAGCGAAAAAGTGCAATCATTCTTATGGATTTATGAACAACGCTCTATGGGGACTGTGTTAGAAACAATATGCTGCTATTGATCCATTGCCGAATCTAAGCAGAGTTTATGCTATTTTGATCCAAGAGGTAGAGGGCATCGAAGAACAAAATTATGAACCTCAATTGGGTCGTGGACATCGAATAAAACCACAGCCTACTCGCCTATTTGATTATGTTACTAATATCATCCGAAAATTGAGTCCTTCCACTAGTTCATCTGCTACAATGCATATCTCAGGTACGCCTTACCCAGTAGTGGATTCATAAAATAAAATATCATTCTTATTGTTCCGTGGAGAGACACAAAGCACGACTAATATATATGGCAACCATCAAAAAGAGGGAATTTACTATAATCATACATTTGCTTCAGTTGCAAAAAATGTTACATTGTGAACATTTTTAGCTGTAGCTGCAGCAAAGCAATGGGAGTTGCATCCAATGGATGTTCATAATGATTTTCTTCATGGAGACCTCCAAGAAGAATTTTACATGAAAATGCCTCTAGGATTCAAAGTACAATATCCTGATATGGCTTGTAGACTGCAAAAATCACTGTATGGATCCCAAGATGTTAGTTCGCAAACTTATCAACTTCCTTGAAGGAGTATAGTTTCATGCAATCCTATTCTGACTACTCATTGTTAACTTTACAGAGGAATGATATACAACTTAATGTTCTTGTTTATGTGGATGAATTGATAATTTTTGGAAATGATCATTGTGCCATCCAAAACTTCAAGAGTTATTTGAGTTATTGTTTTCACGTGAAAGATTTAGGCGCGTTGAAGTAAATTTTTTTTGCATTGAAGTTGCGAGAAATTCATAAGTCATTTTCCTATGTCAACATAAGAATGCTTTGGATATTATTTCTGAAGTTGGATTACAAGGAGTGAAACCTGCAAATGTTGCTACGGAGTCAAACCACAAGTTAGTCTTAGCGGAGGGAAGTCCACTTGTTTATCTAGAGAGGTATCGATGATTAGTAGGTCGTCTCGTATATTTGTGCTTCACTAGACCAGAGTTCTCCTATTGCGTGCATGTACTATCTCAATTTATGCATTTCCCACAAGAAGAACATTGGGAAGCAACACTATGAGTTGTTCGATTTTTAAAAGGAAAACCTTGACAAGGTATTGTGTTGTGCATGTAATTTACAGATAATGGATGGTTTTATTCAGATTGCGCAGGTTGTCTTTCACCACAACGACCCTCACTGGTGGGGGTTTTTTCTTAGGCAATTCACCAATATCTTGGAACACTAAGAAGCAACAAACGGTGTCCATGTTGTCTGCAGAAGCTGATTATAGATCTATGGGCACAACAACTTGTGAATTCAAGTGGCTAAAGGAAATTTTGTCCAGTTTAGGGGTGACACGTACTACTACAGTAAGACTATATTGTGATAGTCAGTCAATACTACATATAGCAAAGAATCCAGTACATGTAAGGATGAAACATATAGAAATAAATTTTCATTTTCTCTGAGATGATATAAAGAAGGGCAAGATTCATCCAACATATGTTTCCTCTAAAGTGCAGCTGCTGATATTTTCACAAAAGCATTAAGAAAGCATCATTTTCACTACCTTCTTTGCAAGTTGGGCATTCAGAATCTTTATGACAAAAAACTTGGGGGGGGGGGGGGCGGTCGGGGGTAGGGGGGTATCAAACAAAGGTTTGTGTAAATATAGTAACTATATTGTGTATATAATTTAATGAGAAATATTCTATGAGATATTATATGATATATTATAGGAATAAGATATCCTCAGAATATGCTTAGGAACTATTTTAGGTGTAGGAGATTCAGTCTCATGTATATATATTCTTCCTTCTAGAATGAGAATGGGAGGTCTGATTCTTAAAATACTAATTACCATTATTATAACTTGTATATTATATAAACTGATTTCTGAATACTAGTTACAATTATTATTTTACTTAAGTTCTGAAATGCTGAAGTCATGGTTATTGAATTTTGGGATCATGTGTTCAAAACATGCAATTTTTTACCAATGTAAATTGAAACATGTAAAATTATGCTAATCTAATTTGCTTAAATATTGGGATTACAAAACATGTAAAGTCTCATGCATAGTAGCTTTTACAAGAATAATAGTCATGTAGATATTAACAAAACAAAACTACATTTCAAGAAGTATTCATAATCGAGTTTGAAACCTAATTCGCAAAATAATAAAAAGGAAAAAGATTCAAATATGCCATCGAACTTTCAGAAAAGGCTCATTTATGTCATTCGTTAAAAGTTTGACTTATTTATGACATTACCGTTCAAGAAAAGACTCATTCATGCCATTATTTTTTAACAATTGTTTCGCAAAACCATTTTTGACACGCGATAACTTGCTTTTAATTCGCCACTTAATCAACTTTTTAATTTTTAAAAAATATAATTCTAAAAAAATTGAATTATAAATTGAATTTTAAAAAATTTTTATTAAAAAAATTGATATGTGAACACCAATTATAATTCTGTCACCTCATCAATTTTTTAAATAAAAAAATAAAAATTATAAATAAAAATTGAATTAATTCTTTAATTTTTTAATTTAAAAAATTGATGACGTGGCCGAATTATAATTGGCCACGTGTCAAAATGGCTTTGCAAAACCATTGTTAAAAATAATGGCATGAATGAGCCTTTACTTTAACAGTGATGGCATAAATGAGCCAAACTTTTAATTGATGACATAAATGAGCCTTTTCTAAAAGTTCAATCGCATAGCCTTTTCCCTAATAAAAATCATATTGTAAAATTAGAAGTTTTGGACATATGAGAATGAAAGGAAATCCTCATTAATGTTCTACGTACATACCTTAGTGAAGAAAAACGTGATGAATAACCTTGAAAGAGAAATTCTAACATGATATTTGTAACAACTCGCAACTTGAAAGTTGTTTAAAATCAAGAAATACTTATTTTTGAAAAGTATAAGAAAATCTGGAAATCTAAAGTAAGTTTAAAAGTGAGTTTTTGGTCAACTTCGAACGGTCATAACTACTAGCTCAGAATGATATAAGTGTAGTTCCAGATATTGTTGGAAATCCCTTGGAATGATCTTCCCAACGTCGCCAAGATTGCATGATTTTGACTTTGTATAAGAGAGTTATGCCCTTTGGAAGTTGGGCTGCTAGATTAAGGAGAATGTCCAAATCTGAGATTTTAAAGGGTATTTTATTCTTTTCACTAACCTAGTATTTTAAGGGCCCATATGGATGAACTCTATCAAGCAGCTTTCAAAAAAGTACTTTGAGTGTGAAAAATTATTTTTAAAATAAGCAGTTATGGTTTGGCAAAAAGCTGTTGAAGTTTAAAAAAAAATTGTTGATACTGTGTTTTTTTCGGCAAATAAGTGCATGAGAAAACTTTTTTTAAACTAAAATGTCTGAAATACCCTTAAAGTTGTTAAACATATAAAAAGGTTAATTAATTTATATGTTATAGCAAAAAGTAATTTATTTTGTATCATTCAATATTTATTTCTCATCACAAAATTATTTATCAGAGGAATATTAAAATTATTATAGCTTTTTAAAGATAATAATTTGAATAGATTAAAGAACGATTAAAGATTGATTTTAGTTTCATACGTAGAACTATAATATCTATCGTTCACATATTTCTTTAATTATCACAAATTATTTATTAAGAGGAATATAATTTTTATTTCACTTCAAAATGGAAAGAACAGGAAGAGAAAAGTCAGCAGCTATGGCAAACGGTCGAAAAGGGGAAAATGGAAGAAAAAAAAAAGGAAGAAAGAGATGTTAGGTTTATGTGGGTAATTGCGAGATGGTTATAAAATATTAAGGGCAACAAAAAGGTAAAAAAAAAGGTGGGTTGGTAATAGGTACTATTAATTATTGTGGGTAATTTATAGTTTCACTTGCGTCCTTCTAGGTCTTTTTCCCTTTTTCAATTCTGAAAAACCAGCTTAAAGTAAAAAAGAAAGCACCCTACCCAGCTTTTAACTTTTGGCTTAAAGAAGTTTATTTTGAGTATTGCCAAACAGCTAAATAAGTGAAAAACCAGCTTTTAATTCAGTTTGACCAGCTTTTAAGCTGAGCCAAACAGGCTCTAAATCAATTTTGGGAGTTTAATATGGGTCAGATAAGAACTTAGTTTGTTTTAGAAGTTTGGAATTTTCGCGCTAGGGCTAAGGAGAAAGGAGAAGAAGAAAAGGGCAAGATTCACCAAGATCGTTCTAGATTGATTGTAATTTCACCATGGATTTACTTCGATCAGGTATGTGGGTCTATCCAAACGTTGGGTTCATTCCCACGTGCCAATCATACTTTATTCAGTGTGATTTTATCCTAAAAAGATTGGATTTTGAATGTTCTTAGATATTGTTCTTGAAGATTTCCTTCTTGAACATGATTTGAAGTTTATGAATCTCTTGAGTAGGAAGTGTTGTTTCTTGAGTTCTTTGGGTTAGATCCTTGTGTATACGTTTTGGGTTCATAGCTAAAGTTAATGTGAGAAAAGAAATGGAATTAAATGATTTTAAGTGAGAAAACGAGATGAAAATTTGTCAGGCGTCACTAAGGGGAAGGCAGGCACTGCGCGCCTCATCTGCGCTAGAGGTCCTTGGTAGCGTGCTTGCAGTGTACCCAAATGGAACCTCAATCAAAAAGGACACAAAAGGACTGTGGACGCGGCCAGATCGGAATTTTCAACCACGTCTTTTGTGTCCTGTCCGTTTTTAAGACTTCTAATGTGTTTTGAACACGTGTTTTCTAATGTATTGGTTAATTCTATCTAGCCAAATGACTTCTAACAAAGAAATTATCCAGAATATGAATTACAATTTTGAAATCCATATACTTCAAATTCAAGAAAACTTAAGAGCCAAGTTTAGAAAGTTCGTCGAGTCCTTTACAAGAAAAAGTCTTTTCAAATTTAATTTAATTTTATTTTTAGACTCAAGATCAAGTTTGGTAAAGATGAGATAAGAAGAAGAAGTCCATTCAAGCTTTATTAAGTCATTTTCAAAATTTTAACTTTGTTTAAGAATTAAGTTTGAGTTTCAGTTTCGAGTAAGTGAAACTTCTGTTGTTCAATCAAAGCTAGATATGGGGGACTAAGTATTTCCGAAGAGGTTAAAAATGTTTTCACATTTAATAAGAACTTAAACCGGGATCTCAAAGATTCTTCAGGCTAGTTTTCAGAAAAGAGTAATAGATTTCTAAATGAAGCAAGAAGGGAAATTGAGATTTCCAAAGTAGCCTTTGAGCTAAGTTTTGAGCACTAATCTCAAACCACAGAAGTAAGTATGTTTTAACAACATAAGAGTTAATATAATAATATTTTTGGGAGTAGTATTGAACACCACTATGGGTGAGAGTTTACTATAACCTCCAAGCCCTATAATTATGTACTACCATCTGGTATAGCAAAGAGGGGCATACTTTTAGATGATTCCTTTATGGTTTTAGCATGACTGGTGGACCCTCATTATTAGTAAAGGTTCATCAAAATGGAAAGGTATAGGACGACATTCAGGAGCGTGATGCAAATATTCTATAATCATTATAATTCTTCATGATGGTTAGATTGTCGGTTAGAATAATAAATCACAGAAGATAAATGTATTTTTTATATACAAAGTTATTAGTATTTTTACATACATCTCATAGTTATATTGTATCTTTGCATATATATAGAGTTGATAACATGTTTTAAAATAGATTTTCTTTATATTGCATTCCTTTGAAAATGTTTTATATTGAAATGAGATCAGACTTGCAGAGTTGAGTTGTGCGAGGTAAGTTCTTTAGATTATCTTTTCAAGCCTATGTTGTACCATTAGGATTCCAACTCGTATAGTCGTACATTCAATGTATTGATGTTAGTTGTCCTACATTGTATTATGATGCACATGTAGGAAACGAGGATCGACATCCAGCGCACCTTTGATCATATTGAGCACTCCAGAGTTATTTGGTGAGCCTCCTTGCATTTCGAAAGACATCCTTTACTTGTTTGATATTTTAGTTCATTATGATGTTGTTGGTTTTGTCCCAACATCCATCTCAAATTTAGAGGTTTCATGCATAGACAACCAGATATTAGTCCTTTGAGTCTTTTCTGTATTGTTTCTTATTGTTAAGATTGGGGTTGCCAGATTTGGCAAAGTTTTAATGTTTTAGTTATTACATCCTTTTAGTTCAGTTAAACTTATTGATTATTTTCTTTTTCTAAGTTAAGTAAACCAAGACAAGGGTTATATCAAGGCCAGTATTGGTCATTGAGTGTCGCCTAAGCCTCTGGGTGTAGTCTCGGGGTGTGACAAGCTTGGTATCAGAGGACCATGCCTCCGCGAAGAGCAGCCCGAGATTGTCCATCTAGGAGGAATGTTGAACCTAAGGAATAAGATTTATCTAATGCACCTGAAGGTCAATCTCAAGGGGAAGTTACTATAGATGAGTTCCACAAGGCTATTAGGATTTTGAGTTAAGCTGTGGCTAATCAGGTTGATCAGCAAAGAGCAGCCCGACAAAAAGAAGCTGACACTTTGAGGATTCATGAGTTCTTGAGGATGAATCCCCCAAGTTTTACTGGTTCGAGCCCTACTGAGGATCCAGAGAATTTCACTGAGGAACTTAAAAAGGTGTTCAAGGTGATGTATGTCACTGAAATTGAGAGGGTTGAGATAGCTTCATATCAACTCAAGGGTGTTTCTAGAACTTGGTTTGACCAGTAGAAAAATGGTAGAATTAGGATCCACCACCGATTAGTTGGGCTTGTTTTGAGGAGGCTAGGGCGTTTCTTTTCCCGAGAACTAAAAGAGGCCAAGGTACGTGATTTCCTCAGACTCAAACATGAATCTATGAGTGTTATTAAATAGGGGTTGAAGTTCACCCAACTGTCTCGTTATGCTGTAGAGATGGCTAAAGAAATGAGGAGTAGGATGAGCCTGTTTTTGGCTTGTTTTTGCTGTCTATCAAGAAAAGAGGGATGAGAATCAATTTTGTTGGGGACATGGAAATTTCGAAGTTAATAATCTATGTGCATCAGGTAGAGGAAGTCAATCTAAGAGATAGAAAGGAATTCAAGAATAAGAAGGCTAAGACATGGAATGAATCCAGGTAGCAGAATATAATGCCATTGGTCTTCGTTCCAACAAAAACAAAAGGGGCCTGCTCTATCATCTACTAATGCACCTGCACCTAAGAACAAGTGTAAGTACAATGTTCAGAATTCTAGAGTTAAACCTTCTTATTCTCAAGGTAGCATGGCACAAGAAGGTTGTAATCTTCCTGCATGCGCTAAGTGTGGCAGGAATCATTTAGGTGCTTGTCATGATGGCTCCACACGTTGTTTCAAATGTGGTCAGAATGGGCATTTCATGCGAGAGTGTCCAAAGGATAGGCATGGAAATTGTAATGGGGCAACAGAGCACATTCTTCATCATTTGCTCCATCATAAAGGGTTGCACCTAGGGTAGCTACTTTTGGTACTAGTTGAGGAGCAAACCGCTTGTATGCTCTCAAAAATTGCAAGAGCAACGGGATTCCCCAGATGTTATTACTCGTATGATTCATGTCTTTGACTTTACTAGTTATGCATTGCTTGACCTAGGAGCGAGTTTATATTTTGTAACTCCTTATGTTGCCATGAACTTTGATATTATTCATGAGCAACATAGTGAACCATTCAGTGTTTCTACACATGTTAGTGAGTCCATTCCAGTAGAGAGAGTCTATCTTGTTTGTCTCATTTCCTTCGATCATAAGAGTACCATGGCTGATTTAAGAAGTAAGGGAATATGATATTACAAAGATAGTTTTCAGAACATGATATGGGCATTATGAGTTTTTCGTCATGTCCTTTGGGTTGACCAATGCGCCAATAATCTTCATGGATCTTATGGATAGAGTCTTCAAACGTTATTTAGATATGTTTTTATTGTTTTCATTGATGACATATTAATCTATTCAAGAAATGAAGAAGATTATGCTAGTTATCTCAAAATAGTTCTTCAGAATTTGATGGATACAGAGCTTTATGCCAAGTTCTCTAAGTGTGAGTTTCTGTTAGAGTTTGTGTCATTCTTGGGTCACATAGTTTCTGGTGAAGGTATTAAAGTTGATACCCAGAAAATTGAGGCACTGCAGAATTTTCCTAGACCTACATCTCTAACTGATATAAGGAGTTTCTTGGGTTTGGCTAGATACTATAGAAGATTTTTAGAATGTTTCTCATCCATTTCGTCTCCTTTGATGTAGTTGACTCAAAAAAAAGTGAGGTTCTAATGGTCTGAAGCTTGTGAGAAAACCTTTTAGGAATTGAAAAAGAGGTTTATTATTGAACCCAGTTTTCACCTTACGGGAAGGTACCCATGGTTTTGTATTGTGATGAATGTAGAGTTGGTTTGGGTTGTGTCCTAATGCAAATTTTAAAAGGTTGTATCATATACCTCCAGACAGTTGAAAGGTCATGAGAAGAATTACCAAACCCATGACTTAGAGTTGGCTGTTGTGGTATTCGTCTTGAAAATATGGCGTCACTATTGTATGGTGTTCATGTTGATGTATTCACTGATGACAAGAGCCTACAATATGTGTTCACGCAAAGAGAGAGAGATTAATCTCAGACAAAAGAGGTGGTTAGAATCGCTCAAAGATTTTGACATGAGTATTCTTTACCACCAAGGTAAGGATAATGTGGTTCTTGATGTCTTGAGAAGGTTGTCTATGGGTAGTACCGCGCATCTTGAGGAAGAAAAGAAAAAAACTAGCAAAAGATGTGCATAGACTTGCACACTTAAGAGTCCGACTAATGGATTTCACAGAAGGAGGAATAACGGTGACGAATGGGGCTGAATAGTCATTAGTGTCAGAAGTGAAAGAAAAGCAAGACCAAGATCCCATTTTTCTTGAATTTAAGGCAAATGTTCATAAAAAAAGATTCTTAGCTTTTGAATAATGGGGAGATAGTGTATTGAGATATCAAGGTACATTGTATGTACCTATGGTGGATGGACTCCAAGAGAGGATCATGGATGAAGCTCGTCACTCCATACAATACATTAATCTGGGTTCCACAAAGATTACCGCGATTTGAGAGAAGTATATTGGTGGAATGGTATGAAGAAGGGAATTACAGAATTTGTGTACAAGTGCCCGAATTTCCAACAAGTTAAAGTGGAGCACCAAAAGCCCGGAGGTTTGGCTTAGGACAGAGCATCTGCAGTGGAAGTGGGAGATGATTATTATGGATTTCATCAAAGGTTTACCCAGATCTCTCAGGAACCATGATTCTATTTTGGTGATTGTCGATAAAATGACAAAATCAACCCACTTTTTGCCGGTAAAGACTACCCATTCGGTAGAATATTATGCTAAGTTGTATATTCAGTAGATGGTAAGACTTTATGGAGTTCCGATCTCCATTATTTTGAAAAGAGGTGCACAATTTACTACACAGTTTTGGAAATATATTTAGAAAGGTCTGGGTTCAAAGGTGAACTTATGTACTATTGCCTTTCATCCATAGATAGATGGGCAAGCCGAGCGCACCATTTAGACTTTAGATGATATGTTGAGGGCATGCGTGATTGATTTAAAAGGAATTTGGGATGGTCACCTACCTCTCATTGAGTTTGCTTACAACAACAATTATCACTCTAGCATCCAAATGCCTCCTTATGAAGCTTTTTATGAGAGAAGATGCATATCCCCTATTAGATGGTTTGAAATTGGTGAAGAAGGGTTCATAGGACCAGAAATAATTAATCAAGCTATGGAGAAGGTGAAGGTGATTCAAGAGTGGTTTAAAAGGGCACAGAGTTGTCAGAAATCCTACACCGATGTGAGGAGAAGAGAGCTTGAGTTTTAAGTAGATGATTGGGTTTACTTGAAAATATCACCCATGAAGGATTTTATGAGGTAAGGTAAGAAGGGGAAACTTAGTCCCCAATATATTTGACCTAATAGAATATCCAAGAGAACTGAAAATGTAGCTTATGAGTTGGAGCTACCAAAAGAGTTAGCAGCGGTTCATTCGGTATTTCACATCTCTATGTTGAAAAATTGCATGGACGATCCTTCTTTGATCATACTATTTGAAAATATTGGGATCAATGATAGCTTAACCAATGAAGAGGTTTTCGATTGAGATTTTAGATCGCCAAGCTTGCAAGTTGAGAACAAGTGGTAGTATCAGTTAAGGTCCTTTAGTGGAACCAATTTGTTGAAGAAGCTACTTTGGAAGATGAAGAGGACATGAAGAAGAAATAACCACATATATTTGAACTTTAAGAAAATGTATACCAAGGTACTGATTTTCTTCTTAGTATTATTTAACTTATGAATAAGCATGTTATTGTTGCATTTGCTTGTTGGGTGTTTTAACTTGACGTTAATACCCTTATCCTAGTAAGAATAATTTCATTCGAGGATGAATGTTCCCAAGCGGGAGAAATTTAAATATTTCACAACTAGAAAGAACTAGAAAGGAGTTTAAAATTTTGAAATACTTATTTTTGAAAGCATAAGAAAATCTGGAAATTTAATGTAAGTTAAAAAGTGAGTTTTTTTTTTCACCTTCAAATGGCCATAAATCCTAGCTCAAGATGAGTTAGGTGTATTTTAAGATATGGTTGGAAATCCGTTGCCATGATCTCTCCAACTCTGCAAGTTTGCGCGATTTTGACTTCGTATGCCAGTTATGCCCTTTCGAAGTTAGGCTATCGGATTAAGGAAAATGAGAATTACACTTTAACCCATTTTGAATATTATAAATATTCCTCTATTCCTTACAATTTATTACAAAATTATCCATTTTATTTTCTCTCGTATATTTCCTTTATCTCTCAAACTCGCATAGTCGCAGTCGTAATTCTTTTTAAGTGTTAACTTTCTTAAGGGACCATTTAACTCTATAGTATGATACTTACAATGTTTCAATTTCAATGTATATTATATATTATATTATATATTAGATAATATAAGAAAATATATATAATCTTCATATTTCTAGCAAGTATTGTTGGAGTTTCAAATTATAAGTAAGTTACAAAAACGCCAAGCTTCAAGAATCGGGCTGTTAACGGTCTGCTATTAACTCAGATGTTTGGTACATTCGTTCATGATATTTAGATTTATTTTTTGTCTTTAATTTTTGTGTTATTATATTTTATAATATTACCCCACTTTATATATAATTAAATATGAGTCTATCCAAAAAATATACCGGTATAATGGAAAAATAAAGAACTAGAAAAGAACATTGTGACATTTTAAAAATATTTATTTGTGGAAAAAGTTAAAAAAAAAGAGTAAAGAAAAAAAGAAGAATAAATGTTGGTGTACCTTCATCTAAATCAATTGTCGGAGAGTTATATTTAAGACAAAAGATTACTTATGTTGATGATAATGCTTATGATTATTCTTCAAATGTTCAAAACTGATCCCGAAAGTTTAGAACGACATTATGGTAATATTAATCCTTAATCTTGTGATAAAAATTCAGGCAAAGAATTAGAAGGTGATGGGAGACAGAAGGGAATTAGAAGATAACAGACCAGTCCGGTGGTGACAAAAAGTTCCAAATGAAACTATAAATTCGACGGAGCAAAAATGTGTGAGCGTTCCACCCCTTATACCTCCACAAGGGAGAAGGTGAAGTATCAAATCCCTAAAACTTGTCTAAATGATTTTTTTTTCTTCGGATATTTATGACTTTGATAAGGAAGGAAATCGTATTGCTATTAAATAATGTTGTAAGAAGACTTTTAAATAAAAAAAAGGTGGGGGTCAAGGTGGGACGGAGGGATTAATAGTCTATTGTTATTGTACTATTTTTGTTAATCACAAGAGCGTCATGGATGATTCTGTTGAATTAGACATGATAGATTTTGATGTCGTTCTAGGTATGGACTAGTTTCGTTCCTATTATGCCTCAGTTGATTAAAGAACTCGAATTTTTAAGTTCCAATGTCCCAATGAGTCAGATATAGAGTGGAAGAGTAGTTGAAAAAAGCATGAGGGTCCTTTTTTTCGTACCATAAGGCGAAAAAGTTAGTTTCCAAGGGGTGTGTTAGTCCAATTTAATGACTCTAGTCTTGAGATACCTCATATTCAATCAGTGTAGTAGTAAAAGAGTTTCTAGAAGTCTCTCCACATGATCTTCCCAGATCCCTCCTAATAGAGAAATATACTTTTGTATAGATATTCTTCCCGATACTAATCATATCCCTACTCTTCCATATAGAATGGCACCAACATAGTAAAAGAGTTAAAAGCGCAATTGAAAGATCTCCGGGAGAAAGGTTTTATCTGACCAAGTGTCTTACCTTGGGGCGCTCTGGTCTTATTCTTTAAAAGAAGGAAGGTCGTTAAAGGTGTAAGATTACGCATTAGGTTGAACAAGGTTCTTTCAAGAATTTGAGGGGCTTAAAATAAAAAAAAATCTTTTGGGAGAATCGATTGATCTCTTGATTAACTCAGGTGACACTTGTTTCTAAGATAAACATGAGATCTTAGCTATTCAAAGTTGAGAGTAACAGGCATCTGATATTCCAAAGACAAATTAAGGACCCGTTATGATCATTATGAGTCATAGGTTATTGTCCCTTGGTTTGGACCAATCTCTCCGGCAGTGTCATGACCTTGTGACAGATATTCAAGCCCCTTATTTTAGATTAGGCTTTGTTATGTAATGCATGATGACATACTAAACTATTAAATGAGAAATAGTTAAATGAGAGATCTTAGTTGGTTCCAAATAGCAATGATGGGAAATTTTAGTTGGTATGACAAAGATGATAAGAGTAACCCCGCCCTTTACCCAGGCCAACCATCATTAGAGGACGAATGATCCCAAAGGGAAGATATTGTAACACCCCATGATTTTATTCAAACTAAGATCTCGAACAATCCTTCGAAGTGAGTAAGTATTTAACAAGGAATTAAAAATTTTCCTAAGTGTTAAGGTCACTAGATGTAGCACCTTGAGAACCAAGAAGAAATACAGAGAATTCATTGAAGTCATTCCTAAGATCTTCTATGTTTCGGGTCAACTTCAAATGACATATCTCTCTGTCAAGGATGGGCTATTTAGGCTAAAAGATATATAATAAAAAGTATCTGGATTACTTTTCCAATGCCACCGAGTTTGCTAAGTTTTGATGTTGGATGAGTGAGATATGCCCTTTTGAAGTCAAGTTTTCCAGTAGTGGAAACTTGCCCGAAAATGGTAAGGGGTATTTTGGTATTTTCCTTACCCAATTAGTCCGGGTATAAGAAGAGTAATGCAAACTTATCATCTTTTCTACAAAATCCCAATGAAATTGTTCCATCATCTGTTAGTGCACCTACACCTCCACTAAAGAACAGAGTTCAGTTCAAGAATTAGAGTTTGCAGAATTTTAGAGCTAGAACTTCTCAGTTTCAAGGTAGTGTGGCACATGGGGCCAATTGGACTCCTGCATGTACTAAATATGGGTGGAACCACCTAGGAGTATTTTGTGATGGCTCCAAGGTTCAGTTCAAGTGTGGTTACGCATGTCACTTCAAGAGAGAGTGCGCTAAGAACATGTAAGGAAATTGTAATGGGGGCAATAGAGCCCAATCTTCTTTAGTGGCTCCGCCAAATAGAATTACACCTAGAGGATCTACTTTAGGAACGAGCATAGGAGAAAACCATTTGTATGCTATAACCAGTCATCAAAAGAAAGATAATTAATTGTATGTTTTCACCGGTATGATCAAAGTCTTTACTTTTGATGTATATGCATGTCCTGATCCAGGTGCGAGCTTATATTTCGCGACTCCATACATTTTTATGAATTTTGTTTTTTTTTCTAGCAACTTCTTAAGCCCTTCAATGTTTCCACACATGTTTATAAGTGTATTCTAGTTGACAGATTTTGTGATTGTACAATTTCTGTCAATCACAAGGACACCATGACTCATTTAGTCGAGCTAGACATGATGGATATTTATGTGTTGTGTTAATTCTAGGTATAGGCTAGGGGTATGCTTTATGCACTGAGTTGATTTGTAAAAAATCAATAGTAAGTTGCAGCTCTTAATGAGCGTTATGAGTGAGGATAGTTTAGTAGTGCTAAGGGTCGGTTAGTTGTTACATTAAGGCCAAAAAGTTGTTCCAAGGGGTCAATAGCGGCAATCTATCACGTAGTTTGATGGGGTAAAGGCGGGAATGAACTGTGGTAAAGTTAAGACACCACCTATTCAGTTAGTTTCAGTTCTAAGTGAGTTTCTATAGGTCTTTCCAGATCTTATCCGAGTCCCACCTAAGAGAGAACTATTCTTCGATATAGATACTTTTTTGATACTCGACCTATCTTTACTCCATAATATAGAATGGCTCCATCCGAGCTGAAAAAGTTAAAAGAGCAGTTGAGAGATCTCCTTGATAAAGGTTTTATTTAGCCCAGTGTCTTGCCTTGAGGCGCTCCTGTCGTATTTGAAAGGAAGGAAGATGATCCTCTTAGAACGTGTATTGATTATCGTAAATTGAATAAGATTACAATAAATATTATGTATCCCCCTTCAGAGAATTGATGATATCAATCAACATCAGGGTGCCACTTGTTTTTTAATACACTTCGGATATGTTGACTGATATGAGTGAGAGAAACGAGAAAGTGACATCCCGAAAAATCATTCAAGACCCGTAATGGTCATTATGAGTTTCTATTTAGGGTCTTTGGTTGACTTATGATGTTCCTTTAGGTTCTGGATCCTGAGAACAGGGTTTTATAGACTTGATATTAATTCGTTTGTTATTCATATCATTGATGAATCTAAATTAATCGAGGAAGAGAAGGTCATGCTAGATATTCCGGTTAGGCTTCAAACACTAAAAAGATAAGAATATGCCAAAATTCCAGTTCTGAGTTTTGGCTTGTAGTCAATGGTTGTTCTAGGCCATACGGTTTGAGGTGAGGATTTGAGTTGAATCACGAAAGAGGGATGGCAATGGCAAAATTTTCCTAGTCCCCACATCTCCAACTATATTAGGAGTTTCATTGGATTGGTTGGTTGCTATAAGACATTTATTGAGGGCTTCTCATATATTTCACCCCCATTGACAAAATTGAATAAGAAGACATTAAAGTTTCAATGGTCTGAAACTTGTTAGAAACACTTTTAGGAATTGAAAACACGATTCACTACTATACAAGTTTTGACCTTACCGGAGGATACACACAGATTTGTTAAGTATGCTGATGCATCAAGAGTTGTTATGGGTTGTGTATTGATGCAAAATGACAATGTTATAGCTTATGCCTCCAGAAAACCTAAGATTCAAAAGAAAAAATTACCTCACACATGATCTAAAGTATGCTGATGTGGTGTTTGCTTCGAAAGTATGGTGCCACTATCTCATTGGTGTCCATGTTGATGTGTTCACCCATCAAAAGAGTATTTCATATGTTTTTAGTTAGAGAAGTTTTATATCAGATTTAGGAGGTGGTTGGAGTTACTTAAGAATTATGATATGAGTATTTTCTAACACCTAGGTAAGGCTAATATTGTTGATGATGCTTTGAGCAGATTGTATATGGGTAACACTACTCATGTTAAAGAAGGCAAGAAATATTTAGCCAAAGAAGTGCACAAACTTTCACGATTAGGAGTCCAGTTGATGGATTCCATTGAAGGAGAAGTACTGGTAATGATCAACCGGGCTAAATGTGAAGTGAATGAGAAAGAAGACCAAGATCTTGTTTTCCTTGAATTTAAGGAAATGCTCATAAGCAGAAAGGGATGGCTTTTGAACAATGGTGAATTGGTGATGAGTATCAAGGGTAGAGTGTGTGTACTAGGGATGGTGATCTCTAATCTGAGGATTATGGAGGATAGTACATAGCTCCAGATATTCTATACATTCCTGGTTCCACGAAGATGGACGGAGCTTAAGAGGAGTCATATTGGTGGCAGTTTTTGGAAGAGTAGTATGAAAAGGTGTATGATGTTCGTTGTTAAAAGCACAATCATTGCCAACAAGTCAAGTAGAGCACTGAGGCTCAGTGGTAGTCTCTAGAACATTATCTCCTAGAATTGGAAGTGCGAGATTAACTCAATGTGGATTTTCCCATTAAGCGTGTAACGTAGAAACATCAGGGATTTTCGATTTGTGGTGATTATAGAGAAATGGACTAAGCAGCCCATCTTTTACTGATAAAGACTACCTATTCAACATAATATTATACCATATTATATATCCAATAGGTATTCAGACTTCATGGAGTTCGGGTGTCCATCACTTTAGATAGAGGTGCGCAATTCACCGCATAATATGGAAATATTTTCGAATGATTTGGGTTTGAAGGTGAATTTGAGTTTTTCTTTTCATCCCTAGACTGATGGTCAAGAAGAGCACATAATTCATACTCAAGAGGATATGTTGAGCTGATAGATTTTAAGGGTTATTGGTATGATCACTTACCTCTGATTGAGTTTGCTTAAAACAACAGTTATCAATCTAGCATCCAAATGGCTCCTTATGATGCTCTTTATGGGAGAAGATTTATAGCCATATTTGATGCTTGAAGTGGCGAAACATGGGTCATAGGACCAAAACTTGGTTATCAGATATGGGAAAGTTGAGATCATTCAAAATAGGTGAAACAACGCAAATCATCGAAATCCTATATCGTGGTTAAGGAGAAAAGACTTGGAGTTCGGAGGTGGATGATGGTTATCTGGATGTTGACCCATTTGAAGGGCTGTATGAGTTTTCTAAAGACGGGGAATCTTAGTCTCCGAAGTATTGGTCTTGACGGGATATTCGACGAGGATCGACAATGTGTGCCATATGAGTGGAGGCTACCATTAGAGTTAGCAACACTTCATCCGATATTCACATTTCAATGGGAAGGAGAGTGTATAAGATATCCTTAACTATTATACCTACTAATAATTGGGTAGTATGAAGGAACATCAGATTTATGAGGAGGAACCTGGTGAGATTAGTGATCGTGCCTCTTTGCAAGTTGAGAAACAAGGATGGTCGCATCAGTCAAGTCTTCCGAAATGATAAATTGTTGAAGAAGAAGCACTTAGGAAGATGAGGAGGATACGAATAAGATATCCCACATCAATTGACTTTTGGAGAATACAAACAAACTAATGGACTTTGTCGTTATAATGTTTAAAACAACTTTTTAATTTAATATGTTATTTTGTGTTGTAAAGTTGAAGGTAGGGTTGGTTGAGCAGGTGGTTGATGTGCCACCTTAGTGGATGTAGAGTAGATTCTCATGAGACGAACGAATTTTCCCAAGGGGGGGGGGCGGGGGAAGGGATATTGTAACCATTCAGTCTAGAAAGAACTATGTTAGAAAAAACTAAATTTGGAAAGAACTAATGTTCATATTGTGCAAGTTAGCTTTACAATTGTGAGTTGTAGATCAGCTCCAGAACAACAATAACTTTTGAGACATGAAGTGAGGTGGCAAAGCTATCAATGATAGCCCGTTCCAAGTCTCTGAGTTGATGAATACCGAAGTATGGATAAGTGCATATGTCGTTCAATTCACCTTCGTATTAAGGAATGTTCGTCCGAATTAAAAAGGTTTATTTTGGTCTTTTCCTTGCCCTCACTAGCCTAACTCGTTTTTAGTAATACTTTAGCGGTCTAAAGTGACTTAGATCATTTTTCAAAATTGCTAAACATGCTTATAGTTTTAGAGAGATGTTTTAGAATACAAAGAAAGGAGAAGCTTAAGTGTTTGTTCAATGTTCTTGCGATCTTTGAGGAATTTTTCCAAGGATTTTATCCTTAGAAGGTATGTAAGTGTTATGATGGGTTCGTTCTCCCTCACGCCAATCATGTGTTTCTTGAGTTAATTTCATCCATGATAATCCATGTTTTGAGGTTCTTGAATTTCGTTCTTAAATCTTTAATAGTGAGATTTGATGAGTTCTTGAGGAGAATGTTATGAGTTACAGAGTTGTTTTTTAGTAGATTTTTTTCACCTATGTTGGGTATTAGAATCTAAGTGAGTTTGAGAGAAATTAATCAATTCGTGGCAAATTAGGGCCAAAAAATCGAGAAGAAAACATTGTCGAAACATTATAGGAATGAGTTGGGAGGCGCACCCCAGATGCACCCTACGCCTGCAGTGCACCACAAACTAGCCTAAGTAAGTAGAGGGATGGCATGTCGCACTAGGGATTACCCAAGAGCGTCAGCGCACTTTCTCTTTCATTCTTCGATTCGTACTTCTTCCTTTGAGTCAAGCTTTCATTCCTTTCTTAATCCTAACTATTTAAACCTTTATTAATCATCGGAAGATAATATATATCATGAATCATAACTCTTTAATTCACATTTCAACTTCACGAAAAGATTTAGAGTCATGTTTGAAAGAACCTTCTGAGTCTTTTTGAGAAGTGTTTTTAAGAACTTTTGAAACTTGTTTTAAGACATGAGTACTTGAAATTGAGGATGACTAGAATTGGGTTTTATTTTTCAAAATAAATATTTGGGAACTTAGTATTCCCAAGAGTTAATTCTTTTACATTTAAAATGAGAGGAAACATCAATATCCAAATGTGCTCGTGAGGAGTTATGAGTATAATCTCTTTTAAGAAAACCTTTTGAGTAATATTGTCAAAGTTTGAGGATGTGAAAAAACTTTTAAACATATGAGCATGAGTTATATTATTGGGACTAGTATTAAGCACCAATATGGGGACAAGTTCAGACAACTCAGGGTCCTCATGAACCAAGCGTTTAGAATAATATGAATCATGATTATACTAAATAATGCACTTAATGCAAAATTAATTTAACTAAACAAATTCACACTAATATGCTTCACAAGTTCAAATTCATATCAAATTAAAATAATACAAATTGTATATAGTAACTTGAATATTACAATTGTCAATCCTTTAAAATTCACATCAAATAAACATAGAAATATTCTATAAGATCTGTTTGGTGATTGAGTTTATTTTCATTAAATCTTCTTCAAGGCGAGAAAAGAGAAGCTCAATCCTACGAAAGTAATGAATAAAACAAGAAAAATCTCATATATAATGGATAAAAATATATGATACACATAGTTTCATACATATGATGAAAAAAATATATATCTATTCACTGTCAATAGCAATTTCAGTAAAATTTTGCTTTGAAAAATATTCTAAGATGAAGGGATAAAAAAATTCTTTAAGTTATTACATTCACACTCATCAGAATGATAACGAATAAATCATTTTTTTGCTACATGAACCACAAATGATTTTTAGATTTTATAAAATGTCTATAACTTATACTCATTGTATTTCAATATTTGATCAAGGATTTTCATTCTCCTAATGTTATAAGTTTAGCCTTTGGTAAAGCAATTGTTTGCAAACCTTTCATCCAAAATTTCTATAATTTCATTACCGTAAATTCAATCAAGAATAATAATCATAGTTTTGAACAAAGAAAAAACATAAGCGAGGCCTAATGAGAATCAATTATAAAATCGAGTATGAATAATTTCATGGTATGATGAGAAATTTCCATGAATCCTGACAATTGTAAGTTATTGATGCAGTGAGAATTCAACAATTGTAAATTATGAAATGACTGATAAGATTAAATACAAAATTTAAAATTAATAGATAAATTTAGTTATGAATCATTAAAACCCACTTAACAAAGAAAATATACCATCCATTCTATTTTGCAGAACCTATAATAAAAATAAACTCTTTAGAAAAAATCACACAAAAAATAGGATGCAAAAGGGAAAGAGGAGGGTGGCCAAAGGAATGTGTTAAGGCGAAATAGATATGGGGTTACTGATTGGGTTTGAAGTTTTAGGGGTAAAGCTTTGATATTTGGCTATTTTTAATGTTTTAGAGGGAAAAGGGTAAGTCTAAAATGTGAATGAAAAATGAGAATATTATTTTGTGCATATATAGAACAATATTTTATTATTATAATTATTATTATCCATATTTTCTATTAACTAGTAGCAATATAAATAAAAGTTATTCTTTAAAAAGGGTAATAGTAATAAAAGAGTTAAATAAGTTTTAAAAACAAGTAAAAATAATATGCATGTTGGTTTAGATTATATAGATATTTCTAAAGGAACCTTACAACAAATTTTGGAGGGTGGTTAATTTTCACAAATATAGAAATTGAGGCATTTTTTATAACTCCATGATAAAAAATTGCGTAAAAAGATTCTTTACCAACGGGTTAAAATTAAAATTGTCACAAAATGTATTGATAGTGGGTTTTGTGATGATGAACTCCCACAAGTTAACGCCAAAAGTTGAACACTATTTTTTTATTAGAACCTCAAAAAGTGCAAGACACTTGTAATAAGTGTACTGATTCGTCACAACTTTACCTCTCTCTTATACTTAAAATAAATATCATGTTTTCTTGTCGATTTTTTTTTTTAAAAAAATCAAAGAGATAAATTTAGTAAAAAAAATTCTTAATTTACCTTTTATATTAATATTATAGTCATTTTATTTAACATATTTAAAAAAATAATTTTTCATCATGTAACGCTCAACACTGCCTCAAAACTATCTTATTAAAATGATGTGAGCGGTCTTCGGTCAATAAAACACCCCAACAAGTTCTGTGGTTGAATCCCACAAGGAATGGTATGTCGTTAAGAGTTTAATTAGAGAATTACCAAGCAAATAATTTCAATTCATTTAAAATAAAAAATGGGTGGAGAAGTCCACAAATTTTGACAACACTAATTTTGATACCCAATTTACACAATCAAAAAATTGACATGATAACACCTTTTCTTTCCCACCAACACAAGTTAGTCTTATCTAACAAAAATGAAAGAAAAGCCCAAAACAGTACAACTTAATATTCTATGAAAACTCACAAAATTTGTTTGTCACGTGTATAAGTCACTAAATTGCATAAGTACAAAATTAGGAAATAAGTACAAGTTTCAGCCTTTGTTTCTCAAATAAAACAAAGTGTAAGAAAAGGAAAAAGATAGCCACACGCCCATACAGAGCAAATCTTTTCAAGTCCTTGACGTAGGACATTGAGATTAATAAAAGGAGACCAGAATCACATGGATCCACGACTTGGAACATAAAGAGGGAGAAGAAAAAAGGGGCGTTTGTCTTCATGACTTGAGTGTGTTCTCGCAGTACATGTGGTAGGGAGTACCAATAAGCCGGGACCACAACAACCTACTAAACAAGACAACTAGGTAGAAATTAAATATACCTTACAGTCCAAGCGAACCAACTCCTAAAACTACAACATACATAGAAATAAGCCCTAGCAACTCTACAATATTAATATTCGTAGTTCAATCTTCACAATTGAACAATCAAACAAATCAAATAACTCAATATCAATGACATGTAGCTCATTCACACTAAACAAGAACTTCAACTACAATTCACAAATAAGTCACACATAAGCATCAAGTGTATCAAGTCACAATGATCATCATTAGCCGTAACCATTTTCCACCAGCTTTAAGACTCACCGGCAAAGACCTCAACACAAAAACACTGGTCAACAAAGATCTCTGCATCATAACACTCGTCGTACATATTCCAAAGTATTCTTAACAACAACAAGATGAATGCCAAAGGGGTCGTCATTAAGGCGCTAGTTATATCTTGCTGTAGTTTGCGGAGAAAGGCCAAAACCAACCCATGAAAATGAAAGTACAGAAATAAGGAGTAGAAAACAATCCAATGCCACGATTACCGCCGTAAGGATTAGCGCTCTCCAAGCAAGCATTAAGATCCTCTGTTCAATGGCATTACGATCAAACATATAAGATGCACCAACGATACCGTCACAGCTAATTTAAGTGCCAATGACCTCGACATAATAACACTCACCGGTAAATACACCGACATAAAAACACTCACAAACAAAGACCTCGACATAATAACACTCTCCATCAAAGACCTCATATAATAACACTCATCGGGAAAGACCTCGGCATAAAACCACTCACCAACAAGGACCTCGAAATATTAACATTTAACGACAAAGACCTTCACATAATAACATTAACAACAAATACCTCGCTGAAACAACTCATCACATGTCTCATAATGGTAGCCACAATCAAGTCATAAAAGTAATATTTCACCACACAGGGAACAGAGAACAACAAATCATACTAATTTCAATTCCACTATCACTTTCACTCATTATCAATCAATCATGTGATAAAGTTAAAATAGTTATTCTGAAAACAAAAATAATAAACGATGGGGTACTATGTTACCAACTATGAGTCGGCATCGATCCTACAGGTAATATGGAAGAATGCTTATCATTAGCGAAGGTTTAATTAATAGTCTTTATATAAAAATGGGGAGGGGGTTTAAATTGAAATAAAAATAAAACATAAAAATACCTTGAAAATGAGTATTTATTTATATCAAATTAACAAAAAGTTAAAGTAAATAGAAAAGGTGCTCCCCATAAAGTCATGAAGCGGTAATTCCCAGTTAAAAT
This sequence comes from Solanum habrochaites, assembly GCA_027704765.1. Lineage (NCBI taxonomy): Eukaryota > Viridiplantae > Streptophyta > Magnoliopsida > Solanales > Solanaceae > Solanum > Solanum habrochaites. Next base: position 32,824,623 of record JAKWJA010002493.1, on the reverse strand, counting down.
AGCCAATTCTACCCTGTGGTATGTAGAAAAGTGATAGTTATATAGGTATTCAAAGGCTTGATCCGACATTAGAGAATTCACCCACGTACCTTGGTCCGGCTACGTAGTGATAATTTAATAACCCTTACCTTGGGATTTACATTTCATTCAATAATAGATGTATGGCCTAATTATACTTCGCACCAATCAAACTAGCCTATAGACGTATCCCAACTAAAATCTTGTTTATAGTTCTTTTCTTATTAAACTACTTCCTTGGTCCGAAAATAGTCAACAGATGAGTGGCGAACGTGTGCCACTCGTTAAAAAGAGTGACTTTTAAGTGAAAGAATATCAATACATGCGCATAACCTATTTGAGAATGGCTTAATTACTATCATACTGGTTAATCGTTAAGGTTCCCACAAACATAGTGTGGAGTTAGCTATCATTATCTCCCAAACACAAAGAAAAATTTATAAAATAAATAGCTTGTGTAATCATAAAAGTTAAGAAACAATAACAAAACTATCTTTTATAATCACAAATACAATAAATAATAAAGGAGAAGAAAAAATAAACCACAATTCTCTGGCCTCCACGACGGCTGATACAAAGCTTCAAAGCTAGAAGAAAATTTATATTATGTCTTTGTATCTTGTTTCTAGGATTTGTAAATAGATAATCTTTCTTGCCTTATTATAATAATGTAGAAAACCTAAATAAAATAATGAATCCAAATCAATTAGGAATTCAAAACTATTGTAAAGAATTGGAGTCCTGTTTCTTTTCCGGTTTTTTTTCGCGTGTGTTGAACTGTAGGTGTCGCGCTCAATTAATAAAATTATTTGCACCGCCATTTATGGCCCGTGCATTGAGGATTCCATGTGTCAGGGCTGACAACGTATTAATTAATTGTTTTGCAATTCGCAGCAGGCAATTGCATGGATATCTGAAAATATCATTTTAGTCACTTTAATCCATTAAGTTTTGCTCTACTTTATTGCCTTCTTAATCGTCCATTTTTTGAAATTTGTTGTAGGCTTCAAATTTCTTCATTTTTCCCACCCAATTTAATCTCACAAATAAAATCTTCATTTAGCACAATCATAAAATTCATGCTGTTAAACGGACAAATATAAATATAAATGCAAGGCAAATAATGGTTTAAATAAATATGTATTTTAGCCTATACATCCACACACCTCCACGACTTCAACTTTTGTTGGCACTAGAGCAAAACATGGAAAGCTCAAATAAAAAACAATACTAGCCAATGCCATTGATATACCGTGGTTTCACGCTTTTATTAATATTTTTCCTTAAGTTTAGTGTGTCCAAAAGCGTTTTGTGCTAATTTTTATATAAAGCTTCTCCTATTTGCTATGAAAGCTGTCCAAAGATGAATACGGACGGTTTTTTGAGCGGAAAGAAATGCAGAAGGACCACCTACGAAGGCTTGTGACGGTTCCGTCATGCTCGTGACCGGTCGTAAGGTGGCCAGCGTAGTGCAGCGGATGCTTGAAGAAAGATAGGGAAGTCAACCAAGTGTGGGGTTACGGATAAGCGTGACAGACCGTCGTATCCATGACGGTCTGTCTTGCAGGTTCGTCATGAAGTTCAGAGAAGTAGTAGCAGTACCCATATTCCAAGGGTGAAAGTGGTTTGGACGGAAACCCTCGACGGAACCGTTGTGTTTGTGACGGATCCGTCATACTTGCCCGTCGGGGGTATTAAGAAGAGAGCTAGCATAACGAAATGCATCAAGTACGCGAAGCAGATTTCCAGGAGGTCGTCCGTGACCACGCCGATCAGTCGCGATGTCCGTCGCTCCAGCCGCCATGTTTGACAGATTTCCAGCAAATTAGTAGTCATCTGATTGTCTTATGTCTTAGTTTATTTTTACTATATAGTTTCGAAAAAACTCCATGTTTTGAGGTTAGACTCGGGATATGGGTTTAGGCCCTTGATAGTTTAGAATTCCTTGATTATTTTTTAACCTTTTGTGAGCTCTGAATATTTTGAGGACTCTTGTAATTTATTGTTGGTTGATTTTTTTGTGAGAATCAAGCAAAACTTTCAGTTTGACTTCTTTCTAATTGAAGTTAGTACATTGAATTCTTATACAAATTTGAATATTGTGATTATTACTATGGGTAAACCTAAACTCCAATAACTGGGGGTTGTGGGAACATAGCGAATAATGAGGTTAATACACCTAACGAAAATACAATTCTAAAATAGTTGTCTCAGTATTGATAATTCTTTCGCTTAGAAGTCTTTTTAACGGATAGCCAACGTTAGAAACTGCCTTTATGTACTTGCCGGACCACAAAGAAGGTAGATAATAGGAAAAGAATTATCAACAAGAGATTTAGTGGAGCTATCTAATAGGATAGTTATAGGTGGTACGAGGTAATCAACTAGTCAAATATCGACATACGAGCGTAATTGAGGTGGTAAAATAAGGGTGTTAGTAGAGCACAACACACGTAGCGGCCCAAGGTGCGGAGTAAAATTTCTAGGATGGCGGACCAATAATTAAGAACTCCATAACTTATCATTGCATGCAAGATAATAGGGAAGAATTGTTATAGTTAGAATTATCAAGTTCTGAACCTGTGGGGAACAGTAAACCTAGATTACTTGATTAATTGATTAAACATACAAAACATTGAAGCTGTTAGTGGTCTCCTTTAAAGTTTCGTTAGTTATTTTCATTATTTAGAAAAAAAACCCCATTTTTATTCATTTTTGCTTTCAAGAAGGCAATTCGACAGAAACAATAGTAATAATAGATTGAAGTAAGTCTATACTAATTTCCGGGGGGAACGATCCCAACCTCATTAGTTGGTTATTTTACTTGACACGAGCCACTTTACTTCTATTTGAGAAGTAAGTTTGAGACATATCATAATTTTGGCGCGCCTGCGGGAAATAGCTTTTAGATTAAATTAAACTTATTAAGTTAGTTTAGGTGATATTTTCTTGTTTACTTGTTTTATGGTTTTGCTTGAGTGCAGAACCAATTCCTCTTGATCGAAAATACACGGAGAGGAATTTGAGAACCCCTGTTTCCTACGATCACGAATAGAGCGGACCACTACCTAACGATGAATACAACTTGGGAATTAATGATGATGATCCAAACAAGGACATCCAAACTTCCGGTGATGTCATGGGCAGTGGTTACCCGATGCTCTGGCGTGAACCACAACAAGAGGAGGACAAATCCCGCTCCACGCCCCAAGCTACTATTCAGAGGCTATGACAACATAGAAGACTCTGATGGGACGACTTGTTCTGCCCCTCACCACTAGGCCACACCTTCCATTGTTAACTAGAGTAGACTGTGATGCAAATGCTCCACTGGAACAGAGGTTTATGTCAAAGGCTACCTTCTGAGGATCCACATGCCCCAATATACACTAAGGTAGGGCCAGAGGATGTGTTAAAAGTTGTGTAGCAAGGCCTTAACGTGGACTCTGGATGTTAATAGGGCTCTTAGAGTGTTTTCCTCTCTCACTGTACAGGATTGAGGCGCTATATGGTTCACTGAGCTCCCTTAAAACTCAAGTTTCACGTGGAACCAACTAGGGGATGTTTTATCTTTACGCACGCTGTTTACTACGGTCTCCAAGAAAACTACACACAAAAGACAGGACGTTGAACAACTTGTTGGCACTACTAGGAGGTTCAAGTAGTAGTTCTTGGGATAGATTCAACCTCGTTCTGAGAGGTGTCCAAATCACCGTAAGATGATGAGTCACTGAAGGTAATAGTTCTATCGGGGGTCAGATGATAAGAATATAAAGCGGGGTGGGACACATAGCAGTGGATCTTATGAGAGTGTCCTATGCTGAGATTGCTGAAAATTTAGGAAAATATCTTTGGCAATGAATGAGAAGCTTGAAGTACTGGAAGTCAGATACCGGAGAAATACCCTTCCCAGTGAACTCCATCTCACAAACCCAGCCACAGATGAGATCCGTGAAGAGATGGATCGATGAGAATGATCTTGAGTCGTACTTCAAAACCTATCACTGGGGGTGCAGAAAAGATAAATGCTAAGTTAACTACTTGCCTCACCACAACATCCTAATGATGCATGCTATTATGCGGAAGACTCCTATGTAGTAAATGAGCAGACGGGGGATTCGACGAGCCTCCAATATGCTCAAATCAGGGATAATGGGCGCAAGGAACGGGAATTAAAGTCGGATTTCTATGGAAACTATAACCGGGCGAACCTAGTTGGGGGTGAGTATGTCCGGGATGGAAACGACAACCGCCAGACAAAACTCAACAGGGTAACGACGGTAACAGAAATGATACGAATGGGCCCTTTGTCCCTCCTCAAAAATGTGAAGTACTCCTAGGGATTTGTGGAGATATGTATGTGGCGGGAGTTTTGAGGATCATGTTGAAAAAAAATAAGGAGGAGTTCGATGTCTAGATGAGTCACATTAAAGAGTAAGGTGGGATTTAGCAGGTCTGGTATTGGGTCAAAAAGTCGATTACACATGCATATCGATAAAGCAGATCGAGTTGCAAATGGCCCAATATATGGGACTGTGAACACACGGCAACAGGCACGCTTCTACCAACAGTTGTCAAGAATCCGAAACACTGATGCACATGTATGGCAATCACTACTCAGGTGGTGGTAAGCAAACCATTGACCCATCTAGCCTCTAATGAGGAAAAAGGTGAGAAAGGATGTGATGATCAAGGTGGTAAAGGGTAGGGTGAAGGAGAAGAGATCACGGAAAAGATGCAAAGTCTCCTATTGAAGGTAATTCCCATTCCTAGACCACACACCCTTCCTCAGAGATAGTTGAAAAAGTCCGGGGATGGTAAATCGGTGTTTTTAGAACAAGTTGAAGCAGCTTTTATCAATGTCTCTTTGGTGAAGCGCTAGAAACACATGCCCGGTTATGCCAAGTTATGGAAAGATTGGTGATAAAGAAAAGATCGGTCACTTTAGAGGATGGAGCAAGAATGCAGCTTGTAGGGCTATGCTTACCAGAGCTCCGAGTACAAAGAAAGAAAGATCAGGGCGTCACTATTGTCCTTGTACAGTCGTCATTACATATTGCGAAAGAAGTGTGTGATCTGGGGGAAAGCAAAAATCTCAGTGCCCCCTCTCGATGTAAAAGAAGTGGGTGTGGGTGACCCAATAAACCACTACGATGCGGACTACTTAGGCTGATCGAACCGTGAAAAGGCCTATGGATACTCCATGACGTGCTAGTAAAAGTGGAGTAATTCATAGTTCCAGTAGATTTTGGTATTCTTGATTGTGAAGTCGATTTTGAAGCTGCCTATTATTCTGGGAGGCCATTCCTTTGCTACAGGTAGAGGCTTAGTGATAGGAAAAGGGGGCAGATGAAATTCGCGGTTTTGAACAATGGCAGAAGGACTTCAACATTGGTAGGTCCATGAGGCAGAAATGTTGACCTCAATCTGTATCGCCAATCTCACAAAGGAAGAAACCGATGTAAGAAGGAAACTGAACAAAAAAGTTGAAAAAACAAGATGGTTTATGGTTTGCGGATTGGTTGCTTTTAATGAGTCTTCAAGGTTGCATTGGCTTCAGAGCAAGCTCAATACGAAAAGGAGACTTGCCCTTACTTGATTTACCAGTATCCCTCATGGAGCAGAGTTGACGTATAAAAAACCAGGACGGGCGTGTCGTTTAAGGCTTATTTAAGGGAGTAGAGAAGAAGAAAACTCTATTTTGGGCATACTATATCGGTGAATGATGTGATTGAGGCATACCACTGCTCGTGAAGGCGGAGTAATCAAGTGTCCTCAGTCGTTCCGCACGTTAAATCAGGCGCTTGTTGGGAGGCACCCAATAACTTACGGTTTTCTTTCTAGTAATGGTAGCATTTTCTACTAAGGGATTTTAAATTACAAGCACATCACCAGGAAATTTGAGAAAAAATTACTCATGCAGCTGTCACGACGGATAATCGACGGACCGTCGCGATGATGTGTTGTGCAAAGGTAGTCGTTCTGTTATTTTCAACTAGGGCACACGCAAGGCGAACCAACGACGACCCGTCACAACTGAGACAAACGTCGTCGAGGGAATAGTCGAGTTTATTAATGAAGAGCATACCCACCTACCGAGCGGGGTTTTTTTTAAAAAAGATAAAAAAATTAAACATTTGAAAATCCCCCACCCCGTCATTTCACCCTATTCTTTCACTTTTCTCCCATTCCCTCGCTTTTCAACTTTCAAAGATGTTATACCCTCTCTCTTAGCAACCGGATTTTCCCCCCCCCAAATTCTCCAAATTCCTAAATTATCATATACTAGTTGGAGCTACTGTTATGTGGTGTTCTTGATCACCAAGTACATTTCCCTCTTGTTTTTCTCATAATTCTCAGTTTGTGTCTCAAATCTCTAACTAATTTAATTTGATTTTTATGTTATCAATTAGGATTGCCTATTTCTTCTTGCTATGTTTCATTATTTATCAAATTTTGTTTGACTTAGGTTATAAAAAAATCCTAGTAAGTTTGCCGTGTGAAAATCCCTAGAAATAGGGGTTTTCTTTAGCATTGCTTAGTTACTAGGATTGGGGTAGCAAATGTAAGACCAAAACACTACCAATCGATTTGGGTCATAGGGATGAGGGGCATATCCAAGTTTGTCACTGAGTACAGAACAAGACCGCGATGACGGACAGTCTTACCACGACGGACCGTCATTGGGTCCGTTCCAACAGCCCTAACACCCCACTGTCAATTTTCTCCACGTGCCACCAAATGTTCCACATGCCGACGAACGGCGTTCACACGACAGTCCGTTCCTTTGCACAACTCGGTCTAGTTGTCAGGACCGCATCCTAATGGTCTCTTCACTTTCTAGGATCCTCAACGGGACACATGTGGACGGAAGTCATACCTATCGATCGGTCCGTCCGTGATTACCGTTATGATCGGTCAGAGACCCCTCTATAAGGGTCTCCAATTTTGTTCAAGCAAGTGTGTCCTAGACGGGTACACTCCTACACGGACCATCGTAACCTGGGACGCGCCGTCCTGCACCCACGTCATACGTATCTGAGACTCTCCTTCAGGGTTATCCGATAAACACCTAGTTAAGTAACCACGACGGCCCCATGAAGGTCCTTCGTACTCACGACGAGCTGGCACCGTCGTCGTTGTGTTTCACTTTTACTATAGCCATGTCATTAATTTAATTTGATTTATTTCTTTTGTGTGGATTTTGCTTGTCTGTTTGCTCACTTCTGAGTGTACTAATATTGATCCTTTAACGGCTAATATCTATTATGGCATCAAAACAAGAGCGAAGTCTCGCAACGAGGGCTGATTGATGTCTACGCCCGTCTTGCCCGCCTGGTATTGGCTCTGAGGATGAGCGGACCCCGAGTACGTGGCCCCCTAGGCACTTCCACCTCATCCCGTGTTGTTTGCGCGGGTTCTAGAGCCACACCTAAAAAAGGGTGGCGTCTGGTGTAGTCATGCCGCTCCCGAGTCTAATGAGGGAGAGCGCACACTGACCGGCCACACCGTCTGGGGGGACGTGTCAGCCTAATGAAGGAGGAGGCTGGCTCTTGGGAGTTTCGTGGCTGGAGGGAAGCCTCAAGATCTGCTTTAGGTTCCCTGCACCGCCCACCTCTCGCACAGCTGTTGCCCTCGGCCTAACGAGGCGGATGAGTTCGGAATCCACACCGGGTTCACCAGCTCGAATAGTGCTGCTCACCTCGGTTTACGACCAGCCCAACAGTTGGTGTGTGAAGGGCATTTCAATGTCTATTAGCGATGCAAAGTTCCTGAAGGCACCAAAGGGTATGACCGAACATTACATTGGAGCCCGGCGGTTTCCTTACGGGAAGTCTTCCTGATGTATGATGAGATACCACAATCTCTTCACCAATACATCGACGGAGTGGACAGCGCGTCCTGTGAGATGAAGTGAAGGAGCTGGTCCGAGTGTTTTATCGCATTCCGATATAGCGACTCTCCGATTACAAATTGATAGGTGGGTTGCTCCCCGCAAAACAGGCCCCACGGGAGCAGGTTGAGTACTGGAGTTCAGGTTGATATTCTTGTGGCTTGCCATCAGAAGGTTTCTATACGGCGAGAAGAAGGTGGTGATGCTAATGAACCCCTCATGCCGAGTTTGGATTCCGATAGCAAATTATTAACGATGGGCCCAATCCTGCGTGAGCCATCGCTGAGAGAGGACCACAAGGGTGGATGACCTTGCACTTGGACCGTTGATGGAGAGGGTTCGACGTGGGTGGAACCGATCCGAAAGGGGCCATCAAGAAGGCCAACCTGACTTTCACAGCCGAAGTTTTTGTTGGTTGATTATACGCCATCTTCCTTCCCCCACAGCCGATGATAATATCGTCACATGAGATTCAAGGCAAGAGTACTGGAGTGCGCGGCAACGAAGCCGTGGTGAGGGTGATTTTCGTGGCTTCTATAGGCGGTCATGACACAAGAGGGCTTTTAGTCACAGAATACTACACGTTCCCGTGCATGATATTTCTTTGTGCAGGTCGCAGGTCGTGCCTATAGGCACGTGATCAGCTCACTCAATACCCCCATGGCCGTGGATATCGGCCTATCAGTGATTGGGCCATGAGTTGTATTCAACGCAGAGGTCTCTCGTTCCCAAAGGGGAGTTGCCTCCACTTGGTGACCAATCTTGGCTGAACAGGTAGCACAGCCGCCGGATCGCACGTCTTCCACTGCCACTTACCGCCGATTGAGGTCATCACGGGTTAGTGAGCACTGCCACGAGATTCTCTCGCTCAGCCCCTTTACCGCTTGGTCGCTTGCCTAGGGTCCAAATTAGAGCGCACAATGGCTAACACTTAGCATCATATCAGCTTGGATGCCCAAAGGTCTATTGCTCGAGGAAGAAGAGAAGCTGGAGCGGAGACTGGTCTAGCACAAAGAGCGGGATAGATCAGTTGAGGTTCATCAGCGAATTGGAAGATTTGAGGCTTTTGAGGTTGCGGGTGCTAGCTGTCCAGCCCCTCGGTGGATGTGGACTCATTCAGGCTGGCGGGCGATAGTGTTCGCGCCAGATATTGTGATATGATCGTAGAGGCTAGGGTGCTGAGTCTGAGGCACCTTCTGCAGAGCCTGGCTGAAGACACACAGTGATGGAGGCCCTATTCTCCACTTTAGCGATCCACCACCTCACCCCTTAGGAGAGCATGCCAAGAAAGTCGTGAGGGGTCGAAAGAGGATTGAATCTCGAGCAAGGAAGAAGGCGCTCGGCTGAGATGGAGGCTGCGAGGAGAGCCTCGCTGGCTGAGGAGGAGGTGGTGTAAGCTGAGGAATGAGAGGTCGCGCTGGGGCCATAGAGTCCAGAACTGTGGATAAGGGGAGGCTCTGCTGAAGTGTGTGATTGCTGTTAGAGGACACCGTTAAGGTTTCAAGATTCAGAGTTAGTGAGGTCAGGGGAACCGGATCCAACCAGCGTGATGATCGTCGGCGCTTTGCCGCCCCCAGTTTGCTTCACCACACTCTTAGTATTTAATGTTTTTTTTGCATTGGAGGACATTGCAATTCTTTTGTGGGGGTGGGGTACATGGAAGTTGAGTGCTCGGGTTGAAGTCTGAGTAGCCCCCAATTCACTATCCTCTTTGGGGGTTTTATGCTGATGTTCTTTTCCCAAATTGACTGATTACTTTTTTGTTGAACTGGACAGTAATATTTGTGTTTACATAGTTAATTCTGGAGCATGATGGCTAACTAACAATTGAGATCCTATAAATGGAAAAATGAGCATGACCCCTAAGTCTAAATTTGAAACTAGGTGTCTGAGAATATAGTAGAGTGATGGACGATGTCAAGGACGGTGGGAGGAGTTGAATAGTCCACATTTGAGTATGAGCTAGAACTTTCCTTGTTAGTCATGCTAAAAATAAGTTGTAATAGACCATTAGGAAAGGATAACTCGGACCTATTAAATATATCCCATTATTTAGCCTAAATAAAAGAAAACCATATGAAATTTTATCCTCTTCACCAAAAATGATTTGAGGGGGGGGGCTTAAAAGACCTTTTCTTTTTCACCCTAACTGAGTCTTTTTTGGGAATAAGTGTTGGCCCTGGTCCTCCTGGACATGTGCCACCTCAGCTTTAGCCAAAGAATTAAAAGCATTAAAGTTTGAGGGTGGCAAGCATGTAAACAACCTTGTTTAGTGGTCCTGACCCACTTGGGTATTGTGACTCAAGAATTAGTTGAAAGAAAAGTTAAAAAAAAAGTACACGAAAGCAATCAAACAAGGAGAGACCCACTACACAAATTGAAGAAAAAGGGAAAAGCGAAAGGTGAAAGGAATGATGGGAAACTGGGCCAAATATAAATGATAGAAAATGGTACTGTTTAGACGATTATTTCAATGAGAGCAAAAAGTCACTAAGCTATACCTAAATAGAACCTACCTGACTGAGCCGATGTTAAAGCTAAGAAGAGTCCTATGCGTGATCCCTAAGGGTGTATAGGAACTTTAAAGCAGTGAAAATAAGGGCAAGCTTTATGACAATAGGCTAGGAAGAGTGTGAATTATCTTGAGAGTGAATGTTTGAAAGTAAATCCTGATACTCAAAAGAAATCATTTGTGGTGAAAAATGAGGATTTTTGTTTTGAAAGTGAGGCCAATCGTGAGTACCAGTAAGTATTAGCACATCGGTGAGGAAATTGAAATGAGGATAGGGGTTGTTAGCTGCATGGTGAATCTGTGCCGTGGTCTGATTTCCACATTATTCAAGCCTAATAGTGCTAGCATGAATAAATATGATGAGATTTAATCGGGATGATTTGATAGCCAAATGATTTGCAAAGGATAAACATGGATATCTACTGGTAAAAGATTTTGTATGAGTACATAGTGGTCGTTGAGGACAAACAAACGAATTTAAGTTGACGGGGGTTGATATACATGGTCCCCGGTAGTAATAATACCTTCTTTCATTAAGTTTAGTGGTTCCAAAAACCTTTGTGATTAATTTTTGTAATGTTTCTCCCGTATTGCAGGAGGAAAATCTGTTCCAAAGATGAATGCGGAGTTTTTTGAGCGAAGATATGCAGAGAGAGACCACATACGGAGCTTGTGTGACGGTCCGTCATGCTCGGTGACTTGTCCGCAGTGAGGTTGGAAGCTTAGTTGCAGTGCTGAAGGAACATGGGGAAGTCTACACTAAGTGTGGGGTTATGAAAAGCGTGCGGGACCAGCCCGTATTCCATAACGGTCGTCCTGCAGGGTTTGGGTAATGCAAGTTCAAAGAAGCGTCCCAGAGTACCCATATTCAAAGAGTTTCAGTGTTTGGAACGGAAAACCCTCGACGGAAACATTGATTGCCTGTGACGATCCGGGGTCATACATTCCGTCGAGGGTAATGAGAGAGCAGCGGAAGATAGCACAAGTATGGGCGACGGAGAGTCCATGAGGTCGTTGACAACGACGATCCGTCGCCGATGCCGTCCGATCCAGCGGCGTTTCAATTTCATTAATACAAACAATTAGGTCATTACCAATGTAAGAACATCAAGTAGACTTCTAGACAATCAGTATGGCAAGACACCAAATAAAAACAAACCTCTACCTTGAACCTCAATGAAGACGTGAACTCATCAATGTAAGCTTACTCTTACCTACTTCATCTCAAAGAAAGTTAATAAATATAGCTTCTCATCATGAAAAAAAGTGCCTTTACAGAAACAAATAGTCCATACACTACAATTCAAAAGATTTGACATAACTGAAGGACTTATATCAAGAACAAAAATCTCAGCACTCACAAATAAAATCACATTAGTGCAAAAGAACCAAGTCTGCCGGTTATGTACCATCTCTTACTAATTAAAACATGCTTTAATAGAATCATAATATGAATTAACGGTTTCTAATGTGTCTCAGGGGACGGGTAGGAAAACTTAATAAATAGTGACTTTCACTTCGCTTAAGCACTTTGCAATTTTAGACCTCATCACTTTCATATTTTCGTCTCTTTATTTTTAGAAATCTTTCAACAATTAGTTCACAAAGTAATTCTCATCTTAGATCAATAGAATGTTTCTTATTTTTGTTAATACTATCCACCTCAACTGGGTGTTAAGGTGCAAGAGTCCTAGAAAAAACCAGGGGCCATCATCAAGGGACTTTTTTTTTAGGCACATTCATCCAAAGAGGGCTTTTAGCACTTTGGTAGCTATTCATGATTGACCTTTCACTCAGCCATTTCTTTTTATCAGACTGATATTAATAAGTCTTATGCTCTGATGCATCAAGGAAAGGCAAGGGCAAAAACTAGGGAGGATTCGACAAAATAGTCACGGGCTAAAAATATGGTACCAAACAAACAGGCTACAAGCTCAAAAGGGCTAACTAGTGATAAAAGATCTGAAAAAGTCTAAAAAGTCATAAGACAATCAACGAAGCCTATATCAATCCTAAACAGCAACCTTTTTTATTTCGCTTCAATAAACATGTTATAAAACAGTTTTAGACTGAAGATGCAAACATGGCAATAAACAAAATTTACAACACACATGGCACAAATATGCAATAAAGATGGATCAATTTATTCACAGAGACAGTAATCATTAAACAAAACGCACAAAAAAATAAGTTAATTAAGTAGTATATTACAAGGTCACCCATGAACTAGAGGTCAAAAAGGTTGCCAATCACGCTAATCAAGCATTCACAAGAAGAGTAACTATCTTAAAATTAGGCCCAAATAGTAAGTATCATATTAACTCAAGGGTTTTTTATTGATCTCAAAATACTAATGAAAAAAAATTATTTCCTAAATAAGTATAAAAAACCACTCAAGTCAAAAGGGACTATTCCTCAGGAAAAGAACCAAAAAACAAAAAATCCAGGATAACCCATCCGAAAAAAAACCTCATATAAAACAGTTAAAACTAGTGAATTCGTTCCTCCACCCACACTTAAAACACATGTTATTGGCCCCAAAGTATTTAATAATAATATAAAACAAGAGTTAGGAAAACTCTAGGTTCCAATAGGGATGCCACCAAACAAACAATGAAATAATCGAGCAGAACTCCAATCCTAGTGAATCGTACTCACAATTATAGCAACCATCATAAGAATCCACTGATTTACTTTCATACAAACCAACACTTTTAAAAGAACTTTCTTAGGTTCATCAGTAGTCCACCCCGTAGTAGTAATAAACTTTAGGGACTTACCCCAGGTGTAAGTCTTCCAAAGGTTCAATACAGATTGATAAAATGATCATTGTTTCACCTGACATATGCCTCGATTTCCTTACAAACAAGGACAATTCAAAAATTTAGAAAAGATATACAGGATTGCAAGTCAATGGTTTCGAATTGAATCCAATTCAATGGTCCTCTCTTGGAAAACCATACCTAAATTGGTAGCATACTAATGAGGGTACCTAGCGAACACTGTTTATGCCAAACATAGCAATCCATCCCCTCCTAAGATGTTAAAACGGGACCACGATCATATACTCTACCCAAACATAACAACAATTATAAGTTATTGTGTTGGGAGGTTCAAACACCGGATATAAACAACCCATAATAAAATCAAAAACTGGGTTATTCTTCCACAAATAATATGAGTAGAGGTGATTCATGGCATGTAATTCTTTGTTCATACTTAGTTACATTAGGTGTAATCAATATAGGATTCATTCACATACATGAATGCATTACAATGAAGCAATTCCTAACTTACATTCCAAAAAATATCATAACCATCACCTTCCTCGAATGTAAGTTTGAATCCACTTAAGGCACTGGAATCTTCCCTTTTCAGTCTAAAAACATCAATATAACACAAGAATCAACAATAAAAGGTCTAATTATCAAGAATATAACTAACTCAATACCACCAGACCAAACCCATGATTCACATACCCATATTAGGGCTTTTCCCACCTTAATATAAATATCCCAACCTTCCCCCATCAATAATTACCCCAAGAAACTAAGTTCTATGGATCGAAACATGAATTCGATGAGAAAAATCTTACCTTTAGCCTTAATAATGGTTACCTTTAGCCTTAATAATTGTTACCTTTAGCCTTAATAATGGTGGAAAATCATCAATAACACACCTGGGGTCATTCCTTAACTATCAAAGTCGAGAAGTGCATGATAAAACATTTTTGGGGGTTTATGTCTGACTTAAGTCACGTCTTTCCTTCTGTGGAAGCCGCAAACCACCATTTCACAAAACACAATCATCCCGGACACTAAAAAAATACCCGTTATCGCTAAGATCATTTTTTAGAGTTATACTCATCCGAATTCGATTCGGTAAAGTCATACAGGTTCATTAATGTCTTAAGTATCGATTCATGTAATTAAATTCATTAATATATCTCTCAGTTGTTACCATATTTCCCTAGACCTCAATGACGCCGATCTCATCCAAATTTAGAGTAGGTAAAGAAATATCAAGTTACGTAAAAGTTTTTTGACCCCAATTCTTCCTCTTTTGCTTTTTTTTTATTATGGAAATTATTTCTTTACAGCCAACCCGCCAAATGTTACAAAGAGAGGTGGTACAAAGCCATGTCAATAAGGTGAAAAAAGAAGCACTCGACGCATCGCCGACTAGATCGGAGAGCCTAACTACTTTACCAAAAGATACAGAGATGGTTAAGAGACAAGACAAAAAGGCAAGAAAGGGAGCACTCAGTATATCGTTGATCGTACTGGTGATCCCGACTTACTTCATCGAGTGACTCCTATGTGTCACGATCCATATTGAATCGTGAGTGGAACCCACACTTAACCTCGTAAGTGGGCAGACCAAGGAATTAAAACCCCAATATATAACAATAACTCAACTACGAATAACAACAATAATGTGAAAGCTCAAAAACCTATTAAAGTAATCAATAAAATGAATCTCTAAAGTCTATAACATATTATCCCCAAAATTTGACAGTCAGCACATCAAGGACATCTAATCTTCAAATACTAAGTCTAAGAGTATTAAAGACCCAAAAATAAATGAATAAAATAGTTTATGCCCGAAAACTAAGGACATCATATCATGACCAAGAGAATCCAGACGAGCTTGGATAAATATCTCATTCTGGAACTTGATATGCGAAAGACTGGCTAGAGTTGAGGGAAATTCGAATTCATTGGTTCACTCGTTGCACTCCACAAAGGAAAAACAAAGAAAACCACAAGTAGGGCTTAGTACGAGGAAAC
This sequence comes from Solanum habrochaites, assembly GCA_027704765.1. Classification (NCBI taxonomy): domain Eukaryota; kingdom Viridiplantae; phylum Streptophyta; class Magnoliopsida; order Solanales; family Solanaceae; genus Solanum; species Solanum habrochaites. Next base: position 32,809,409 of record JAKWJA010002493.1, on the reverse strand, counting down.
ATGTACTGAGTATGTATCATTTCACTCGCTGCACTACACAAAGGAAAAACAAAGAAAACCACAAGTAGGCTTTAGTACAAGACAACATGTACTGAGTAGGTATCACCAGCCAATCCAAAATAAAAACTAATATATAAAAAATAATATTATAAAATCAACTATGACACTTAACAGGTGACAATCAACAAATAACATGAACCAGTGACAACAACACTACGGTAAGTACCCAATCAATTACAATATCAAACACACATATGGGGATTCATGCCTCTACACCATATTCATTTGGGAAATGGTTTCTTTGAGATTGAGTACATTAAGTTAACTCAATATCTTTTTTCTTTAATGTTTCTGCGTCGGAATGTGAAACCCCGATCCAAAAATACATGTCGCAACGTGACACTCAGATCCAAAAATATCATGTTTGGAACATGACACTCCGGTATAAAAATATCGTGTCGGAGCGTGACACTCCGATCCAAAAATAATATTAATTTATCATTTATTATTACCACTTTTCAATTCATTAATGCTATTTCATCAAGACTTCTTTGTTGAAGGCATCACTTTGATAATGAGGGTGTCAGATTATAAATCTTACAGTCTCAGGATTTCAGACAATCACACACCACATAATGGAGCCGTACAATCACACAATCAAGTACATAGAGAACTTCACAGTATCATTAAATGCATATCTATCGCTATTAAGATTTATCTATCAAATTGAATAAGCCAAAACCAACCTCCACCGAAAAACAAAGTCAAGCAAGCTACTTATCCAATACTTTTTTTATTTCCTCAACTTCTACGAACCTTTCCAATCTATCAAGTATATATGCATAATTTGTAAGTTAGCGAGTCTATAAGCACTCATATTATTCTATGTCTAGCCTAGACCCAAAAACTCACCTAATTTTATAATCCATTTCCTAATGATCGAGCCTAAGGGTGAGTTTTGATTTCTTCAATTATCATAAGGACAATGACATTCCAATAATACAATATACCTAATATTTAAATACCTATTTGAGTCAAAATAATATGGTATAACATAAAAGTTCCATCACAACTTTCAACTATGACAAAGAATGAATGAACGTCCATCAACAAATATCTAATAGTTATATGTATAATTATTAACTCAAAGGTTAATAATATATCTTGAACTAGAACATCCTTTACAGCACCAAATAATTAATTTTAAAACTCTGTTAATTTTAATGTTATATTCTTTAACCACCAACTAAATTAATTATTAAAACTATTCCACTAATTTAATAATCTAGTTATGAGTAGTCCAAAATACCCATTTAGAATCTATCGAAAAATCTTTTATGAAATAAAAAGGCTCTACTACTCAAAACGACCAAACAGGTCGTTACACAATGCTACAATTCTAGGAATGTATGAAGTTAATTTTAAAAATAGTAAAATGAGCTCCCACATTTTTGTAACACCTTCTTTTTTAAATACCTAGTATTAGAATGAAACAATTTTGGAAAGAATGACATATCTGGAGTTTGACTAAGTTATGTTGAGTACGAGTTTTTGGGTAAACTTCAAACAAGCATAATTCTCTGTACAAGATGTTTTAGATGTGATAAAATATACTATATGAAAGGTATTTGAATTATATTTTAAACGCAATTGAGTTTGCTTATTTTCGAGTGTGTATAAGGGAGATACACCTTATTGAAGTAAGGTTGTCTGAATAAGGAAACTTCACCAAATTTTAGAAGGGTCTTTCGGTGTTTTCCAGAACCAATTGGTTTAATTCATCTTTAGTAAATTAATTGTGGTCTAAACTGATTTAACAATAACTAAAAGTGGTGCTAGGGTGTTTCAAAAAGAGAAAAGAAGAAGGGAAAGACGGGTGAGGTGGTCGGCTCGCTGCTCCCGGGCTCCTTGATATTTTGGCCGCACGCCGCGCCGCCCTCTCGGTCCCCGTCAATACTTGCCCTGCGCCGGGCCCCACTCGTACTCATGCAAACCTTGTATACAACGATGAGCAGAGGCCACGAGTCCCTAGAGAAAAATATAATTTCAAGTATAATAATGACCCCCCGAAAATTAAGCACGAGGGGACATTGATGCGTCCACCCACGCAACACACTAGTTATTTAAACCTAAGTTACATTCTTCTTGAAGTAGGTATCGAGTTCACTAATATTGTGTAGGTTGGGGAGTCTACTTTTGGTGCCCCGCTCGCTGCGCCACGCACCCTCTCGTCTGCACCCTGCGGACCGAGGTCGGACAAGCGATCTGTCCTCGCACGAAATTACAACACGCTGTCCGTGTTACGCTCTTATACATCGACGTATAGCCTCCCTAAACGTTCATCCGCCCCCTTAGGTTCCGCCCGCTCACCAACCTTCTCGCGCTCAAGCTTCCGCTTTATCCCCGTCACGCCCGGGACACCAGCCCCGCACGCCGTCTCGCCTAGTGCGTCGAGCCCCCCCCTGTGGCTGGGAGTTGACCTCTGCCCGCAAAACGCCCTCCTATCACCTCCACGCCCGCGTCAGGCAGGCGAAGCCTCTGAACCAAGCACAGCAGCAGCCAGATAAATCGGCACACCCTGCCGGCGGGCGCCCCAAAAAAAAAACGACAAGGATACTCTCAAAAAGGGGAAGGCAATCGCGCTACTAAAACCCCCACAACAGAGTCGAAGAGTGGGGGCTCTGGGGGCACCGCTCCAGTAAGAGTACCCCAACCCAGCTTCTGCAGTTTGGCCTCTGGCGGTTGGCTCCACTAAGAGCACGTCACGACCCAGAACGAGTTGTGAGTGGCACCGACACTTAACCTGCTATGTAGGTGAACTAAGAAATCCAAACCTCGACTTATATTTATCGTTCAACTTGCAGAATACAAAAAAAAAATGCGGAAGCTTAAATCTTATTAATAAATAAAACACAAATCTACTAAAGACTATTAACTATTGTTTCCCAAAACGTGAAAGTCATCACATTAAGGACATCTAACTTTCAAATACTAAGTCTAAGAGTATTAGACAGCAATGGACCGAGACGTTGTATCATCACATAACTCATAGTGATAGTCTTCGTCTAGAGAAACTCTCACAGTGTTATATTACATTTTATTATATAAAAATTTAGTTGTTATCGTGTTCTTCAATACATTGAGTTGCTTTATACTATTTTAAAAGCTTTCAATACATTGCATCTTTTATTGTTGTTGTTTCTTGAGTATCTTGAGTTAAGTATTTTGAATTGAATTGTGCTTCATTGAGTCGAGTACATTATCGCTGAATTGAGATCCATTTCACTAATTTGAGAACCATATTTCTAAGATGGTTATTTTACCCTTGAGTACTTCTGAGTTTAGTAATTTTGAGTGTTTTTTTAATATCCTTGAGTATTCCTTAAGTTTATTTAACTATGTTTCTTTGAGTGGAGTTGAGATGAGAAGAGGTGAGTATGTTTTACTGATCCATTTGGCCTACATCGTTTTTTGATGGCATATACAAGTATTCAGGATCATCAACATGCCCTTCATTGATACCATATGGAGTTCGAGCTAACCACTTGCTTCTAGACGGTTCCACTTGTACTTTCAATTATATCACTTGTTAGGATGTTATGGATCCTATCTTTTTCAGTTACAGTACTCATTGATAGATAGTAGCGTTTTATAAGTTTATTTATTTATTTTGTTAAATGTTTTACAGACTTTGTATGCTTGAGTTAGTCTTCCCCAAGGATGAGGATTCGCTTGGGGACAGAGACCTAATTCGTAGTTGTCATGTCTACAGTGGTGTAGGCTTCGGATTCATATTGAGTCCACTTATATAAATTTTATATATTTGGGACTACAGTGCAGTTAGCTCATAAAAAATAATGCCTTATTATGTTTCCTTTTATTAATTAGGAATTGAGATTTGTCAGAGTTGAATTATACCCTTTCATCATGCTATGGTGCTTTTTATTAATTATTTATAATTTCTTAATTTTTTCATTTACATAAATTTTTGTACCTTTAAATCTAAAAAATTATGGAACAAATATAGGATTATATTTCATGAATTTTTTTTATTAATTATCATTATAATTTTAAAATGTCGCTTTGATTGTCCAAATATATGGAGAAACTTATAATGTATAGGGTATTTAATCTTGACTATTTCTTTTTAAAAACTAGTGTACTATGCACAAGAGTAAAAATTTTATGTGTTATGATTGTAATTTAACTATTTATAATGTGTTTATCTAGGTCTCCTAAGCTATCGAAGAAAATTAAACATACGTCAAAAAGATAGTCCCTCCGGACACGGAGTTTAATAAATAAATGAATACTTTGAAATATTTACCAAAATTACCCTTCAAAAATGTCATATTAAAAAGTGGATTCATTTTTCTTACTTCTCATAAATGTAGTGGAGTATTATTTTTAAGATTAAGTGGGACCAACAAGGGTAAAAGAGGAATTGTACCTTTAAATACTTACCATATAAGAAAATGTAACACTCTCTTTGGGACTGACCAAAAAGGAAACAACCCCACATAAAACTGGACGGATGAAGTACTTTTTATCGAAGATCAACTCGATATGGTGTAGTAATAAAAATCATACGCTAACAATTAAATAAAAAAATTAATAAAAATCATTTCAGCGTCATTTCAATATCACTCTGCATATATACACATAAAATATATTCGTTGTTATTCAAATCATACGTTGCATGTATGTGGATGTAATATAAGAGGGATTTTTTATAAAAAAAATTAAATATGTGTTACGAACGCATCTAAAACCTAATTCTTATTAAAAACTTCTTTTAATGTAAATCCAATGAACTGTATATACTTCTTCAATTAAGATTTGGTCAATTTTTATTTCCAAAATTGAATAAATGGGTAACAATATAAGAGTTTGATTAGATAAATTTAAAAAATAGTAATTAAGCAACAGCTAATATGCTGACAAATGATATATAATTGTAGAAAATATTTTACATAATAGACACCATGTCTCGTGTAACAACTCAAACTTATACTAGAACCATTTATCCAGATGCAAAAAACCTAAACTTTAAACAAGTTTACTCAACTTTTTCATTATAATTATATTATAAAAGAGTTTGATTATAATAATGCAAACATTGATTTTTTTACTAGCAAGCTTCTCTGTGTCAACATGTTTGCTTGTTGACATAGGGTATTTGAGAAATTTCATAATTCTCTTGTTTCATCTCCAATGTACCTCATGATTTAAAAAGTATACCATTCTTTGATTAGAGAAAATAGTCCAGGTCACATGTGCACTTAGGGTCTACACACCATGTGCTTTAAGTCATTTTTAAGAGTTTCATTGCTTTGATAAATTGGGTCACATAAAAACTTCATTTTACATCTACCTTTTTCATCATTTTAAAAACTTCGAACTCCCAACTATTACCTATGATCCTCCGCGCTTTATATGCCCCTTAAAGTCCATGTCAGTTATAACTTATTGGAGAATAAATAACGAAAATGATAAAGCTTAGGAGAGAAAATTTAAGAATCATCTTCTAATCTTTCTACTTCTACTATTTGTCTTTTTCTTAATCATTATTAATATAACTTTTTAAGTAGTGAAATTTATCGCGTAAAAAATTTATACCTTCCACCAATAAAAAAGTTAAATATGAAAAAAAAAAGTTTCAATATGTAAGTTGACTTGAAAAATTCAATTATTTTGAATAAGAAATAATCTAAAGAATAAGTTAATATTGAATGACGGGCGGGGGAGGGGGTGGGGGTGCCGGGAGGGTGGGGGGTACATGGTTTTTAAAAATTTTTGAAGACCACAAATAAACATTACAAATTCAAAAAAAATGATTTCGGGCTCGTGCATAGCCGAACTTCATATTATATTATATCATGAGAAAAATATATATATATATATATACACACACAAACATGATATAACAAATAAATATTGTGCGACAATTTTTTGACGGTAATAATATAAGTATCATCCTATTATATTTCACCGTCAATAATAATATGAGTATTTATAACCCAAAAACTATTTAAATATTGCTAAAGATTTTAGCTGCTATGAATGCAATAACATTAACTCAATTATCACTAAATACTTTTGTGGTAGTAAATTATAGCTAAGAAAATTAAATAATCTATTACCAGCAAATATCTATTTTGTTCAAGTGGTTCTATATACGGAAATCCACAACTCTAATTGCTAAGTCATAAATATTTATTTTTTAAAAAAAATCATCTCAAAAAATAAAAGTAAGTTCCAATTTTTCTCTATAATTTGAAAATAATGTAAGATGATCTATTACATTTAAGCCTTTTTGTCTTGTGTCCTAGTAGGTGAATGTTTTTCATGATATAGTTTTACAAATAATGAAAACAAAGTAGTCAAATGTATCTTTAATAGCTTTACTTTCAAGTTTAGTTTAGTAAAGAATTAGATTTACTTTTAGTAGTGCCTAATAGTACGATTTAAATAAATAATTAAAAATTTATTTTCTTTAATAATTTAAACTTTTTAGTAAGATATTCACTCAGTTCAATATGGTAATACAACAAGTAAAAATTCATCTATAAAAAATTAAACAAATAATGTCATAATATTTTTTTAAAAAACCATGTAATTCCAATATATATTTGCATAAAAATCACTATGGGGTCATTTGGTAGTGTAATGACCCGATAGGTTAATTTTGGAAATTTTTTAAATATTCAATTTTACTCGAGTTAATTAATTAACTAATAATTGTAGATAATTAATTTTATCAAAAGTTAATGGATTAAAGTGATAATTTGTTTAACACCATCTAATATTTATCCCATATTATTAAAATAAGTGAAAGGTTTATCACTTTTAATACATAATTAATTTAGAAAAGAAATTAAAAAGGACTTACGAGTGCAGCAAGCATAGCCACCGTCGGTTCTCAGGTACAAGCTTTATTAAATTTCTATGTTGTAAAGTATATTATTATGCAGTGGTATAAATAGGGATATTTATATTATTATATTAGTATGAGATATCTTACTTTATTAACAGACCTTAGTATAATTTTTCACTTAAATTGTAAACTTTGAAACGCCTTCATATGGCCCTAGGTGACCAACTCTGAGGGAAGTTATCATTAGCAAATACCTATAAATATAATGTTACTAAATTGAATCGTATATCTATATAATTTACTTACAGATTAAGGTAACTGCATGCAACTTTATCATTTGTATTGCTGGTGTACTATGTAGTTAGGAATTTGGATTTTTCCTTGTCATTCTCCGTTTAAATTCAATTTTTGATATAATGATAATACCTAATTAAAATAGTACAAGGTATTACGTTTTATATAAATCTGCCTCCCTTCATACTCTTTCGCGTAATTCCCTCCATAACTCTAGACCTTTCCCTTTTCCGCCTCGCGCGTTGCTGGAACTTTGCCGTAGAGAGATTTCAAAGGTCTAAGCTTATACATCTCACTCAACTGAATATTTGTGTTAGTTTTGAAATCTTAGTCCGTGAGCATTTATTGACATCATTTACTTTGAAAGGTTTGGAATCTTTCAAAAAAATGGAATGGCTCACAGTCCCACCATGAATTCCTTGATTGGATGAATTTGAGGCAAAGTGGATCTAAACATCTTGTTAAGTCTATGAATGTAAATGTCTTTCCTCCTGGTGATATATCTTTGGAAGTTAATGAGATTCGGTTGATGGGTTTACCTTTTCCAACATTGATTAATTCTAAATTGATGAAAAAGGGGTAACAAAAGTCATGTTTTATTGTTTTTAGTATAATTATGTCGAGAAGTTTTTGAAGGTTTTTTGCATCATTGTTGATGTGATATCTGTTTGTGTTGTCGATATGTGAATTCCGTAACGCCCCGCATGCACTGGGATTAAGTGAAAGATCGCGGCCCATCTCCTCGGCTTCCATTTTTGTGTTACCGATTTATTTCTCCCGGTATGCTCCACATAGTTTTTGTCGACAGCATTTATTAGTGTGCATTCCAACTTAAAAAGGATGTACCATTGTGCCGAGGGGGGAAACGTATCGCACACTAGCGATGGCTACTATATTTCGAGTGATGTAATCGCGCGCTACGTGGTTATTATTAGTTAAATCGAAAGGTTTAGTGACATGCGACACAAAGATGCATGACAAGATATGTCCCTCCCCCATTGAGTCCGCCGGACTAAGAGACAGCGGGTGTGTATCACTAGTAGCAGTGCAGCACATGCATCATTATACTTGGTGCATTGCATTTGCATATGTCTCATTGACAACATACTTATCATCTAGTGAATGATCTTAGGTGATTATTTATGCTCTCTATATTTTATATGAATCGCCTTTCTGTGGAAACTTCTTCTGATTGAAATGACTATTGAGCTATTGTTAAGGCTATAGTTAGGTATCTGGGTCAAAGTGTTGTTGTTGATCGATATGTTAATTTGTCAAAAAAAAAAACAATTTTGTTTGTGTTCATCCCCTATCTGTGTGTAAACTTCTGAGGGTAAGGAGTACCCGATTCGATTTCATTACCTTCTTGTTTAGAGAATTTTGCGCTTTGTTGCGAGTACCGTTTGGTTTGGGTACTTCACCTCCCTTGCTTCTACATATGTTTTTTAGGTTTACATAGCCCGGCCTTCTTATATCATTCTCTTTTTTTTCTGAGCTGTCTTGGAAGATTTTGTGAGTAGTTTGTTTGTCATCCGCAGACCTTCTTACGTATCATGAATCCTTTGTTTCTAGTTATAGAACAAGGTCTTTTGAGACTTGTACTTTCTTCTTCTGAATCAATTGTACCTACAATAGATAGGCTTGTACACTGACACCCATGTTTTAGGGTAAATTTAGAGTTTATTTCATAAAGATTTTTTGCGTTTTTAATTTAATATTTGCGTTTTTTAGGCGTGACTGTGCTTGGTGGGTAAGTGGGAGTATCATACATCCAATCTTGGGTCGGGACAGGTAGCGTGTTCTAAACAATACAATACCCAATAAGGTTTTATTAGTTATACAACTTGTTATTAGTTTATTCCATAGATTATCTTCTTATGCATTTTTCGGGTTTGGTGTATTAAAATTGTATGTTTTTTGGATAAATATTTATTTACCATCAAAGTATTCCCTTCACACTTATGGTGGAAAAGATCTTAAAAGTACTATGGAGGAGGGAATGTGAGTCTTGACCATATAATACGCTGCAACTTAAATCCTTGTGGTATTAACTAAATTCTCATGGATTTATGGTATTAGTAATACACTCCAAGACAACAATAGCATTGAGTTTGGCATAATAGCATGGAAAAATACACCAAACAAGAAATTAGTAATATATATAATTACTGCATGCATTATTTTTGCTAATACACTCTACCAAACGACCCTAAATGTAATAACCACGTATGATCAATTAGTGTAGATTCAACCTCTAACTTTTTACTTTTAAATTAGGTTGTTAAAAATCGATATGAATATCATATTGAAATAAATATTTTCTTATGGTTTGGACACGAGATGTGAAGTCATGATTTAATATCGAAATATTCATGATGTCTCATTGTTAAATCACATTTGTCTATATATTTTTTAACAGTTTGTTATAAGAAACTTTTAAATATACATAATTTATTAAGATTCACTAGTCATTAGTAGGAGTAGTTAGTTATTCTTTAATTTAATTATTTGACATCGTAGAATAATCGCTTCACGTCAAGAATGAGTCCCTTTTTACAAAATTCAAAATGATGGTTTATGAACGTAAAGTTATAGGTCACGCGTTGCATTAAAAATGGAAATAAGGGTTTGAAATTTAAAATCATACTTTTTTTTTTTGGAGAAATGAGTCTCAAATCGGATGTTCAAATATTATTTGAAATCAAGATATCTTAGCGTATGTCCAAATAATACATGTTTAGAATATAGGAATTCTATGAGAAATATGAGTAGAAATAGGAAATTATGTCTTCTAAGAAGTAAAATTTTGACATGCAATTTCATATCGCAATTTGAAATCATGAGATAAAAATGCAGTTTTATGCTGATTCGATAATATGGAATCTCAAATTTTCCGAAAATCACGATTTAGAAATCTACAAAGTTTATTTCATATGTATATAAAATATATAATCCATATCTACTTTAAAATTTGAAAAAACAACCCACATTTATATATGTTTTCAAATATTTCATATGTATATAGAATATATAATCGATATCATTAGGTTAAAATCATTTATATCTTATACAACAATTATTTCTATCAACATAAAATTTATTATTACTTAAAGCAATTCCTACTCTACCGTTTATTTAACCAAATTCCTTATTTTTTATAAAAAAAAATTACAAATCAAATTGACCCACAAATGACACAAAGTAATAATTTTAGTTCATATTATCGGTCATATAATTGAAAAATATAAGTTTAATGTCACAATCCAAATCGAGTCGTGAGTGGCATCCACACTTAACCTCTTAAGTGGGCGAACCAAGGAATTCAAACCTCAACATATACCAATACTTCGCTAGAATAACAACAATAAATGCAAGAAGCTCCAAAACTTATTAAAGAACCAACACAAAACCTTTAATTTCTAATTAGCATAATTTGCCCAAAATCTCCATAAATTTCATCACACAAGAATCTAATCTCCAAATACTAAGTCTAAGAGTATCAAATACACCAAATAAAAGAATAAAATTGTATGTGTCTGAAAACATAGGACATCAGGTCATGACCAAGAGAATCCAATACGAGCTTGAATGAATAGCTCACCCTGTAACCTGATATGCTGGAGATTGACTAGAGCTGAGAGCAAGTCAAAGTCGTCGGTACAATTGCTGCACTACATAAAATTAAAATTAAAAAACACAAGTAGGGCTCAAAACGGGCAACATGTACTGAGTAAGTATCAGCGGTCAAGCCAAAATAGAAACTAAGATACAATGAATAATAGTATGAACTCAACAACACTTAACAGTTCATAAGCAACAAATAACATCAATCAGTGTCAACAACACTAATGTAAGCATGTCATAAAAGTCAAAAAGTCAACATTATCAAGATCATCCATGAGGACTCATGCCTCCAACTAAACCATTTGGGGAATTGAATTCTTTGAGATTGAGTACATTCCGCTAATTCAATATATTTTTCCTGTAATACTATCATGTCAAAACGTGACATTCCGTTTCAATTATACCGTGTCAAAATGTGACACTCCGATCCAATTATACTGTGTCAGAATTTGACATTCTGATCCAATTATATCGTGTCAAAACGTGACACTCCGGTCCAATTTTATCGTATCGAAACGTGACACCCAAATCAATAATACCATTAATTTATCATTTATTATCACCACTTTCAATACATTGATAAATTTCATCAATCCTTCTTTATTCAAGGCATCACTTCGAGGGTTCAAGAATATAAATTCCATCGTCTCAAGATTTCAGAACAATCACAAAACACACAACCAAGCAACACAACCACACAATCAACTACATAGAAAACTTCACAATATCATTCACTGCTTATCAATCACTATTAAGATTTACTATTAAACATCATAAATCATAACTTACCTCTAGGGAAGAATCAAAATTAAGCAAGCTAAGCCACAATGATTTTCCTTTCCTCAATATTTCGAAACGTTTCCAATCTATTAAGAAAACAATATTTTTAAATTAAAGGGTTTATAAGCACTCATATTATCTATGCCTAACCTAGACCCAAAAATTCACCTAATACTATAATCAGTTTCCTAAAGTTTAAACTTAAGGGCAAATCTTACTTCCTCCAGTTAACATAACATTAATAGAATTTAAACAATTAGATAAACATAATATTTAATTATCTATCTCAATATATCAAAAATATAATTTATAATGTAAAAATAAAATGTTAATATATATATAAAAAATGGAAGCCACTGGTCACGAACCAGTGGCAGACGTAATAGCAGTAATCCCCACCCAATTCCTATACATCAGTTGCTCTCCAATTTCATACACGTAATATATATATATATATATATATATATATTAATACATTAACCTTCCTCACTTTCTTGTTCTTTCTCAATCTGCAATTTTGAGCAATAATAATTCACGCCTATTATCCCACTTTGAAACATTAATTTCTCCTTCAACCAATAAGAATTGACGTCACAATTATGTTAAGCCTAAAAACAAGTAGCTGACCAGTTAAGGAGGTGCCCAATTTTTATAATTTTTAATTATATGTTAGCAGAGACAATTCAATGATTACAAAACTTCATCAGTTTCCAATACAATTAAATAGTATTTACAAGAATTAATACCCGCTAACTATTCATTGTTTATATAATAAAATTGAGAATTGGATCTTTTTTGCCGGTCTTTGTCTATGGCGCCGAGAACCAAAAACAAAAGTCTTGAACGGTTTGTGGTATTATCAAAAAACTATTAACCCTACTTATTATATGACAAATCATAAATATGGTAAAAGTGACCCCCTACTAATTTTAATATTATTTTCTTTAACCACCAACTCTATAAATTACTAAAACTATCCACTAGTTTCATAGTTGTAATTATGAATAATCCAAAATGCCTATTTAGAAAATCTATCAGAAAGTATTTTTGGAAATAAAAAGCTCTAATATTCAAAATGACCAAATGAGTCGTTACATTTTCATACTAATTTACTATCTTCGTTTGTCTTTTGGAACGAATCAAAGAATTCCAGGGGTAAGAAATGTCCAGATTGATCCCACCAATTATTCCAAAATATTAGTACCCATTGTCTCATCTCCAAAAGTATCAAACCAACCAACTGGAGATATATACCTTCTCTCGTACAATGTCTCAAATGAGGCTATATGTATACTCTAATGATAAATTTTGTTATATCTAAGCTCAGCTAACAACAAAACTATTTCCAATTGGACTATTCAACTTCTACTAGACCTAAACACAACCAGTAGGACAAATATTTTCTAGCATAACTATGATAAAATTCTTAATCAATATTAGCTAAAATCAAGAGTCAACGTGAACCAGTCACCACACACTCAAAATGTACAAATCATCATAGATTTTATCATGATTACATCCTCACAACATAATATTTTCTTGAGCTTAAGCTATGAAAATATAATATTTAGACATCGAGTAATCATCGAGAATCGAACTCATCCGATCTAAAGAAGGAAATGATCAAGTACCCACCATCGAGTGATACACCCAAGCATACAAAACCTCTGATAACATTGTCGAAAAACTAGATTAGTAGCTATTATAGACGAACCACAAGAGTGACAAAAATAGGCACAATCGTCCTCAAATTCAATCAACATAGCCGAAACATGATACCGATGATGAGATAAATCTTAAGTGTATTAAAAACTATGAATTTTCATGGTAGCTCTATTATAAAATCTCATAAGCAAAGTTTTGCGTGTCGAATCACTAGTATACTTCAACTATATATCCCAAATAACACCAACACTGCCATAACTGGAATGAACAAATCTAATCAAGGATGTCACCCTACCAAGAGGACAATCACATAATTGGTACACTCAATCCACTACTAGGGACTCACCTATAGAAGCAAAAACACACATGAAAGTAGAAATGGAATCATACTCTAAACCACGCCCAAAATGAAGTCGTTTGTAACACCCCATGTCCAAAACATACCAAAAACCAGTTTTTTATGAAAATGTGTAGGTGCATCAATGGTTGCCATCAACAATCTGTAGCCTGAACCACGGTCCGTCCTGCACATCTATCGATTTGGTCAGAAACCACCAAAAATCTCAATCCAGAAAATTTGACTAACCGTTGGACAAGGGACGGACTTATGGTCTGTAGGTCAGAATGTTACCTACGAAACTCATGTTTCAGAAAAATATTTTCTCACTTTGTTTTTGCTGATGAATTAGTTTTGCAAGTGACTCTTTTTTTCTTTATATATGTCTCTTGTATTTAAAATGTTGAAAATTTATAAACGGAAAAGGCCTAAATACCCTTAAGTATTGGTAATGGTACAAAATTAACCTCCACCACCCATTGGCTACACACACCCCAAATTACCCTTCCCACCCACCTATTGGGTCCAAAATACCCTTATCCTCCCCTTTTTGGTTCAAATTGCCATTGTATTTAACGGTTTTTTAATATTTAAACTATTTAAATTATTTTTTTTTTATAATAATACGTGGTGCTTAACTATTGTTTATAATTTAACTTATTAGTAGCATTTTAATAAATCCATTCCTACCCACCTATTACTAATTAAATCCACCAAATTAATAAACCTGTCACATTATTAATGCAACAACAGAAACGCACTGTAATGAGTGTTTTTTAAAAAATTTGAGACGAAAATATCTATAGAAGTAATTAATCAACATTCAAGTGTCTAAAACTAAAAATTATTGACAAATTAAAAGTCTGACTATGTTTATCTTAATTATTCGTTACATCTCCAATTTGTGAATTTACTTGTATACGTAACTTTTTTCCAAAAATAATTCTTAAAGGTTTTAAATCAAATGATAAATATTTATAAAAATATTTTAAAAAATTGCATGAATTGATTCGGTAATATATAATATTTACATTTAATCATCAATTCTAATTCAATATTGAAATAGCATCCTAATAAAGTGTCCCTCTTAAATAACTGCTCAACATAAAATTTAATTGGAGCTTGCATTTCGGATTCGAATAATTTTAGAATGTCATTTTTCCCGGAATCTCAATAATTTATCATCGTGTTTTTAGTACTGTTTTATCAATTTTTTATATAGATAGTTGGAGATTATTAATTGGGGTGGGTTTATAGTATGAGTGGGTAGGGAGTTGATTTACAAATGATACAAATAAATTAAATTTAACGCAATAGTTGAGCATCAATTAGTTAAAAAAATATTTTAAATAGTTTAAAAAAATTTAAATTGCATTAAATAAGTGGTCAATTTTTGACTTAAAGTGGTTAAAAGGGTATTCTGAGTCCAATAGGTGGATGAAAAGGGCATTTTGGAGCCAATAGGTGGATGAAGGGTAATTTTGTACCATTTTCAATAGTTTAAGGGTATTTTAGGCCCTTTTCCGATTTATAAATTGTCTTCCATCAGTCAATTTATGCCTAAGGAAAATAATACCAGCTTTCCATTTTGTTAGTTACAATTTTTGATAACAGTATCGCAACATTGGGAAGGGCTATAAAGGTATTGTTAAAAGTTTTACCATCTGATTATCAAAAATCTATTAACAAATTGATTCCATTTTGAGCTCAATTATTCATGGGATGATGGATACATAGAGCAAACATTAAGAATAGTAACGAATCCCATGAAATTTCCATAATATTAGTTTCTGCAAGAGAGTATACAAAATAACCTATTTGACAATCGCAAGATATTCCACCACATAAACCCCACAACATTTCTAGAGTACATAAAACTATCTGGCCCTACTACACATGATTAACTATAATTAAATATATACAATTCATCGATTACATCGACTCACAAATGAAACTGATACAAAAGAATATCACTACAAAGGATACAAATGCACAATATACCAAACAAACAGTAATGAGTGAAAATAGTTGTGGTTTAAGACCTAAACCAGAATGAATCTAATTGGTTGAAACAAAATAGAAAGAACCAACTACAAAAACAAAACGACATGACATCCGATTGTCTTATTGGACTACTCAATTTTGTTGCACCGAAACGTTGTGTCCTTTCGGACACTTATAACACACCAATTCCACCGCCGAACCGAAATGGTGTGTCCTTTCACACAGTAATACACACTTATTCCTATTGGTAAAAATATAGGAACAAACAATTACATTCTTCACAACACAATTAAAATCAAACCTTCTGCTAATAAGAAATCTATTGCAACACACTGCGAAATCAAGAGAACGAGATTGGACATGAATCTTATCAACATTAATACATCGGCTAACATGAATTCTATTGCACTACACTAAAAAATCAGTAGATGATATATTGGCCACTAATCTTACCAGCATAATTTTTTTAAAAAAAAATTCAGAATTACCAGATCATAGGCAAGCAAAATGACTTTGAATAACACACAATATAAGGCATTTTGTGGTCTACATTCAAATTTCCATTTCCTCCACATTCCCAGGAACTACATCAACTTCTCCTCAGTTAGAACGTCAAATATCAGTAAGTTGACGCAAAAAAAAATGAAGATAATACATTAACCACCCACCTATAATACTCGACAGAGGAATTAGTAAATATCACAAAATTACTAGCCAAAGTATGCTCGCTTGAAGAGGTAATCACATTAGTTCACATAGGAATACAAAGATACCACAGAAGCAGCGGATTTTGGTTTGTACGTTTCTAAAGAAAATGGAAAACGATATGAAACTGTCTAATATCGCAATACTATGAAAACGGCAACAACAAATACATGGTACGTTCAATTTAACTCAATATACCACCACAACACGACCCAATTTAAGTTAATTGTATCTACTTAATACGTAGGAAATCATTATAAAACCTTAAAAAAATTACAATCTAGAAGGCTTGAAAAACGTCCGTAAACCTATCAATTTACCAGCACATCGTCGGTTTACTTGTAATCTCCCTTCTCTTTCATGATGTGAATGCCTGTCACATAAAACAATAAACAGAGAAATATTATTGCTAGAAATTAAATGAACCTAATATTTACTTATACAAACAACTTCCCAGATGTACAATACTTAGTAACAACATTGTCAAAACTATTTTACAGGGGGCCAACCTAACCAATCCTATGATTCGGTTATGGATGAATGTGAATACGTATCAAATCCAAATCACTTGAACAGAGGCAACAACCCAATCATTTTCCAGAAAACAATTACATTTCAAAAACATTTAATAGGACACATTATTACCTATGCACCTAACTCTGCATAAGGTTAGGAAATCAAATATTTGTGCATACAATACTTAAACTTATTATCTACAATCTTTAATGACAGTTTGCTCAGAACACTTGGAATTTAGGCCTCCCAACCACCCCTGCAAATATTTCGAGCATTCTAGGTATGAGAATGTACAATCAAAAGTACAAATACACGACACCCAAACTTTTTCAAATATGTTTGTATGAAAGGTCCGTGTTGTTTTACAATTAGAAAACCACCCACCACCCGACCTTCAATATCTTTTGGGCACTACCTCCGAACAAATGGTGTACACTTTAGAAAAAAATATAAGTATAAAACTAACTCCATGTTTCGCATTTTACATATATGGATGGAAGCTGTGTAAGGTGATGGACGATAGGGATCAAAACAAAAAAAGGAATTGTGGGAGAGAAATAAAATAGAAGCGGTTCGGTCATCCGTACCGGGCGGCAACATCCCGGCAACCCGTAACTTCGCTTCTGATCTCGCAGGTGGCGGTGTTACCATGCTTCCAACAGGTAAGTCGTAAAAAGATGGCGTCAACGGGGGAGGGTGGGGAGGAATGGGGGGTGTGAGGTAAGTTCGGGATTACAGGAGTTAATGGTAAATGAAAGTTTGTGAGTCGGGGGGTTTTCCCGAGATAGAGAAATGATGTGGTTTTAGTTAAGATCGGGGTGGAGTAATGGAGGTAAAAATTCATGCCCCTCTTAGCCCCCCCACTTTCGGACGGGACACCCCAGCTCCGATCCCCCCGACTAATTTTCTATCTAAGAAAACGAGGAACCGCAAGTTGCTTGACAGCCCAGGCAACAAACTTGGTGGTAGGAAATGATACCACGGGAGGAATAGTTCGCTTAGTTTTAGGCAACGAGAGGATGGGCACGGAAACCATAAGGCGGGGATGGGCGGCAAAACGAGAAGAATCGAAAAGAGAGGATGGTTGCGAGATAAGAGAAACTTGAGACGGGAAGGGAGGGAGGGTCAGCCAGACGGATGGGTGGGATGAATGCTAGGATAAACGAATGAGGAAGAATAAATGGGCAGGAAGTCGGGAAGTTTAAGAGAGAGGAAGAGACGCAGTTCAGGAGAGCGAAGAACACTAGGTAGGTGAACAAGGGTGCGTCCAAATGGACTGGAGGAAGGAATGTGGATAGGGGGATTTCGAAAGGTCTGGGGGCGAGAGGTAATTCTTAAGAAAAAAATCAGGGTTTGAATGGGGGCGCAGATAGACAAATGGTGCAGGGGGACGGATTGAGACTAATGGGGGGGGGAGAGGGAAGGAAATGGGGGAGTAGGCACTACCGGCATGCGCTTTTTACCCTTTTCACCATTTTCCTCCCCTTTTTTTATAGCTACTTTATATTTCATCCCTATATCTTTTCCCTTTGATCATCGCTTTCCGCACTTGTCTGGAGGAGTACGCTAACAACGCTGCAATGGGACTAAGCCATTTGTAGATTCAGTCCTTCCCCACCCCTTCCCTTCCTCCGCAACGGGAAACGGTCTGGTGGACAAATTAATCATCATACAAAAGGGTTGCTTATGTTTCAGAATCACTGGACTATTTATCATCTATGGAATCGGCTCTTACCTGAAACTAGAAAAAACAAAATTTTTCACAATTATATTATAATATATATATATATATATAATATATATAATCTATATAATATATATATGGGGACGCGAACAATGAAATAGAAATTGAATCAACAGTCTAATGCATAAAGAGAATTTCAAATAGAACCTTCTTCAAGAAATATTATATCTAAAATGCTCGACGAGCAGAATGTTTCTGGTACGATCATTTTGTATTGCAAGAGATACGATATCAGAGACCAACCACAAACAAAAGTTTCGCCTGTGGTCCTTCTATCGTAAAGAAT
The DNA here is from genome assembly GCA_027704765.1 of Solanum habrochaites. NCBI lineage: Eukaryota > Viridiplantae > Streptophyta > Magnoliopsida > Solanales > Solanaceae > Solanum > Solanum habrochaites. Next base: position 32,790,577 of record JAKWJA010002493.1, on the reverse strand, counting down.
GAATGACAGTCGTCATACAATATACCTATGGCTTCATAGTAGCTGGATGATCATTAGCGATCTTACAGATGGCTAACTCCAGCGAGATGTTATTGTTGAACACCGCAAAAATGGGCTCCAAACGGAAAAAAACAAAAAAAACAAAATCACCAATTTACACACAAGTTTCATGTCAATGACTTACCCATTAATACACCAAAACGGTGATGATTGATATATACTGGGAATACAATTGGTGTCTCAAAGCCAAAAAAAATTACACATGCGAGCACATGACAATGAGACAGTATTATGGATACCGCATACAACAACGGCTTAATGAGGGGCACACACTTATAGGGGCTGGCAGGCTACTGCAGCACTACATTGTGGATGGTTACATGGCAATTGAAGAGGAGCGATTTAGATATTACAATAAACCAACCCAAAGCCTTCGGGATGATCGTTGGTTTGGAGCTTAATGATGTTGTTGTGGCAATCGGAGATGCCTGATTTGGTTCACAGTGGGGAAAAACAATTATATTTCCTTCGTCACACCGGGTGGTACCTTGCTATAGGGCACAAATTATTAGGATGCAATGTCCCTATATGTAGATGGGTTGTCTGATACCCGGATTATTACTTACCTTCTCTGTAACCCAAAGTGGCCAGAAATCAGGCAATGTTGCGCCTAATTGGTCAACTGATGATCGTAGCCCCTGGTAGACATCATAATGCCGTTTTCCAGAAAAATCCTGTTGGCCCACCTAATTGCAACATATTTAAAAAAGATAAACCATTCGGGATAGGTAATAGCATGTAGTTCTTGCTATAACAATACTCTTATAGACTTCATACCTCTGGCACACTCGATGCATCACAAAAATGTATTCACATTACAATATAATTTACTAATTAGTCCAACCTAAACAAGGAAATATCCACCTTATAATAACCATATGCAACGGCACCACCCAGTTTACCCAGGAATTTAACAAGGGAAATTTAGTACAGAAAAGTTATATTACGCACCAAATAAACATGATTCGTCAACTATAGGTCAAACTGTAAAAAACTAATAGAAAAAGTAAAAAAATGGTAATAATTCATAGGCTTAAAGAAAAGTTCACCTAACAACAAATAAGTGTCCTGCATCAAAAAATAAATACAAATGCGGTACACAATAATTATGACCCAACAAAAGACATAACCAACAACTAATATCAAATAAAAAATCATAATACACATTGATACATGATATACTTACACTTGTAACATTTAATAAGATGATATTAATGTTAAACGTGAAATACTTTTCTTTGGAATTTATATGAATGGAAAAAGAGAAATACCTCCTAAAAAAACAGAACGAACTACAATATTAAATAGGACAACTTCAAACATCCTAACCATAGCCACATAGTAATTATTATGCAAGTGATCTATACAATGAGTGTCCAGCAAAAGGCTTGGCCAACTCACATATATTTGTTATTCCTTCATGATCACAAAACCCCCCAACAAAACATATTGACTTGTAATAAATCCGCGAAATAACCTTACCTTTAGAAGATCCAGATGGGTACAATGAGCCAATGACTTTAGATACACGGACCATTGGACACTCCAATCCACCGCTTCCCATGTAATGAACAACAAAGGAAAAGTGCAACAAGCATTTGCCCTAAGAAAATACAATGATACTAACAAATTTTTGATTGGATAGATTCCCTATTTATAGCGACGAAACACATATATTGAAGTGAAGAAAATAATCTAGTTTGACAACAGATATGTTGTTTCCGTACAATAGGGACTTGCTTGTGTCCAATTTAATGCACACATAATGTGAAGTTTTGCACTACTCAAGTTCGGTGAAGACGGTCGAGAGAGAGGAGGGGGAGGGTGGGGGATGAATGGAAAGGAATATAAATCTATTCCAGTAATGTTCATAAAGTGTCTGATAGAACAACAACGATAATAGAATCAACAGATTTCAAAAAAAGACAACGATGCACAGAAAGTATCTAGATGCAGATAATTTCCATCCTAACCGAAAGCGTGCTGGAGGATAATTCCACCTTTGACATGCATTACAGACAACCAGCAGTTTGGCGATTACACTTTCATTTACAAGGACAAAACACCATAATTATTTGAATAATCAGGCGAGCTGAAAGCAACTGAACGACCAGATATTGAAAAACCAAAATTAGTGAAGGGGTTAAAGCAAACCAGAAGTACCCTGATGCACGAGAATCTAACATATTAATGACTTTCCTACGCTGTGGGTATGGAATATAAAACAAAAAAATGGAGTAAGGAGTGAAAACAGTCAGAGCAGCTTGTAGAATCTGATTGTTTCACAATCCAACAAGGAGAGCGTTTTTATCTCGCGCATGTTGTGTAAATTTTGTCAAAGGTTGCACTTCATTTTGAAAAGCATAAAAAGAATTATTGGGTAGATTATAAAACCCTTCAAAGGCTTGCTACGCATTAGGCTTATTATATATTAGAATGACGACAATGGAGTGAAATGGGACTACCTGTCCAACGGCTTGGCTGCTTAAGAGCAATGGAAATGAAAACTGCGCAATCTATTTGTGACTATTCTAATTTCACGCTGCCAAGTTTTCCAATTCAACGCAAGCGTTTGGGAGAAATATTGTTACATTTATTATATGAAGATATCACATTGATGAAGAGAAAACGATTACATATGAAAGATTTGCAACTAACTGACAAACAAATATAAGCGTATTTCCTGTTAGAAATTGAGAACATACTCATAAAACAGGGAAGAAGTTTGCAAGACATAGAAAGGCATAATACATTAATGCGGAATGTGGGAATCGCCTGATTAGTGAAGAGCTAGAATATGACAAAGTCAAACTCAAAAAAATGCACGACAAATCATTTACACTATTAAATAGTTGTCAATTACCGGCATATGAGGCAATAATATCATCTGTTGATAATGAAGAAGGCAGATTATTTTTTATACACAGACATGGTGGTAGAGGCAAGACATTTCTATGGAATACAATTATTTCACAAATTAGATCAGAATCAAAAATAGTTCTACCAGTCGCCTCTTCAGGTATAGCAGCTTTATTGTTGCCGAATGGCAGGATTGCTCATTCACGATTCTATATTCCGCTTGACGTCACACCCGAGTCGAGATGTGACATAAAACAAGGAATCCAATTAGCGGAACTACTAAAGAAAACATGTTTGATAATTTGGGATGAAGCTCCAATGGAAAACAAGTATTGTTTTGAAGCCTTAGACAAGAGCTTGAGGGGCATTAATCTAGATAGGTATGAAAATAGTTGTGACAGCCCTTTTGGGGGACTAATAACCGTGTATGGTGGTGATTTCAGACAAATCCTGCCGGTAATTCCAAAAGGAACACGAGATCATATTGTTGATGCACCACTATATAGTTCAAACCTGTGGCCCTACTTTTCAATTTATGAACTGAAGGAAAATATGCGACTTACTTGTGGCAGAGTGATGGGTTCTGAAGCTGAAAGATTTGCAACTTTTGATAAATGGTTATTGCAGATTGGAGATGGATCAGTTTATGATGATAAAAAGATGGAACTCATTAACCTCTCGCTTGATATATCCATTGCACCATCACACAATCAAGTGGAATCAATTGTAGATGCAGTAGATCCATCCCTATTACAGAAGTACAACGATTTGACATACTTGAAAGAAAGAGCCATACTAACACCAAAAAATGAAATGGTTCATGATTTAAATGAAAAAATAATGAAAATTGTACCAGAGGAAGGAAGAACCTATTACACTTATTAAATATACATGTAATATACATGTAATATATTACACTTGCCTTCTTATATGTGTCTCTACATAATGCAATTTTACATGAAAAGTTCTTTTATTTTTTTAGAGTTCTTGTATCACAATGTTAACGTTCTTCTCCAAATTCGTGTCCCATGAAGCCATCAAATATTGTTTTTCCCACTTACTCCTTCATACTACTAAACGAACTACAGATTTAATAAATATTGTTAAATGTAAATAGGGCCTCAACTATCATGAGTCTAATGAAGTGCGCAAAATAGGCTTATGATGACTCCAGTTATATTAAAAATATACATATATAGTAGATATACTTATTGTGCGGAAAATATTTATGACACTCAATTTTAAGAATTCATGTTTGGATATGCTATATAAAATTTTACTACCTAAATCTACTATTTATAAGTTTACATATTAATTATATTTTTCACATAGATATAAATTTTCTCATTGATAATTATGTAATTTGATGTACACCGCTTATATATGATAAGTAAATTGTCTTGTTTCCCTTAGGAAATGCATTTGTATTCTTATTTTTCTTCTTTATTTTCCTAATAATGTTAATTAAACAATTAATGACTTATTATCTCATGAAAAAATCATTCATTAAAAGTTCTTGATTTATGTGATACTAATAAATAATATAATTCGTGTTAAAAATATTTTTTAAATAATTTTTTTCTTCATTGTTTAAAGGTACATATATTAGCAAAGAATTTTTGCCAAGCTTAATGCAATTATTAAGACCGCGCGAAGTGCGGATAAATTATCTAGTATATATATAATAAGAAAAAAATGACACATTTCAACACTATAAATTATTAAAATTTTAAATAATTAATAATTAAATAAATAAATATAGACACATGTAATTAATTAGAATAAAACGATACATGTAAACACCAAAAAAAATTAAAATACTAAAGTTTAACTATTTTTAAATGATCAATAATTGGTAAATTAAATATAAACACATTTCAACAATTAAAATTAGACCCAATTAATTCTATGATAGTTATATACAATTTAACTTTTTACTGAAATTAGGAAGTAGAATATTGCAAATTTTATTGAAATATACCATGGCACTGTTGTCATGCTAATTGTATTGACACTTTGGACGATTTTTTATTCTTCTTTGCAGGTAAGAAGAACATGGCTAACCATATCAGTTTAGCAATATCAAAATCGATAAAAAGAATTTGATTGTTTTATATTTTTTTATAAAATTTTTACAATTCCCTAAATTCGTGTGAACCCACTTTATTAAAAAGCTTTTAACGTTATTATTTTTATGACTATTCTCATCAATTTTTTTTGAATCTTTTGGAGGCATTCCAACAAGTAATTATTTACAATTTATCGCGGTAATGAATTGATTGTTGACAAAGCAATTATGGTATAGGAACAATAACTATTATATATAGAGTGTATGATAATAATAAAATTATGTAATAAAATGGAAATTATGCCCAAAAAATTGGACGTGAGGACATCATTTTCCCACCCAAGGACAGTCAACCTAAAAAACTCCACCATTAAAATAAAATGCAGCAAATTAAGAATCAATCACCAAAAACACCCTCCAAAAATCTGGTGTCACGTTGTACAAGTCTCTAAAGTATTTAACTTCATTCACAACCACGCAAAACGCCACTAGTATCAAATGAACTTGTTTATAGGAATAGAAAAAGGTCATGAAAATAAGTAAAAGAAAGTCCACTGAGACGATAACCAGTACCTCCACAAATCTTCAAGAGCTGTCAGACAAGGAGAAGAAAAAATTATCACAGAGTGCGGGCTAGTAACCTAAAAAAAAAATGTAGTAGCAAGGGGAAAGTACCAAAAACCACACGGTACCCCAGCAAGTAGGTCCCTAAAAAAATAAGCGAAGGGGATAATACCCCCAATAGGGTACTTGTATCACACACCTACGAACCTCACTACTACAACCTGCATATTTTCAAAGTCCAATGGCAAACCTAACAGTTCACTCCCCCAGCTACTCTAGAACCCAGCTCATAAAAATATTCTGTAAATAAATTTGCAACACCCCATCCTCAACTACAAAAACTCAATATTCAATATTCACAATTTTCACAAAAAAACACTCACAATTACAAGCAATCACACATGATCAAGCCCATCTCCGGTCAATACGAGGATAATTTAAATCATTAAGTACCCCGCCTCTCCAACAACACACAAACAAACACATACATCAATAAAGAATGAACCGGATGTCATGGGATGCAATGCAAAATGACCACACCATCGACCCCAGTCGAATGCCTTAGAATATCAATTACTCCCAACCGTGTGATATACATGATACTTCTCGAAAATACATCGAGAGTTGATGACCCATGGGGACTCGCTAGGTCCATATACCGACACAGACGATCTAAAAACACTCATATTAGTATAAGTTTCTAAATTTCACTCCTAGGGTTAAGCTTCAAGTTTCCCAATATCACCATTCTAATGGTATTCGTGTAATACAATATACCCATTACTTAATTTTATACAACAAAAAAAAAGATTCTAACACCATTTTATCTTAAAAACAATTATATTGTATTCTGACCCTCAGTTTACGTCTTATGCTTAATCCATAACCACGGACAACATGTAATAATTTCTCAAAAAAAATCTTGTGACCTAAACTAACTTGAAATTATAGTGTACCATTTATTGAAAATAATTATACATATACTCCTAACAGTTCAATTCCCTAAATCTTCCCCCCAAAATTGTAAACAAACAAAAAGAATATAATAATAATATTAATGGTAGCGTTATTTCTTGTTCCCAAAATTTCAAGCCGCCAAGAACGATACAACAACACCTATATGCCTTCACAATTGTCAACCTTCAATTTCTTATAGCAATTATTCTAATATAATAATAATAAATACTAATTGCGTTCACTACGCTAAAAAACTTCATGAATTAGTACATAGCCATTCATGAAAAAATCAATACTGCTTAATTACGGGTTCATTATGATTTATTGGATTTAATACTATAATAAAAACATTGGAAACTAATGTGATTGTGAGTGTAGATTTGAACACGCAATTGCAAAAAATAATGTTTACTTACTTGAGGTGGCGGTATTGATATCTCTATTCGTGTTCGCTGCATCGGTACTCTGAAACAAAGGGGGGGCGGGCGGCGCGGGAGGGCGCGGCATAGGGAATGGATGGAGGAAAAGGAAACAAAGTGCGAAGAATCCGAGGGAAAGAGGGAAAAGGGGACCAACCTTATATTAAAATAAATAAAATCTCCACCCGGTTCCCCACCATAATTAATTTAGCTAAAATGACCATTCAAAATTATCAAAACACGATCTTTCGAATAGGATTACATTATCCACACTTAAATAATCATGTTTATCCCCTGAACATAGGAAGAAGGAGAAGAAAGAATTAGAAGAATAATTTCATTATCAAAAGCTTGAGTTTATGACCTACTAGTTGGTGTTTGTTCATATCTCCAAGTGAGCTCCTCCTTAAGACCATTCACATCAAGATCAAAGTACTTAGGAACTGAACTTTCGACCCCATCAAACTTTGGCTCCAACGAAAATCTATAAATCAAGAGAGACTATCAAAGCCACAACTAAACTCATGAAATCACAATTTAAAACTACAACACCCATTGACTTAATCACAACCATCATGATGAATATTTTCTGAAATCAACACCGTAGTCTTCTAAATCCATACTGAATACGAACCAAAGTGAACCTAAACCACCTACACACCGCTTCAAATGGCACCAAATCGTTAAAGGTGTTTATTAGATTCTCTTCCACAAAAACAACTTGTCTACCAACTTAGTTATATGAAAAAATTGATCTTTTTAGACATAGGGTACTCATTATGGCAAAATCAAACTTTTGCAAACCCCCCCCCCCCCCCCTCCCACCCCACCCCCCCCAACCACCCCCCCCCCCCCCACACCCCCCACCCCCCCCCCCCCCCCCCCGGCCAAAAAAAAAAAATCAAATATTCCAACCATGAAAACGATAAACTCAAGGATGCAGAACCTTTAATAACACTGTTGGATAACTGTAAATATTCACACAAGCTCTTCTATAAGTTCTCATAAGCCAATTCGTGCATGTAGAACCAGTGATATACTTCAACTATCTCAAAAACACCAAATCTATCATAACTGAAATAACCAAATCTAACTGGAAGAATTTCGCTCTACCAAGAGACAATCACAGGATTGGTACACCCGATCCACCACTATAAATTCATTCATAGATATGAAAACACGTGCGGGTGTAGGTGGTGAATTTCAGTTCAAACCATATCCCAAATGAAGTAGATGGTCACATAAGAATATACAGAACCAAAATAGAATAATAGTAGCTACTCTTTACATAATACCCATATCAAACATTCATTCATATGACTATATCTCTTTTAACTTTCTAGCTACCCACAATCACCAATTTAGCCCCTATTAAAATTGTTCAAATACTTGTTTTAGAGAACCCCATATAATCTTCACATCAATTCCACTAGACCTCACACTCTCAATACTGACAACTATCACAATCACTACGGCTATTCACTTTATTCTCAAACTATCACTAGTATAAAAGTCTTCTTAACAAACACATTCTTGCCTACAAAATTCCAGAACTATGTCTTTCTCTTTTTCCATGTAAGCATTCATGATAGATATGGTCTCATCTAAGGCTGATTACATTAATTTAATTTTATAGTAAATTTTCATCGTGAATAAGCTATTGAATTTTCCAAGGTTAACTCCATAAATTTTCACATACCAACTTTCAACTACCACTCATACTCTTATACGTATCATACTAAAGCTTAGAGAAATGCTTGACTACCTCAATAAGTCTACATAATATGAGAACATGACCTCTATTTACTCTAAAGTGTCTATGTAACACATCATATTGTCTCATCAACAAGTAGTTTCAATCTTCTCAAATGGTCATTAATCATGTAAAATTGTAGGTCCACACCAATGAACATCAATAAGTTACCTATCATATTTGAATAAATTAGCCCCACATAACATAAAAACAACTAACAAATTCATGGTACGTCCATACCGAACAAATTCATATTAATAGCCATATTAGATATTAAATATGAAAATTTATACATCCATTAACTTCAAACCTGATTCTATATTAGAGGTCTTATTCCTTCGTTTCCCTTTTCTTAAATTCTTTCCATGACATAGAATTCTAAATATGTTGAACTTTTCGATACACCAGGTTCTTGTTCCTTCTGTTGACTCTCTCTCATGACTCTTATTTTTTGGCCAACACCCCTAGACATTTTTACCTTATCCTCTAAATAAAAACATTAAAAGAAAGCATTCCTTAAGTACTTCGATAATTAAAATAACACTTTTTATGACTCAAATCATGTACAAGTCCTTTCAAATGCTCAATACTTAATGTGATCGACATTTCTTACCTTACCAATTCATACCTTGACAAAACACACTACCAAAATTCTATACTCGCCATGAAAATATTAATTTTTTTCCCAACCATGTCACACAATCCTATTATCTATTAACATTATATGATACCTTGAAGATTTTTTTTTAGTTCATGTATCTTACCTTTTTATTGATTACCTTTCTATAGATCTTATCATATCCTTCGCTAAAAATTGAACCATACTCATCACCAAACTCAAAATCACAATAGAATTTATAATAACAGTCGAGTTGAACATATATACATTCCTTTCTCAAGTCTTATCCAATAGTTTTTAACCAATATGATGAAGTTGTGACATTATTATCATAACCAAAGAAAATTGAATAAAATCACATGTCTCTAAATCTAGTTTTCAATCCCTTTGAAGATACCTCTTTAGTCTTTGCAATAAGAAAAATATACTTACTGTCACCTCTTTCTGAATGCTCCAACATCCCATACTCTCTCATTATGACTGTAGATGCTTTACATTTTTATCGAGCAGTATTTCTACATATTCTTAAACTTTTCATACCACCACTTTACTCACCAAATAGTGGAAACCACCACATTAGATATTTGCTAGTCGTTATTACAATAAAAAATTTGTTTAACCAACAATTCTTATTATATAGTTGCATCTTAATTACGACTCATCACAAATTCCTATTATCATTATGCTTGTTAGACACTTTTTTCATCTCAAAGTAAACATTTTCATCTATATGACATTTCAAACTCATCTATACCAATCTAATTCAAAAGACTAACTCAACTTTATATGTGTTTCCTTACTAGAATTCTCAGTTACCTTTACACAAATATACTCATTTAGTCTTCCTTTACCTTTTAGATTCTCAGCCTAATATGGATCCACTTTCATGGAGCATACGACGGAATAGCAATCATTTTAGATCTTTGATATACACTTCACAACCTAAACACATCAATACCGTACCAAGGATCCACCACTAAAAGCTTCCTTATAAATAATGCTTAACTCATTCTGTCGTAGTAACAAGCTAATTGACTTCTCAAATATGAATGCAACATCAAATCTTATTGTATGAGCATGTGATACAATTGATAAATCCTTAAGTAGTTAGTATTCACACTTGGCAATTGACGTATTCATTTTTATATACCACTAGTACCACATCGTGAAACTCTGTTGAATGCACCCCTAGAACACATCATACCCTTCTAGAAGATTGTACCCAAATAGTCCACAAATTTCTGGCCATTAAGTAACTATATTACACTACTAAATTCATTCGGTATCTCATCCAACATGATATGCATTCCTTTGTTGATCAGGTTCACAGTAAGAGTGACAAAATATATAACTCTAACCAAGTAAGAATTGGTACCATTGTAATAGTCATATTATAACCATCTATGGTATATGCTCAATCTTTGAAACCACAACAGAGAATCTGACCTCAATTGGTGCAACAACAATCTTATCATTCGCTAAGCAACTCATACATATTATGTAAGCTTTTCTTACAGTGTTTTCTCAAGTTGCATTGTTCATTATCTTGCCATCAATTTAATTCGTCCACGTTCAATTATCGAACCACACATGTACTATTACCTTCACTAAGGTAAGTAACCTTCGACAACCCTCTCAAATTGTTGAACATTCTAAATCTAACCACACATCTTTTTCATAAATACATTATTTTCGTCTTAATATCAGATTTAAGATTAAAACCATACAGGACATCAACTACTCAAATGAGGAACCACACACAAGTCATCAAATAATATCAAAATATCGAGAGAGTAGAATGAAACATTAAGAACAAAATCATACCAAGGAAGCACTTAAGAGATCCAAAGAGTGGAGATTTTTTCTAAAAGTCACTATAGCCTATCGAAGATAAGTACAAACATCTCTGTACCTATACTTGAGACTCTACTTAAACTCGACTTGTACAGACGTGAGACCTATGAACCTAGGGCTCTTATACCATGTTGTCACGATCCAAAAATGGACGTGATGACACTCATCATATACCACTAAGACAAGTTAGCCTAAAACTCAACTATTACAATAAACTGCAGAAATTTCAGAATCAATTCAAAACATCCCCAAAATCTGGTTGTCATGTGTACAAGCCTCTAAAGTATTACAATTCATTCAAAAGAAACGCTAGTTTCAAATGAACTTGTTTCTAGAATAGAACAAGGTCATAATTAAGGAAAAAGAAATTCCGTTGAGACGACAAACAGCTACCTTACAAACTCCAAGAAGCCTCGAAAAAGAAGAGAATGACAAGTACAACAAAAATTCAGGCTTAATAACCTACAAAAAAATTGTAGAAGCAAGGGGTGAGTACCAAATCACACGGTACTCAACAAGTAAACCTCTAAACAGAAACTAAGGGAATGAAATACGGGTACTCCTACCACCCCCAACCGAACCTCCACAACTACAACTTGCATAAAAATCATCCTAACCTAACAACTCACAGTTTACAGTGCACATAGTCCAACAAGAACACTTAAACAAAATACATATCCTCAACAACAACAATTTGACAAATTACATGTTCTCAACAACAACACTTTAACAAATTACATATCCTCAACAACAACTCTTCAACAAATTACATATCCTCAACAACAATACTTCAACAAATTACATATCCCCAATAACAATACTTCAACAAATTACATATCCTCAATAACAAAGTCAATGTTAATTAATCATAAGTTCCGCATAAAGGCAATCACAAGATCAGCAAAACACGATATCAAGTTCACTAATGAGAAGTATGTGCAATGCAATGGAATGCAATGTCAAGTATAATGATGCATATCTGACCTAGTGATACACATCACTGTCTCTCAGTGCGAGACCCATTGGGGACATATCTCTCCATGCATCTGTCGCGGCACACGACACGACCCTCGATAATAGTAACCATTGCGACGCGTGATACATCCCTCGAAATATAGTATCCATCGAGGTGCGCGATACGTCCCTCGAAATGGTACATCCTCTTAAGTACTCATTCTTTCTCAATGCACATAACAGTTGTCACAACCGATTCCTTAGAATAATGTAAATGACATGTTCACTCAAATAATGAGGAGATGGACCATTTTCATAACATTACACAGTTCACAACCACACAAACATGAAATCACATCACTAATGATTTAACAAGCCTTCAAACCTTTCTCAACACATCACACATAAACAATTAATCACATTACCTTTTGTTATATATTTTTTTTCATCATTAGAATTAATCAATGTGGACAAGTCAACCCATCACCATTCCAGTTACTCTCAAACATATACCACAAGGAAATACACGCATTCCATACACTTAACAACAATTTAGAAATTCACTTGTCTCAAACAATCGAATGATTACTCCAGGACTTGGGTCTTCCCATTATGTTGAACTTTCAAAATAATGCAATCTATTCAAGTAAATTCACAGTGAGATTTCAAAAATAACCACACCCATATTACTATAGATATGGCCTAGATCGAAAAGTCTACACCAACCTGAAATCAAGTTCCTAAATTTTGATGTCAATTATTATCTCAATCCTCATATTTCTGAATTTCAAGTCTAGGGTTGAGTTTTCATTCTCCAATACCGTAATAAATCTAATGATATTAGCTAATATTTAATTACCTACTCAATATATTCAAACCTACTTTATAATATGATAAATGAAACATATATTAAAGGAAGTCAAACGGATATGAACAGTTGGCGGCAACCATAATCTAACCTTAATACCACACATTAAGTAAAACAACCTATCCAATCTAATGATATAAACCCACCTGCCATAATAGCATTTTCATTTCAATTTACTTTTCACCATTCAAAGAACATATCATTAATTAATGCCCCTAAAACTCTCAACCAAGACCGCTATAATCCTTCAAATTTTTTAATTTTACATATTAATATAATAATACTAACTCATCACCAATCATTAATATGATGTTCTTTTCCTATAAAAAATTACTGCCTAAACAAAATAAACTTTGGAATTTACCTGAAGCATGGGTCGCTCATTTTATGTCCTCGAAGTATGTCATTCGCCTCTCTTCTATGATCGTTTTTTTTCTAAAATTAATTATATATTAAAAAGGAGAAGACCTACTACTTATTTTAATAATTAAATGGGTTAAGATATATAGGGAATTTTTTGAAATAAATAATCACGTTTTAAACCATAACTATCAAGTAAGTAACCAAGTTACACTAATTCAATATTTCCAAAAATGACCTTCCGGGTCATTACCCATTATAACTTTGATAACAAAAGAAAAAAATTGACACAACTAGTTTACTTTTGAATTTAAATTAAAGTAGGGTATGTAAAACTTCTAAATTTCTAGATTTTTATATATACATAAAACTAAATTCAACTAAGAAAAATGAATAATGGATCTATTCTTATTTCAAATCTGTGTAATGACTATTTTTGTTTCAATTTTTCTATTTTTTTTTTTTTTTTGGGAGGGGGGGGGGGGGTGATTGAGGACTATGTATATCATTTGATGCTAGAAGAAAAATCGTATAAATATTTTCAAAAGAATAAGAAGGAGGAGGAGGAGGAGAAAGAGAAGCAGAAGGAGAAGAAGATGAATATTTATCAAAGTGATAATTCTTTATATATGACGATAGTTTTATATTTATAATGTGTTGTGGTGTTTTTTTTAGTTTATTTAATTCAATTTGATTTATTTCTATCATATTTTGAATTTGAATTCTTTAAATTGAATTAGGTTTCTATTTCTTTTTATTTACATTTGTAATCTTTAATAATTTTAAATTTTATTATTTTTCATTCTATTTCTTATTCAATGAGTGACACTAACATTGTTTTTTTTCCTACATTTATTAAAATGCTATATATGTGAAAATTAAAACGATAAAATTAGAAATGTCTTATCAAATTAAACTAATAATAGCAAGTTACATGATTTTATAAGATATATCCTTATAATCACTAATTTACAAGTGATTTTTTATCATCTATAAATATATTTGTCACGATCCAAAACGAGTCGTGAGTGACACCCACACTTAACCTCTTAAGTGGGTATACCAATTTAACCTAGCTTACAAAATATAAAGATAATGCGGAAATTCAAAATCTTACTATATATCATTTCCCCAAATCTGAAAGTCATCATATCAAGGACATCTAATCTCCAGTACTAAGTCTAAAAAAATCAAATACACCAAAATAGAAGAATAAAATGGTATGTGTCCGAAAGTATAGGACATAAGGTTCATGACCGAGGAATCCAACCGAGCTGAATGAATAGCGACACTGGAACCTGTATGTGGGAGAACACGCTAAGATAAAAAATAGAGACGCGAAGGATATGATGATGGGAGGTCAATTTGACTTCATTGGTACACTCGTTGAATTCATAAAGTAAACAAATAGAAACACAAGAATGACTCAGTACGGGACAACATGTAGTAGTGAGTAGGTTTTCATCGGCCAACGCAAATAGGAAAAAACTATATACAATGAATAGTTGTATGAACTCCACAATAGCATTTAACAGTTTGATAAGAACAAAACAACTTGAACAAGTTGTAAACAATATCAAGATTCACTATGGGACTCATGCCTCCAACTAAACAATTTGGGGGAAATGAGGTTCTTTGAGGTTGAGTAATTCCGTTATGCAAGGAGGGTTTTCATTATATATTATCGTTGTAGGAACGTGACACTAGATCAAAGTATATGTGGTCAGAATGTGGAAACTCTGATCCAATTTATACCGTTGAAACGTGACACTC
Organism: Solanum habrochaites; assembly: GCA_027704765.1. Classification (NCBI taxonomy): domain Eukaryota; kingdom Viridiplantae; phylum Streptophyta; class Magnoliopsida; order Solanales; family Solanaceae; genus Solanum; species Solanum habrochaites. Next base: position 32,775,469 of record JAKWJA010002493.1, on the reverse strand, counting down.
CGATCCAAAATATCGTGTCAGAAAAGTACTGACACTCTGATACATATACTGTGTAGGAACGTGGACTCTTCCGATCAAATAATACCTTTTATTTATTCATTTATTATCACCCACTTTAATTCATTGCATAATATTTCATCAACCTTCTTTATTTAAAGGCATCCATTTCGATAAGAGTTTCAAAATATAAATTTCACGGTTCAGGATTTCAGACCAATCACAAAAACCACACAACCAAATCATACAATCTCACAATCACACAGGTTCAAGGACATAGAGAAACTTCACAATATCATTCATGTACATATCAATTTACTCATTTAAGAGTTTACTATCAAAAGGGCATTAAACCACAAAACCACTCACCGAAATACCGAGTCAGGCAAGCTATTTGTCGATACTTTTCCTTGTACGTAAAGCATTCCGAGCTTTTTCCAATCTATCAAGATACATATTTGTAAAATACGATCCCATAGACATCTATTATGGACTATATTTATAGCTTAGATCAGAAGTCAGCAAAGATAATCTATAGTCAGATTCATAATCTTGAGATCAATTAATATGCTAAGTTTCTCATTTAGATACTATCGTATGTAAGAAATTAGTCATTGTCAAATATTGTGCCATTAAGAGGTCTTAAAATTAATGCCAAGAACACAATACTCACGTGAATACCTAAAAACATTTTCAGTCATTTATACATAACACTAACAAAAACATCAACTAAATTGTATAATCATTGTGGTAACCTCATTTTCTACACATAACGAATTCCTACCACAAACATATTATATTAATTAACTCTTCAAATGCTTGGCCCATACTATATCGTAATATCTTTTGCAATTTATAACATATAAACTAAGATAATAATCCAAAGCTTGCCAAATTGTAACTTCAATTCTATAATTAGGTTAACTTAAATAAGACTCTAGTTCCATCATTCAATGCATTCCAAACAACTATATAATAAAAATAATTCTAACCATAATATAAAATAAGATAAATTCCCCTCCCCAACATTAATTTGTGATGATAAAGTAATATTGAGCTTATTAGGCATACCTCAAGAAACTTTTAGCACACTTTCGACGACGTCAAAGTGAGTTCTCTCGCACAATAGTTTCGCCGCACATTAGCGTGTATAAGGAGAAGAAATAAAAAAATTCTTTTTGGTTAATTAATTTTGTGACAGCTAGTGATATACCTAATAATTATAAAGAGTATTGAAAGTGACCCACTATTATTTTAAGTTATTTTCTTTAACCACCAACTAAAAAATTATTAAAATATCCCCTAATTTTATAATTATAAAATACAAATACTCCAAAATATCTATTAAAATCTATCAGAAAGTATGTTGATGTGAAATAAAAGTTCTAGTACTCAAAATGATCAATTAGGATAATTACAATAGATACAATTTAGCATTATAGTTCGTCCCATTAGAGATCAAAGGAATGGAGAGGATACCATTCGTACCAGAATCAACAAAAAACCTGCGAATTCTTTCAGCATATCCTGCTCAGTCTCAAAGGTCTTAAGTCAAATCATTCAACCTAAACCCAACGGGGGAAGCTATATCTCCTCTTATGACTATGTCTCAATAGTGTCATATTAAACTACTCAAGTGGTAGCTATTGTTGATGTAAACTCCAGCTACAACAATTGCATTCTCCAATTAGCCTTCAAAGTAATCGCACACAATGTACAAATATCCAAAGCACCAAGGACATTGCACAACCATTAGGTGGGGAAAAAAAAATTAAAAAAAAGAAAAAAAAAAAAAAAAATAATAATACAAAAAAAACAAAAAAATATAATAAAACATAGAAAAAGGCCTAGGAAAGGGGGATGGGAGAACAGAGAATAGGCGGTAAAACAACCAAAAAAAACATAAAAAGGGGTAAAAAAAACAAGGGAATAAAGGAATAAGAAAGAAAAAAAGGTAGAGGAGGGGGGGGTGGCAGGGGGGAGGGGGGGGGGGGGGGGGGAGGGGGGGGGGCGGCGGGGGGGGGCGGGAGGGGGGGAAAGCGGGGGGGGGGGTGGCGAGGGGGGGGAGGGGGGGGGGGGGGGGGGGGGGGGGGGGGGGGCGGAAAGGAGGGGGGGGGGGGGGGGGGGGGGCGGCGGGGCGGGGGGGGGGGGGGAGGGGGGGGGGGTCGGGGTTCGGGGGGGGGGGGCGCGGAGCTGGGGGGGGGGGGGCGGGGGGGGTGGGGGGCGGGGGTGTGGGTGGGGGGGGGGGTGGGGGGGGAGGGCGGAGGTGAGGGGGGGGGAGGGAGGGGGGGGGGGGGGGGGTGAGTGGGGTTGGGGGGGGGGGAGGGGGTTTGGTTGCTTTTTTGGGTGGTTTTTTTTGTTTGTGGTTTGTTTTGTTTGTGTGTTTTGTTTTTTTTTTTTTCACATAACCAAAATATAAAATGTTGAATCAATACGATTCCAATAAGAAGGAACTAAATCAACCACCACCCACTTATTAGTTGCACAACCCATCAAGAATCTTTTCCAATATTTATTATTGCAAACATAAACTTCATAGCTTATGTTATATTTAAAAAATTATCTATAGACATAAGGTATCACAAGGGAATAAACTTATCTAACCTCATAAGAACATGATCAAGTAATCATCCATCGTGTGCTACATCCAAGCAAACATGACTACTAACAATATTCTCAAAAATTCTGATTAGTACCTATTATAATCAAAACCTAGAGAAGACCGAAAAAATACAAGGCGTCCAATTCCATACAATCAGCCAAATCATATACCGATGGTTGAGATAACTCTTAAGTCTATCGAACAACGTTAAGTTTTTCATGGTTCGCTTGTCTTCTGATAACTTCTAGTAAGCAAAGTTGTGTGTGTTGGATCACTAGTATACTTCAATTACCATAAACAACACCAAATCTTTCATATCTGGAAAAAACAAGTCCACCCTACAAGGAGGACAATCATAGAATCGGTACACACGATCCACTACTAATGACTCACCCTTTGAAGAGAAAACACACGCGGATTGAATCATACTCTAAACAACACCGATATTGAAGTTGTTGGTCACATAAGAATGTACATAACCAAGGTCAAAAAACTCTAGATACTCCTTTCTTAGTGTCCATATAAAACATATTTTCATTCATCTAATGCTATCCCTCCGATTTTCTAGCCACCACAATCACCAATTTGGTCTTTATTATAATTGAACACATACTTGATTTATCGAATCCCACATCCATTAAAGTCAACACTCTTAATACTAAAAGAATATCATAACAACATCGATCATTTACCTCACTCCCAAACCATGATTAATATCAAAATATTCTTATCAAATATATGTTCAAATTATGACTATCTCTCTTTCTATTTAAGCATTTTATGACAAATACGAGTTCCAAACAAAGCTTATAACACAAATTTGATATTCGATTTTTTCATGGAAAACAAACAATTGATTCACACCAAAAGTCCACTTCACACCACTTCTACATACCATGTTTTAGCTACCATTCTAAATCATCACATACCTCATTGTTTGTCACCCAAATAAAATTCCATCTTTATAAAAGTTGACGATAATTCTGTACCAAACTATTTCACATTTTACAATCATATCTAATATATTATGCGAAAATCAATACTACCTGCAATTACAACTAAGGATTTATATGAGAGGTGTTAGTCATTTACTTTTCTTAGAAATAGAATTTTAAGCCACAAAATTCTAAATATCTTGAACTCTTCAATACACCACACTCTTGTTCGTCGTGTTGTCTCGCTTACGGATCTTATTCTTTGGTTAAAAACCCTTGACATTTTTACCTTAGCCTTTGAATTAAAATATTATCTGAATCCCCCCGTCAGGTCCTTTATCAATAAAAAGTAACCAAATTTTTTTTACTCAAATGGTGCACAAGTCCTTACAAATGTTCCACACTCAATGCGATCAATTATTTCTTACCTTACAAATTCATACCTTGACAAAACATATCACCAGGAATGTAGACGTATAATGAAAAAAATTAAATTGTAAACCTATGTGTGTAACTCAATCTCCTTATCTATCGACATAGCTCATACCTTAAAGATTTGTGTGATTAACTTATCATCGATCACCTCTTCATCGATTATATCATATCTTTCGCTAAAAATTCAACTATAGTCATTAATAAACTCAATATCACAAGAGAACTTATCATCATACTCGAGTTGAACGTATGTACACTCTTTTATTAAGTCTTATTCCATAGTTTTTAACCAATCTAATAAACCTATGATAACATAACCATAGTAAAATATATGAAACCACACATCCCCGAACCCAATAATCACCTTCCTAAAAATACCTATTTAACCCTTGGAATTAGAGAGAATATTATTGTTCTCACCTTTTTCTAAGGCTACATATCCCACAAATTTTATCTTATTTTAGTTATGACTCTAACTCCTTTAAGTTCTACTCTAGCGGTGTCCCAACATCTCTCAAAACTTTCTATACAACCATGTGCCTCAGTTAGTAATAGAAAATCACACCTTAGATACTCACAAGTCATTATTCTCATATCAATTTATTTTTGACAAACAATTTGTGTTCTATAGTTGCATCTCAATCACAATTCATCACTAACTCGTATTACCATCATGTTCAACAAACCCTTGTCATTGCTACAAAGTGAACCTTTTCCTCGACTTGACACCTTAAACTTAGGTATACCAATTAAAATTTAAGGGACTAACCCAATTATTTTTTTTACACACTTTCTTACTAAAAGCTTTAATTTACTTCACCTGGGACTTCTTTTTCCCTATAAGTTTGTCATTTTAGTATCAATTTACTCTTTGAAACAAAATATAAAATTACCAATGCTCATTCAGAACCCTCAAGATATATTTCACAACCTAAATCTATTAATACCGTACCAATTATCCACCACTAAATGTTTTTTAAAAATAAATAATTTCTCAATCCAAGCGCCCGTAGTAATAAACTAGTTGGTTTCTCAAATGTGAAAGCAACACCGAATCTCATTATCTAAACTCGTCATACCGCTAATAACTTCTTAGTAGTTAGTATTTACATTTAATAATTGATGTATTCGTTTTCATGTAATACTAGTACCATACCGTGCAAGACCGTTAAATCCATCACTAGCATACATCATACAAATAGCCCACACATTTTTACCTATTGAATAACTGCAAAATATTATTGAATTTGTTCTCTCCCTAGCCCAAGAAATTTTCTTTACTTCTTATATCAAGTCAATAACGAAAGTAATGCACTTCATAACTCCAACTAAGTGAGCATTGATGACCCTCGCTGATATACATTCAACCTACGAATCGTAGTAGAGATTTTGTCTTAATTGGTGAAACATATACCTCTTATTATTCAGTAATTTATCTTTCCTCCTATTCTTCAAATTCTATGGTATATAATTCTTCATTAAGAAGCAAGAAAATTTTTGTCTTAAGTCATAGGTAGTTTCATAGCCGGCAAGACTCAACATGAAACTGCCACAAAATTTTCGCATCATCCCAAACTTAGTAAGTCAGAAACTCAATGTCCCATCACTCTACCATATCCATCTTATGAAACAACTCACATAACAACAAATAAGGAAATCATAAGCATCTTCATATTCAGTACCCATGAAGAAAAGGGAGTTCAACTTTAAGAACAATAAAGTGAAGAAGGTTAGATATCAATTTGTATCATCTAGATACCAATTGGACTCAAGTTGTAGCACGAAAGAAAGAAGGAATAAAATTTTCTTAAAGTCTTATAGCCTCTCGAAGAAAAGTAAAGGCGTCCCCATACTGTTCCGCAAGACTCTACTAGACCTGTCCTTGTTTGTGAGATCACAACCTAACGCTCTGATAACCCATTTTCACGACTCCAAAATGAGGTCGTGAGTGACACCCACAATTAACCTCTTAAGTTGGAACCAAACCATTTAACCTAGCTTACAAATAGAAAGATAATGAGGAAATTCAAATCTTATACTAAATATAATTTCCCCAAATGTGAAAGTCATCACATCAGGACATCGTACTCTCCAGTTACTAAGTTAAAAAATACAAGTAGACCAAATAGAAGAATAAAATGGTATGTGGCCCGATACGTAATAGGGAGCATAATGTCATGACCGAGAGATGACAAACACACGAGCTGAATGAATAGCTCACCGCTCAAGAACCGGATATTCGGGATACTCGCTAGATTGGGGAAATTTGAAAGTCATGGGTTACACTCGTTTCATTTCATAAAGGAAACAAAGATAAACACCAGGAGTGCTCAGTAAATGACAACATGTACTGAGTAGGTATCAATCCGCCACCCAAAATAGAAAATACTATACAATGATAATTTTTATAACTCAACTATGCCCCTTAATACAGTTAATACGAAACAAACAACTTGAACGTGTCCCACTATCAAGATCATGCGGAACTCATCCTCCAAACTAAACTATTTGGGAAAATTGAGTTCTTTGAGGTTGAGTAATTCCGTTAATGCAATATGTTTTTCCTTTAATATTATCGTGTCGGAACGTGACACTACGATCCAATTATACCGTATTGGAACGTGACACGCCGAACCAATTATACTGTGTCGGAACGTGACACTCCGATAAAAAAATACCGTGTCAAAACGTGACACTTCGCTCCAATTATACTGTGTCGGAACGTGACACTCCAATCCAATAATACCATTAATTTATCATTTATTATCACCACTTTTAATTCAATGATAATATTTCATCAAGCCTTCTTTATTCAAGGCATAATTTCGATAAGAGGTTCAAAATTATAATTTCACGTCCTCAAGGTCCGTGATTTCGACCAATCACAACACAAAAACCAAATCACACAATCTCCCAATCACACAGTTCAAGTACAGAGAGCTTCACAATATAATTCATACATCTATCAATCATTATCAGTGTTTTACTTATTCAAAATCATAATCCTTACCGGGTACCTCTCCGAAGAAAACGAAGTCACATGCAAACTACTTTTTCAATACTTTTCCTTTCCCTCAAAGCCTCCGACTTTCCCAATCTATAAGTATAACCATATTTGTAAATACGAGTCCAATAGAATAATGTGCTAATTTGGTAGGTTTGATTCCCACAAGTCCAATCAAATAGAAATCTATATTCCAGTCCTAATCTGAGATCAATTAATATGCTAATTTTCTCATCTTCTCAATTTAAGGTTATGTTAATCTTATTCTTTTCATGGCATATCTTGATATCCTAAATAATTGATATATCTACTGTTTCATTACCTACCGCTAAATTCAAACTTAATTTATAACGAGATACTTAAATTATGGTATATCCACGACCTTCACTTTCAAGCGACTCTATTCATTCTATATACTATATGTATGTAATAAATTAGTCCATTGTCGATAATTAATTGGTCATTAAGAGGTCTTAAAATAATTCGAAGAACACAAACTCACGTGAATAACTAAATAGCGTTTTAATTCATTTTAATACATTAATACTAACAAAAACTACCAACTAATATTGTATAATCACTCTAACCTCAAGTTTCTAGAATAACAAACTCCTACACAAACTTATTATATTCATTAAATTTCAAATTTTCGATTATTACTATATCGTAATAATCTTTTACAATTTATTAACATATAAACTAATATGTCAATCCACGCTGCCCAGAAATTGGGAACTTTCAATTCTTGTTAATAATTAGGAAATGGGATTGTTAGTTAGTGTTTTAACATTATATACGACTTTAGTGTCTCAATTTAATGATTGCCAACCAACATATAAATAAGAATAATAATAATAATAATAAAATAATACAATAATAATAATATCATTCGCACCCATAAATTATTAAAATCATAAAAACCCCCCACCAATCATTAATTTGTGAAAAGTACTATGAGCCTTCATTATGCTTACCTCGAGAAATTTTTATCACATTCCAACGACGTCAAGTTGAGTTTCTCTCCAAGTAATTTCCCCCGCACATCAGTTGTAATAGGTATGGAAATAAACATTAGAAAAAACATTCTTTTTGTTTAATTTAATTTGTTGTTACCCTAATTGATACCTAACTATTATAAAGGTAGTAATAGACCCCACTATTAATTTTAATTGTTCTTTCTTAAACTACCAACTAAATGAAGTATTAAAACCCTACCCCACTAATTTTTAATAATAATAACAACTAGTCCAAAATATTCTAATTTAAAATATATATCGAAAAGTATATTGATAACTAAAAGATTCTACTCAGGAACTATGGATAGTGAGTTTGATCAATTAAAGTCTAGGGTTAGTCGTCGTTTTGTTGCATTTGTTCTAGGTTTAGTTATTGAGTTGTAAGAATTACTAGATTTTTAACAAGAAGTGGGGTTTGGCTTCTTGGAAGTGGAGTCTGACGAATGTAACAGAATAGTGGGTTTGACTTTCTGAGAAGAGGGTGGAGAATTGTAAACAGAAGTGGGTTTGACGTCTTAGGGTGGTTAGAGTTAAGAAGAGTTGAGAGCTTTTGTAAAAAGAAAAGAGTTTTGCCTTCTTGTTGAATGGAGAGTTTTCCAATTATAGTTAAATCGCACAGGGTAGAAGTTAGGAGTTTAGAGTTAATTGATTAACGTGAGTTGTTAAATCGTGAATTAATATAAAACCTTCGGTGATTGTTGTTTTCCTTCCTTGAGTTAGGAAGGTTTTCCCTCCACCCACGATAAACTCTTTATGTATTGTGTTATGCCGATGGGGTACTGCCAAAATTACAAGACCTTGTTTGTTCCTAACGGGTAAGATTTCTTCAATTGTGTATCAGAGTAGTGGTCTTTTCATTAAAAATACTAACATCTTGAACAGATCATGGCTGTCACCACCTACACCACATGACGGCGCTTCACAAAAACTCGACCACCACTGTGTTTAATGGAAATATTATGGATGGTGGAAGAATCGCATTATGGGATCATTTACTAGGAGAAAATCCAGACCTATGGGAGTCCGTGTTGACGGTCCCAACCATACCCATGAAGAAGAAATGGATGGAACCACTCAAGTACCAAAGATAGGACGAATGTACTTTTGCAGATAAACTTTTGCAATTCAGAACATGATAAGCAAAAAATATCTTTATGATGCGGATGGTCCAGATGAATACAATACAATATCATCATGTCAAGATGCTAAATAAATATGGGAAACTTTGCAAAACTGGCGCAGTAAAGGAACAACTCAGGGAAGAAGTCTAAAATAGATAACTTGACAACCATACCGATCTTTTTGAATGACAAAGAAGTGAACAATCCAAGAGATGCATACAAGGTTCACTGCTTGAATCCATCATTAATGAAATCTACCTATTAGGTGAAATAATGTCCTCAATGGAAAGAATTAGAAAACTTTTGAGTGTTCTTTTCCAGAATCTTGGGAAAGTAAATTAGAAGACATTACTGAAGCCCGTGATTCTAGAATAAGTGTGCTTGCATGAAACTCATTGGAAATCTCATGCCCTATGAGATTCAAGAAAAAACAAGAAAGGAAATTGGAGGGCAAAAGAAAAGTAGAAGAACCTGGTTCTTACAGGCCAACACCGAAAAAGTTGAGACGAAAACATTGCGTTAAGTGATCCAAACGGTTCTCAGAATGTTAAAAGTGGACATGTGATACCACAAAAGAAATCTCAAAAAATCACTGAAAATTGAAGAACCTTACCCCAAACAAGAAACCAGGTTCTCGTAATTTTGGATCTTAACCATAAACAAAGATTACGTGGAAACAGTTCAACCAAGGAAGGGAAAAACCACACGAAGTTATCTATTAATTCAAGATTACAACTCAGTTAATCAATGAATCAACTCTCAACTTCTACCCTTTGGATTAACTATAATCGAAAACTCTCCATTCAACAAGAAGTCAAACCTGCTTCTTGTTACAAAGCTCTCAACTCTTGTTTAACTCTAACCCCCAGAAGTCAACCCACTTCTTTTTTACAATTCTCACAACCCTCTCCAAGAAGTCCAAACTCCACTTCTTGTTACAATCACTCAAGACTCAACTCCCAGAAGTCAAACCCACTTCTTGTACAAAGTCCTAGGAATTGATTACACTCAATAATAACCGCTGAACAACATCAATAAACTAATAACCCAGACTTTAATGATCAAACTTCCATCCAATAGTTCTGAGTAGAACAGCTTTCGGAACTGGTCCTTATGTTTGCTGTGATGAAGGTGAACCTGGGCCTTTTTTGCGTTGTCTCTGCCTGTATTTTTCTCTAGAAAATGACTAGCTCTCAAGATGATATATTTTGTGAAATATGCAATTTCTTAGTTTCGCCCTGGCTTTGCGAAAATTCTCTCAATTTTTGTGATTGCAGAAGCATTTTTTTGGTCCTTCAACTTTCTTGATCCTTTTATAGATTTGATTTGCTGCAACTCTACAAGGAAAGGAATACAAATCCTTTTCCTCTTGGAACTTGTCAATATTACTTCTTTCCTTATTGACACTTGACTTGTATTTCTAATTTCTTTATTTCTTTTTCCTTCTTGGCCTTGATTGCTACTTTTTTAATTTCTTTTCCTTTTTCCTTCTTTGACTTAAATTGCAACTTTTTGTATTCTTTCCTCGTTGGCTTGGATTGCTACTTTTTTTATTTCTTTTCCTTCTTTGATTTTATTCCTATTTGTTTTCCGTCTTTTGTCTCTTGACAATTTGGCAACTTTTTCTCTTCTTGCCTCAATCTTTTTCTTCTTTCGGGCCTGCAATTCTCTCATATTGGACACATAATTACGACACCCATGCCCTTCACTTTATCAATCATCAAACTACTTTTATTTGTTCTCCTACTTTCCAACCATTTTCCCCTTTTGATGATGATAACCATAATTGTTACACATCAAGACCTCTTTGTTATGATCCAAACTCTTCATTCTTTTCATCCATCAACTACAAACTTCAATGTTTCTCATTCCCCAACAATTTCCTCCCCTTTTGATGAGACACTATGCAATGTCTAATCGAACATTATATACTTTTCAATTTCCTTTCCCCTTTGGCATCATTGAAAACCAATAACAAAGACTCGAACAACATTCAATATGTGCAATATCATTTTTTAAACTCATATCCACTTGGGTCAACACTTTCAGTACCCTTCGCAACAAAAATGGTTAGTTAATCGAGGATTTAGTCATCTTAACCATACCCAATTAAGGATCTGCAATGAGAAACGAAAATAAACAATATGTACCAGTTTATGCCCTTAATAAAAAAAACCATATAATTCCATGAGTATGAGACAGACATCAGCCACTCAAGAGTCAAAAGAGTCTAAAATTTGAGGATAGGATTGGCCCCCCTCTTCCTCCCGTGCTGCGCCACCGGTGCTGTTTTCCTGCCATTGCTACCTTTTTTTCCGTATGCCCCTTGTGCCCCCTCTTCTTTTCTCTCTTCTGATCCGTTTTCTTCCCCTGTTCCCTTTCAGCAAAGCAACCATGAGATACCTCATCCCCGCTTTTTTTTTTTTTACACTCTCCTCCGTACCCTTTTTCCTTCCTCCCTGCTTTTTTTTTTATCGCCTTTTTCGTTGATGCACACTTGAAGGAGTATCACGACCAGTAGAGATTCATCCCTCTTTGGTGCCCCAGAGATGTGTTTTATCAATATGAAAAGCAGCAACCATTATTTCCTGTGAGAATTGTCCCCCCTGACGAGATAGACAAGTTATACACTTGGAATGGATGAAATTCATTTGGATTTTGTGAACCGTGGTTCAGATGTGGGTGGTAAGCAAGGTCCCCCTAACTAAAGCATGAGTACTTTAATCCTGAGATTTTTCATCATTAAGAGCAAGTTTGAGATTGACGATGCTTATTGTCAAAGAGGGTTTCTTGGACTCTTTAAGAAAGTTGAATTTTTGATTGATCGACCTGTTCATTAGGTGCCTTATGTTTGACCCAAACGCAGGAAATTTAAATGCATCGAACAAGATGGTACATACAACACTGAGCATTACCAGAGAAACCAGTTCCCTTTTTTTGTGTTTCTTCATGATTTACTTCATGTTGTTACAAAGAGAGAGATAATATCCGCAGACTTTCTAACATTGTTTGAGATGTGTGTGAGTATGTACGTGTACAGTAACGAGGTTGACTTAGCACTATATTCAATTGTATAATCACTCAAGCATAAATTATTCGTTTACTAGCCAATTATTCAAGGAAACATGATAATAGCATCAACTTGTTTCGATAAGACTATGCTTTGACTGATTTGTTTCTCACCTCAAGTTTTCATATCAAGGCCTTATGAGAATTCCGGCATACATCATATTCTCCAAGATCAAACGATATCTCAGCTGTCCATAGAGAACCAACCCTTGGTCAATTTTTCATACCATTCCATGACCAACAAGGACATTGTCCCAACAACACCCGTTCCCCCTAAGGTGTAGCATACTCTTACTGGTCTCGATGCTTCTAGTTATTCCCTTCCCCCCCCAATCGTCAGAACCATAGATTAGTATTAATTCATGTGCAGTTGCATCACACGGAGTTTAAATGTGAACTAGGTTTCAGTATACAATGTTTTCCCTCGAATTGGCATCATTAAAGATGTTGATATCATGTCACTTTCTTCAACCAGCTTTCCTTCACTTTTTTTTCTCTTTCCTATTTTCTCATTCCTTTTCAAGGATAACTGCCTCCTTGAAAATCAAGAGCGGAGGAAAGCTCGGTGCAAATTTTTAGCACCTGTTTTGAGCATCGCACTATTCATGTATCAGTTGGCATTTTCCCCTCTCACCTTCACACCTGAAACAACTAGTCAAAGATTATCTGGGAACCCAGATTAAGCGTGGCCCCTTTATTGAGGTAAAACATGAATAAGATTTATTCTAGCCCATAAATGCAAATAATCAGAAACCGTTTATTTGGAGCATTTTTTATCTTCGAAACCAGGTTCTTATCTGTACATTTTCTTTTTTGGTGAACTTAACATTTTTAATGAAAGCCTCAAATACAGCTTACCTTGATTCTTTAATTAAATGACCTGATGTTTTCCACAATGAGTGCAGAAACTTTTTATACATGTTATAGTGTGTGACCAAGATTATTGTATTTTCCAAAACCTATGCCCACTTCACTATGGTTTTACCTTCTTGATCGGAGTTAAAAGTTCAGAGGACCTGGTCCTCAAAGATTTCTTTTCCAGATCCAGTTTGGTATGATCAAAATTTCTGTAGAAACCTATTTCTTTCTGTTAAAGCTTGAAACATTTTATGGTTAAATAACAATTTTATTTTTTCTTTCCTAGACTAATTCAAGTTCACTAGCAAGTTTTTTTTCCTTTTGACTTAACTCAGATATTTTTATCTGGTCTTTTTATTTTATTTTGAAGAAAGTGATTGTGTTTCTCACGATTGTCATTGATTTCTCTTAAGATGCATAGTTTTTCCATCACTTGTTCTCTTTTTCCAGAATTGACAGGAGTTATGCATCTCAAAGAGTACTAATAAAGCTCTAGTTTCTTTTAAGAATATGATCAATATTTACTTGAGTCAGAAAACTTACCTTGGCTTTGTTTGTCATCTTCTTCTCATACATTAGAATCTGTTTCAATCACAATGATGCAAGAAAATCAAATTTAATTTGATTGTTCTATTGCAAGTGACCTGGATTTTTTGAATCCTCCATCCACAAATTCTTCTCAGATAGTACCTCCATAGAGCGGCAATGCCTCTTCTCGTTGAAAGCTCCGCTTCTTGACTTGGTCATGTCTTCTGTTTGTGGGAATGTCCTTATCATTCTTGATTGCCTTTTCTTCTCTGACCCTTTCCTCTTTTTCCTCTAAGCTTTAATGACAAAACTTGCAACAAAGTGATCCGACTTCCACCTTGTGACATACTTGAGCTATTGGATTTCCAGTGATTTTTTTGAGAGTTCCGTTTGTGGTACATCCTTTTTTGTAACATTGCTTGGAACCTTTTGGTCATTAACACAATTTTTCGTCCTCAAAAGTTTTTTGGTGTTGTGCCTGTAGAACCAGGTTCTTCTCTTTTCTTTTTTCCCTCCCAATTTCTTTTTCTTATTTGTTCTCTTGAGTTCCATAGATCATGAGATTTCCAATGAGTTATCATAGCTCACTTATCAGATCAACGGGCTTCATATGGCTTATACTTTCGTTCCCCAAGATTCTGGAAGAACACTCAAAAGTTTTCTGACTGCTTCCCATGGAAATTATTTCCCCTAGTGAGTAAGATTCATTGTAATGTGCAGTTAACCTGTTATGCATCTCATTGGATTGTTTCCAACCTTCTGGCATCGAAACAGTTTGTAATTGTCTGTTCAATTATCTATTTTGACTTCTTACTGAATGATTTGTTTCCTTCATGGGCGCAGTTTGCAATGTTGTCCCATATTGCTTTACTCTTGACAAGGATATTCGATTTATTCACTGGACCTATTCCGCATATCAAATCTTTTTTGCTTTGCATTGTTCTGAATTTCAGTGTTATCTGCAGGCATGTCCGTTCTTTCCTATCTTTGTACTCTTGAGTGGTTCCATCAATCCATCGTCGGGTTGTGTTGGACCGTCACACGACTCCCCATAGGTCTGGATTTTCTCCTTAAATGATCCATCATTCGTTCGTTCAATTTCTGCCACATCCATAATCTTTCCATTAACAGTGAGGGGTCGAGTTTGTGAATCCTTCCGGTTGTGTAAGGTGTGCCAACCATGCTTCGTTTCAGATGTTAGTCTTTTAATGAAAAACCTTGCTCTGATCCCACTTGAAGAAAGCTACATATAATAAGAAACCAGGTTCTTGTAGCTTTTTGTCGTAAACAATAAAAACAAAGATTATCGTGGAAACTCCTACTCAAGGAAGGGAACAAACCACAGGCCGAAGTTATCTATTAAATTCAAGATTGACAACTCAGTTATCATGAATCTAACTCAAACTTCCATTACCTTTTTTGATAACTATAATCGAAAACTCTCCATTCAAACAAGAGTCCAAACTTGCTTCTTGTTTACAAAGCTCTCAACTCTTGTTACTCTACCACCCAAGAAGTCAACCCACTTCTTGTTTACTTCTCCAATTACCTCTCTCCCAAAGTCAAAAACCACCTTCTTGTTACAATTCGCTCAAGACTCAACTCCCCAGAAGTCAAAAACCCACTTCTTAAATCTTGGAATTATTACAACTCAAATAAATAAAGCTAGAACAAATCAATAAAGACTAATAAACTAGACCTTTAATTGATCAAACTTCAATATCCTAGTTTGAGTGAACAGGTTTCGTGGACCTGGTCCTTATGTTGCTGTGATGCAGGTGAACCTAGTTCCTTTGCGTTTCTGTCCTTCGTTTTTTCTCCAGAAATACTGCTCTCAAGAATCTATTTTGTGCATATGCAATTTCTATAGTTCTTGCCTTGCTGGAAAAATTCTCGTCAATTTTTGGTGATTGCAAAGAACATTTTTTGTCCTTTTCAACTTCCTTGATCCGTTTAATAGATTTTGGGGATTTGCCTCACCTTCTACAATGAAAGGAATTACAAATCCTTTCCTTCTGAACTTTGTCTTATTACTTCTTTTCCTTATTTTCTTGGATTGCTACGTTTTTTTATTTCTTCCTTCTTTGACTTGACTTGCTACTTTTTTATTTCTTCCTTCTTTGGCTTGGATGGCTTATCTTTTTATTTCTTTCTTCTTTATTTATTTCCATATTTGTTTCCTTCTTACAATTCCGCACTTTTTCTTCTTTGCCCCAATAATTTTTTCTTCCTTCCCGCAATCTCTCCATAATTGTACAAATAACACACTATGGCTTCACTTTATCACATCAAACTACTTATATTGGTTCTCCTACTTCCCAACAATTACTTTTGAAAAGTAATTAGCTTCATTTGCATTACCTCAAGATTTTATCACTTCCGACGCCCGTCAAGTGAGTTCTCTCGCAAACAGTAGTCCCGCGCACATCACTTTGTATCGGGATCCGAATAATTTTTAAAAAAACTACTTTTGTTGAATTTTAATTTTTGTTACGCCTAATTATACCCCTAACTAATTATAAAGGTCATAAAAGTGAACCACTATAATTTTAATTGTTATTTCGTTAACCACCAACTAAATGAATTATTAAAACTTACCCGCACTATTTTATAATAATAATTACAAATATTCCAAAATGATCCTATAAAATATATCGAAGAATATTTTTGATGAAATAAAGAGTTTTAGTACTCAAAAGTATTTAAAATATATCAATAGGTATTTAAGTGCTTTAAATATAGTTTAACAATTAAATATATTTGATTTATTTTGTAACAATACTCTTATTATATTCTTTCATGCAAGGAAGAACTCCATTTATTCAATGCAAAAGTTGAGTTATAATTGAAACAAATAGATTTTATTATAATATTTTTTTTTTATAGTGTATATTTTATATACTAATCAAACAACATAATTAGATTTCTTTGTTCGAAACTAAAGTTGAAGGATTAAATTTTTTATTTGAATTGCAAAAATATAATTTTATTTATGGTAAAATAAAATTTATCAAATTTAATTAATGAAAGGGACAATCAGGTTTAATATAGTTACTTTTTTTGAAGTAATCTATATTTTAAATTTAATAACTTTAAGGATCTTCAAAAATATCTTATTCATTTAGTTGTATTTGTGAGTATAAATTATTGGTTTATATTCCTTATAAACTATCTTTCTATAAATATTGATAATTAAGAACTCAAGATTAATTAAATTTTACATATTACTCACAAAAAAACTGAAAAGAAAAAACAATCCTCCTATTTACATATAACGATACAACATTTTAAATTTTTTTTATTACACTTATAAACAGATAAATAGAATCTAAGGTTTATAACTTAAATTTTAACTCAAATCTTTCTTTTTTTTTGTTTTTTTTTTCAAAAATAAATATACAAAATAATATTTCAGAATAAAAAAGAAGACAATAACACAGTAATTCCGTTAATTGTTTTGAAATAGTACAGATAGTTACTTAATAATTTATATAAATCTTATAACATCATTCGAATGTAATTTTTAAGAAAGTGATTTATTCAAATATAAGATATAAATATACGTTCTCAAAATACCTAAAAACACAACCCAATAGCATGTCATCCTTCTCCCTCTCTCTTCTCTCTTTCTGTATATATATAGATAATATATATATATATGATATATATAATATATATAGTATATATCTATATATATATATAACTGCTCATTTTTTATAATAAAAAAATCCTAACATTTTATGATAAATACTTACAATTCCCACATGAAAAGATGAAAAATAAAAAATTATTTTGTCTCTTCGATGCTAATATTGATGCTTTTTCTAAAATAAATGCAATAGTTTTTACATAAAATTGTAATTATTTTTATTTTTTTAAAAAAGCATTAACCGTTTACAAACAATTAACTAATAAGATTTTACCCTTTCCATCCATGAATAAAAGATTTTAGCCCATCTCAAAATCAGATCACATTATTATACATAGCACAATATAATACGATCACTTTTATTACCACTACATAATGAAGATAGATAAAAAATTTAAAAGAAAAAGTAGAGGTAAAAATATAAATACAGCTGGAATAGGAGAATTAATAAAAAGTAAACTTTTCTAAACTTCCCATATATGTACATTATGTGGTGTTTATAAATGTTAATTAGTTTGATAACTTATGTAAATTTTGAAATACATCATGAATCTAGGTTACCTAGTATATGGTTTAGTCTCTTAGATTCTTAAAGTAACGATGGTTAACTATGTAAATTCTAGGAAAATTTTTTAGGTTTAAATGTTTTAGAAAAGAACATGATAACCAAATCCCGGGATGTGGTTAAAGAATTTCTTTAAGAACAAAGACTAAGAAAAAAGGAGAGAACAGTAATAATATATTCATGAAAAAAAGTGGAATTTAAACTAAAACTAATATGATAAAATTACATAATGGATCAAAGAGTGAAGTATTACTGAAGTAGATTGTACAAGAATTAAAAGTTTAACAACGAGTTTATTGAAAAAGCACAATTAAACAGTTTAACGAGTTTTATTGAAAAAGCAACTTTTATCGTACTATAAAAGCAACTTTTCCAAAATCATTAATATTTTGGTATAGAGCCTAGATCTAATGGCCTTATAGAAAACATATTATTATTTTAGAAAAACATTTGCTTACTTAGAACTTTGTTTATAAGAGACACATTTAAATATTCAATTACAGTTAAAATCTTTTAGAAGCCATCTAACTTACATTAAAATTAGATTGATCTTTAACTTATACCTAGAAANACCCCCAGAGTAAATTGAATTATTAACATTCAACCACTAACTTTATATTATAAGCAGAATAGTCCAAAACGCCCTTAAAACTTTTAACAGAAATCCGACCCGTCAGGGTTACGCAGTCTGTGACGGGACGTCGTGCCTGCGACGGTCCGTCCTGCTGTTTCCGTCACAAAGTTCAGAGACTAACTTTCACTAAAGGGCCTGTGACGGTTCCGTCGTGCCCCCACGCGGTCCGTCCTGCCATGTCGTCGCGAAGTTCAAGAGAGTGTTCTCATACCAATTTTTCAGAATTCTAAGTGTTTTGGAACGAGAACCCGCGACGGTCCGTCGTGCCCATGACGGTCTGTCGTGAGATCCGTGATCAGACAGTTATTACCAGAAATAAACTCTAACTGCTCAAACGACTAACAGTCGTTACAAATTCTTTTATTCTTTCTCTTATTTCTTTTATTTAAACTACTTGATTTAATTCTTCACTACATTGTTGTTGAGATTGTCTAAGAGTTCTCTAAGAGTCTCTTACAAATTTTTCTATGTACCCAGTCCCGATCATTACTATAATATATCAAGCGAGATTAGTGTTCTTCAAGATGTGGGATGCAATAGCTTCATCATGCTTGTAATTCAATTCCTCGCAATTTCAAATCATAATCAATGCAGCATACAACTAAGCACATAGCAGGGTTTATAATACTATCCACACATATATTCACTATTAAGAGTTCACTACGATATCGTACAAAACATACCTACCTCTACCGAAGAATTGAATCAACAAGCTATCTTCTCAAAATCCTTGCTATCCTCTTCGTTTCTCTCTCTCTACTCGTCGTAGTTCTCCTCCCTTTCTGTTCTTTTCTTTTTGTTTTTGTTTTATTCAAACCCTCCTTCTTTTACCCTAATTAAAAGTATAATTAGTGTAGAAGGGCACTAAAACCCAGAAAAAAACTAATACTTAGGTTTACCTCTTTTAACCCCAGTAATTAGACCTATTATATAAACCTCATCTTATAATTAAGGAAAGAATAGTCCAACACGACCCCTAACAGTGTTAGGTAATCCTATTTTGCATGGACTTGCGCAAACCTGTGACGGGGCCTCGTCGTGCCTGCGACGGTCCGTCACACAGGTCCTCGCGCTCCCTCGAACTCACGTAGCCTGGGACAAGCCCGGCACAGCTGTGACGGTCCGGCCTGTTCCTATCCTCCGTCATGACGTCAGAAACTCCGTTTCTTTCTGAATACCAATTTCAAAAGTTGAAGGTGTTTTTGCAACGAAAACCCTCACGACGTTCGTCCGTGGATGTGACGGGCAACTCCTGGCAGGTCCGTCACAATTACACAACGCGAGTCGATTTTCATTACCCCAATTTCAATTCAAAATTCTAAGTGTCCTGGGACGACACCAAGACCGCTCTCGACGTTTCTTGTGCCCTTCGTTCCTGGATGACTTTCCGTCGTTACACAAAAATCCCTCGTCCCAGCCTTTTTGTGCCATAAATAAATCTGTTGCTCAAAACGACTAAACATGTCGTTACATATCTATATTTCTAACCTGTCTATCCCTATTCAAATTGGTTCTTTGCTGAAGATTTCAAGCAAAAGATTTCCTTTTTTATTATATCTCTTATTTTTGTGGGTGTTATTTCTTATACTTTTACTTTTTATAATCTTATTTTAATCATAATTTTTCGATTGTATAAATTATATCTTTACAAAAATTCATTTTATATGCTTTATTATTTTTGTATTGTAAAGTAGTACATTTTGTCTTGTAAAATTCCATTTATGTTTGTTATTTTATGTCCTATTGACCACTTTGCTGAGGGTTTTGTGGCTACTTCCTTCTCTTTTAATGCCATCTTTCTTTCTTCTATTCCTCTTCCTAAAGCTCCTGTAGTTTGTTAAATAATTTTTTAACTAAGTCTTGGTCAAAGACATTTCCACTAATTGTCAGATAATAGATATCTCATTATAAAAATTTCTTTATATAATCCAATTACTTATACTTCATTGTTCTGTTTTAATTACTGCATTTCGTTGTAAGGCTACTATCCACTATTTTTGGGTCTTCTCCTTTTATTAAGTATGTATTTTATTTGTAAAATTCATGGATTTGGTCCTAATGACGCTTAAATACTGAATTCTGATGGGAATGTTCTACTTTATAAGTTCTCATAGAGCTTTTGGTTGATTCTCCTAGAAAATGTTTCTAAGTATTTAAAAATTGTTTCATCAGCTCATTTCTGTATAAATTTTTTCTTATAAATCTGGACTACTATTTCCTTTTCTAAGTCTCTTACTGAATTCATCTTTGTGGATCATGTGCCGCTATATTTAGAATTTTTTCCTTTCTTCCTCCTTTTGGAGTATTATTGGTTCTTCTATAAGGCCATCTTTTTCCATAGGTTTTAACTTCTGTTATTGGCAGTATCTCTTGTCTATACTCTCTACGTGGTAGATTTTCCCCTATGCTAGTAATCTGCATATATCCTTGTTTCTTTTTTCTTTGGAATGGACTCACTAGATGTTGTTTCCATTAATTTCTTTTTGATTTGGTATAGATTCTAACTCCGATATTTCACTATCTTTATCTTTGTATATTTCTGTCATATATGAATTACCTTTTTTTATTATCTTTTAAAAACTCTTTTCTCCTAATCTATAAAATCCTTTATTATCGGTTCTTTGTTCACATATTTTAACTGAGATATTGTTTGTTCTAAATTTAAGTCTTTTAATTTACATCCTTTGGCATGTAAATAATCTAGTCTTATTGTGTTTTTAATTATTTTTTAGTTTTTTCTATGCCAAATCTAGTGCAAAATGCTTCTTCTATATTATTTTAACTATTCATCTCCTTCTTAAAGGGCATTTCTTTACAACAGACTCTTCTACAACACTTTCTTCTTCAATGTCTTTTTTTTGAGCTTCGTATTGTACTATGTAAATCTAATTGAAGGTTCTCTCCTTTAGAATTTGTATATATTAATGAGGAAATGGTGTTAATGCTTCTTTTTTCCTTTAAAATCTCCTAATTCCATTCTAAAAATTCATCTCTCATATTCTTCAGACTTAGTTTATAGTTTTTATTAATTTATCCCTTTTCGTTTCCCATAACTTCTACTACGTCTTTTATTGTACTTTAATCTAGTGGTTTACTATTATCTGTCATTTTAACCTAAAAATCCTATACACATTACTAAATTCTTTCCACTATGCATTTCTTTATACCTTTTAGTTTGCCTTCCTATCTTGTTTGGGTTCCAAATTCATTTAAATTTCATCATAAAATCGGGAAGTATGTAGAAATTCCTGCCGTTATAGTCATATCTACTTCTGTTATCCTATGGATTGCCTTTTTTATTTTTTAATTTTACGTTTTGACATTATGTCATATATTGTAATTATGTCTTGTTCTAGTTTTGTTCTATTAATCCTAATTCTATAACTATTAATCTATATTCATTATGTCTTTTTTACATGTGGTTATTTTCTTTAACAGATTCAGCGTTTATGAGTGATAAGAACAGAAGTTTTTTTTTTTCCTAATACTATAATTGTTTCTTCTCTATAATGTTTCATAGAGTTCATATTTTGAGTTTGTATTATATAAAATTTTTGGATTCAATAAATTTAATTGATTTTGTTGGAAGATTTGTATATCTTTATCTGTATATGGTACGATAAAAGTTGCTTTTTCAATAAACTCGTTAAATTTTTAATGTTGCTTTTTCAATAAAATCGTTACAAAATATAATGATGTTTCGATAAAAGTTGCTTTTTATGGTACGATAAAAGTTGCTTTTTCAATAAACTCGTTAAAATTTTAATGTTGCTTTTTCAATAAAGTCGTTAAACTTTTAATCTTGTACAATCGTACGCGTACTGCTCCTGTCACTCTCTGTCATTATTTATTTCATATTAGTTTCTATTTTAACTTCTTTTGTTTTTTGGACTTATCCATTCATGAATCTTCTTATTATTATTGTTCCTCTCTTTCTCTTAGCCTTTGTTCTTAAAATAATCTTCTTTAACCACTACACACCCGGATTTGTTATTTCATCTTCATAGTTCTTTTCTCATAACCTTACCTAAAAAATTTCTTCCAGAATTTACAGGTTAATCCATCGATACTTTTTAAGAGGTAAGAGACTAACCATATCTAGGTAACATAGGATTCATGAGGTATTCAAATTTAACATAAGTTTATCAATAATTAAAATTTTATAAACACACATAATTTTACTATATTACAATTTACCTAGAAACTTAAAATATGACTACCTTATTAGAACAGAGTGAAGTTTACCTTTCGGGAAACCCGAAAAGCTTCCAAACATTTACTTAAAAAAAACATTAGAATAAAGAACTAAAATCTTTACTATATTCTTGACACAAAGTTGATTATGGAGAGGAAAGGTGTTTTTTGAGGATTTTGAGAGTCTTTTTGTTGTGGTTTTCTTCGCCTTTCTTCGCCTTCTAAAGGCATTTCTTCTACAACACTTTCATCTTCAATGTATTTTGAGCTTCGTAATTGTAATTTGTAAATCTAATTGAAGGTTCTCCTTTAGAATTTGTATATCTTAAATTAGCATCTGACAATTAATGCTCTTTTGTCTATAAAAATTCTCCTACTTTCCATTCTAATCCTGCATATTCTCAGGACTTATTTTTAAGGTTTGTTATTTTATTCCTTTGTTTCCCATTACTTTACTACGTCTTTATTTGTATTTAAATCTAGTGTTACTATGAATGTGTCTTTTTTCCTAAAAATCCTACCCATTAAAAAATTTCTTTGCACTCATGCCTTTCTTCATATCCTCTAGTTTGTATTTCCTATTCTTATTTGGGTTCCAAATTCTTTAAATTCATCATAAGATCTGGACGTATGTAGAAAATTCCTCCATTATTAGTAATAATCTACTTCGTATTTCTGTTAAATCCCTATGATGCCTTTTTTTATTTGAACCTCTATTCTCATAGTGAATCTTTTGTATTAAATGTCTTGTGTTTCCTCAAATTTTTTTATCTACTTTAATCCTGTTCCTATCCTCTCGTCTCTCGTCATACCTGGATTCCGCTTAATTCTTTTTTAACATGTTTTATTTCTTTTACAGATTCAGCATCACAATCCGTTTATGAGGATAAGATACAAAGTTTTTTTCCTATACTGATAAATTTTTCTTTCTTCTATATAATGTCTATATTAGTTTGAGATTTTGGAGTTTTTATATAAAAAACTTTTGGATTAATTGATTTTGTTGAAATTTGTATATCGTTATCTATCTCTATTAAATGATTATAATTGTTGATTATTTTCTTCCTTTGTGTTTCTATTTATTATTCTTGACAAAAAAATATTGCTCTCATATTCTGGGAGTTACTTGGTCTTGGTGGTCTTCTTTTTCTCTTTGTCTAGGTGGAAAATCCATTTTTTTTCCGTTTTTAATTATTTTTTTCTCTTTGAGGAGTATTTTCTATTTTATTTAACTTTTCTATTAATTCTTCTATTCAGTTGGTTTATTTTTACCTTCTCTTTTTCTTCTTTAAAATTTTTATCTATCTTTTATAGTTGTACTAAAAGTATATTATTATATTGGTCTGTTGTTAATAATTTGATATCTAATTTTGAAGATGGGCTAAAATCTTATCATCTCTGGAAGGTCTTTTCTTTTTTCTATTATTTTATAAATCGCTTCTCTATATTCCTCTGACTCTACCAAAATCTATCATGAAGGACTATTTTTCTTTTATTGATGTTAATTTCTGTCTTTATGCTTGTATTTGTTATTATAATTTATTCCTAACTTCTTCTTTAGATTTTTTTTTAATTCGTTTAATTTTTTACACTCAATCACTCCTTTTTCTTTGAGGTAATCTAATTATTTTTCTGATCTTAATCTTACTAAAGTTGTTTTTGTTTTATTTTGGTGTTCTTATGTTCACTTAATATTTGTATAATTTTGTTTGTTTATTCTTTTATAATTTTTTTCACTGAGATAATGTTGAATCTATTAAAGTATTATGTTTGAGCTGGTCTTCTGTATGTAAGAATGATTTCCGTCTCAAAGGTACCCTTAATTAGATGGTCTTGTTTTAATCTTTTAAATCTTTTTTTTATATTTATTTGTAATCTAAGTAATTCTATGTTTTTAAATGATGTAACGACCTGTTTTTAGTCGTTTTGAGTCAGCACAGATTTTTATTTCTAGAAAAACTGCTGAGTCTACGGAACCACACTGACCATCCCTAGGCACGCGACCGTCGATGGGGCTCGTTCCTAAACACCTAGAACTGAAAATGTGGGTACTGATACTCGACTCTCTGAACGTCACGACGGGGGGCAGGACGGAACCGTCTCAGGCATACGTGCCGTCCAAGACCCTTGGTAAAAATCTAGTCTTTGAACTCTGTGACGGAAGCAGCAGGACCGGACCGTCTGCCAGGCACGACGTCCCGTCACAGGCACGACGGCCCCTCACATGCACTACGGCCCGTCAACAGACTGTGATCCGGGGGGTCGGTTTCTGTTAAAATGTTTTAAGGGGCATTTTGGACTATTCCGGCTTATAATTATAAGTGAGTGGTTTAATGTTTATCATTTAATGACTTGGGGTTAAAAGGGAGAACCTTGAAACAAGTAGTGGGGTATTTTATCTCTTTTTATACTTAATTTAATATATTATTAGGGTAACATAAAAAGGGTTTTGAATAAGAAAAATAGAAAGAACACGGAGAGAGAGGGAAAACGACGAGAGAAAGAGAAGAACGAAGATGCAAAGCAAAGACTTTGAAGATTAGCTTGTTTTGATCAACGAACTTCTTCGTTGGACGTAGGTTATGGTTTTATGCTATCGTAGAAACGCTTATATCGAATGATATGTAATTGGGTATTGTTGGTAAACCCTTCTATAAATGCTTAATTGCTAATGCTTGTATGATGTGATTATATATTGTGAATAAATAAGCAGGATGGAAGCTATTGAAAATTCTAAATCTTGAAAAACCCTAATCATCAAAACTTGCCTCACTCCTCCTGACTCCAAGTCCCTAACCTTTCCGATCTGCCTACTCCTTTTGCCTACTTTGAGCGGCTAAAAGCGTGTTCTTGAATAGATTTCACCTTCTCTAATAAATCCCTCAAAAGGTCAGTACCCCCCCAACTGTCTAACCACTCGAATGCATCAAACCAACCAATGGAGACCTACATCTCCCCCATACAATGCTTCTGAAAGGAGCCATATCATACTTGAGTGATAACTATTATTGTATGAACTTCTACTAAGGGTAAGAAGTTATCCCAATGACCACCAAATTCCTACACAATGCACTAAGCATATCTTCAACACCTGACTTGTTCGCTCAGACTGCCATCGGTCTGAGGTGAAATGCAGTACTAAAGTCCAACCTATACCTATTCAGGCATGCATGTTCTCCAAAACTTAATAACCTGCGTACCTATTCTGATATGATGAAGTGGAAACTCCATGTAAACCGAACATTTTGGAGATGTAGATTCTGGCTAACTGCTTGGCATTTGTAGTCCCTTAACCGGAAGAAATGAGCATACTTAGTTATCTCCACAATTACCCAAATAAAAATCAAACTTGCCCAATGTCTTTGGAAGACCATACCAACAGTCCATTGCAATTCTCTCTCCCACTTCCATTCATGAATGGCATTCCCTGAAGTGTTCCTCTGGGCCCTCTGGGGGGGTGTTCATACTTTACTGCTGACATTGTGACATTTGGCAACAAAATCAAACAATGCCCGTCGCTTCATTCTACTACGTTCCCCAAAAGTGTTGCTTAGGTCACGGTACATCTTGGTTCAAACCAAGTATGTATAGAATATCTGGAACCTATGAGCCTCTGTAAGAATAGTGTGGAATCAAATCATCAACCCGTGGCACACATACCCTTCCCTTCATTCTCACAACACTTCCTCATCCATATCGCTTCTTTAGGCCTCCCTCCTTCGCAACACCATATCCTGAATTCCATCTTATTTCTCATCAGCAAACCTGTTTTCCTTGACTGGTCCAGGAACAGATATCTCGCTCCACACTGGCCAACAATCCTCCCTTCTCATTTATTCTAACCTCATAAAGTCATTAGGCAGAGTCTGAACCTCTCTAGCCAATGGCGCTTAGAGGCTTCAAGTGAGCTAAACTACCCATGGTCCCTACTTTTCTACTTAAGGCGTCCTGCACAACCTTAGCTTTTTCCTGGTTGATACAAGATGGAATATCGTAAGTTTCCCCCCCCCCCTTTTTTCATATTTCCATCCATCTCCTCGTCTCAAATTTAAAACTTTCCTGAGCAAAGACATAACGTAGGCTACAATGACCGTATAGACTTTCACACTTAACCATATAGATGTGTCTCCATTTTGCTTTAATTCCAACACTAACCGCAGCCAACTCAAATTGTGGGGTCGGATCATTACGTTCATGGCCCTTTTATTGCCTCGGAATCAGAAGCAATTACGGTCTTCTCTTGCACTTACACTGCACCCAACCAATAATAGGAGCAATCATAATACAACAACAAGTTCTTCACCCTCTACTGGCAGGTAAGGATAGTGCTGTAGTCCAGCAAGGTCTTGAGTTTTTGAAGCTTTCCTCACATTCATCCGAACATACAAATGAACATTCCTCTTATAAGTTCGTCACTTGGGAAGCGATAGAAGAGAAATCCCTTGACAAACGACTGTAGTAGCTGGCTAACCCCAACAAAGCTCTTATTTCCCGACACATTCGTAGGTCTTACCCAATCTTTCTCACTGTTTCAATCTATAATGGATCCACCATCACCCCCCATCCTTTAGAACCCGTTCCCCAAGAGACACTGATCTAGCCCCAAACCCCACTTGGAGAATTTGGCATAAAGCTTTTTCTCCCTCACATTTCCAACACAATTTCCATGCTCTCATGTTCTTCTTACTTTTGGAGTAATCAGTATATCATCATCCATTCGATCACAAGAGATACAGAGATAACTTAAAATCCCGTTCATCAAGCTCATGAAAGAAGCATGGGGCATTTTCCCGTTATTCAACATGCACATTACCAGAATTCCAAATGGCCCATACCTGGTTCGAAAGCAGTCTTTTGCACATCTGCTCTCCTCGTATTTTTTCAATTGATGATAAACCAGACCTCAAGTCGATTCTTAGAGAAGTAACAGCACCTTGTAACTATACCACCGAACCAATCATCAAGCGAGGAAGAGGATACTGTTTCTTAACCCAAGTTACTTATTTAGTGTGGCCGTAATCTATTCACATCGAAGACTCCCTCTTTCTCTTCCAAACAAAAACAAGGGAGCACCCAATGGGATGCACTCGTGTAAATAAAGCTTTCCCTAACAATTCTGAAGTTGAGGCCTTGAAACTCCCTTAACTCAGTCGGGAGACATTCTATAAGGGGGTGATAGAAAATGGGGGAGTACCCCCGGTTCAAATCGATGCATAAGCAATATCTCTATCCGTTGCATAAATACCAGGAAGGTCGCAGGAAACCATCTAAAAAGTCGCAGCCTATCGAAATCGACTCATTTAGGTAACTTGGGTAGTATAGTTCCCCCGGAGGTGTGCCAAGGAAGCTAAACAACCCTTACTATAACCCTTTCTCTAGCACGAGCAGGAGAACGATACGACGGATTTGGAAGTGCGTCACCCTCCCCCACACAAACGGATCTGTCCCATGCTTGGCTCCGTCACATTTTAGCATTACAATCCAAGATTGCAAAATTTTTGAGATAGCCAAGTCAATCATACCCAGAATTAAATCGAAGTCAACCATTTCCTAAAGATAACCAAGTCTACAGAGTATTGCTCCCCACAAAAGTTACAAGACAAGACCTATACCCCTTTCAACTATCACAGACTCACCCATCCATATAAACACAATAGGCATGTCAAAGCAATCACAAGTAAATAAGAACCTTAGCAACTGCGAAAGATACATATGAAATGTAGAGCCAAGGGTCAATAATACAGAAGCCAGCAATCACAAACCAAAAGATTAACCTTTGATAACAGCATCTGATGTCTCCTCTTGACCACCGCCTAGGAAAGCGTACCAATGGGCCCTATCACCCAATCACCTGTCTGGCCGTTGCCCTACCATGTGGTGTTTAGCTAGCTCATTTGTCCGTCACCCCGGCCGTTTTGGTGACCACCATTATATCTGCCCCTCGTCCTCCCCATATCCACATAACTTCCCTCAATCTATCTCCTTTCTACTAGTCGGAGTCTCTACTCTCTGTTCTCTGCTCTTATAGCTGAGTGCCGCCTCACTTACTTGTTTTTCTCCTCTTCTCATAGGATCTGTCTCTGACTCTACCTACCCATTACACGCTTTTTATTTTTCATTACTATTGCGCTATTTTCTTTTTGTGGTTCTTTACTCTGATCTAATTTTGTTCTGACCTAGGTTAAAGTCCCTCGAATGTGCCATTGTTAACATTTGAGAAATTGAATGTTTTCACAGCATTGCTAGTTTGCTAGGTATTTGGGTTTGAAACCTATAGGTTATTATCAAGTATTTCCCGTTTGAGTACATGGGATGATTTTTGGCTCCTCAGTTCTATAACTGAATACGAACGAGACCCCTAAGATGGACCGGTCGTACAACGATGGACCACATATGGTCCCTGTACCTAAACACCGTCACTACATTTGTTTTCTCTAAGTGTCCACCAACGAGTTGCGACGGACCGTCGTTCCCACGTGGTCTGTCCTACAAACTCGTTTATATTGTTAGAGACCATATTCCTAAAGGATCCCAACTTTGTCTAAGTGTCCTCTGACGACATCTAAACGACCTCGTACCTAACGACAGTCGTCTAAACAAGCAACCGTCATGTTGTCATAGACCCTTGTCCTGAAGGGTCTCCTCCCTTTTTTCTTTCTGTTTTTCTCATAATGTCCACTAACGAAACATCTACGATGGACCGTCGTACCCTCGACGGTCCGTCCTGCCACAACGTCATGATGGTTTAGAGACCCTTTCCTAAGGTCTCCATTTTTGTCTAAGTGTCCCTAATGGACAATCTACGACGGACCGTCGTACCCTCTGCGGTGCGTCCTTCCCAAACGTCATGACGGTTAAGAACCCCTCTCCTAAGGGTCATTACTTTTTGTAGTGCCCCACGAGGAATCGCCGATTGAACCGTCATTATCACGACGGCTGTGTCTGCTTATTTTCATAACGGTCAAAATTTCCCTCTGAGAGTCCTCCAATAAACTTGTTGAAGTAAGACATGAAGGACCCCCATGACGTGCCGTCATACTCCGAGGGCCACATCCCTTGTCCTCGTGTTTCACTGCTACTATAGAGATTCATTACAACTTTGCTCTTATATTATTTTGGTCTCCTTTTTTCTGTCTTGTTTTGCTCCCATCTATATAATCATGCATTCTTTATAAGTACTATCTCTAATGCATGGCACCGAAACAGATCGAGTTTACGTACATGCGTTCAAGTCTGTCCGCCTAATATCTGCCCGACTTTTTATAGCCTTTGTTTGATGATAAAAATATCCCGAGTACGTGCCCCGCCCAAGGTACTGCCGACTCCAGTACGACTTGCCGTACAACCAGAGCGACGCCCAAAAAAGTTCATCTGGCATAGTCAGTTTTCCTCCAGTATGATGGAGGTACGAACACACCGGCCCCCTTTCTGGTTCTCATCTACACAAAAAGAAGGAGTGTCTGGTTCCTTAGATCTCGTGGTCGAAGGCAATCCTCCGGGTCCGCAGAAGTTCTTCTTCAATTCACCCGCCACATTGCAACGTTGCTCGTCTGATGAGGCCTGACAAACTTGTTCCACGCCAGGCTTCACACCGACTAGATTTCCGCCCCTGTTTCCCGACAGACAACCGGTGGTGTGTCTACGCCAAACCAAGTGTATTCATACGACAATCTTTCTAAATATAAGGGGTCATGACACACTGACCCTTACATTGCAGAGGTGTTCCTTACAGTAGTCTCCTCACCCACCATGACCAGATATCCCCACTCCTCCTCAAGTCAGACAGAACCAGTCAGAGTTATCAATCATTCTTTGGGACACTATAGTAAGGAGTTGGTCCGAGAGTTTTACGCCTCTTATGTGGCTACTGTCCGATCACAGATCGATAGGCGGGATGCCCCCGCCAAACAGGCCCCACTTGAGCACGTCACAGTACGTGTCATACAAGTCGACATCTCCCTGCCATCCATCCACCGGTATCTGTACGGAAAGGTTGTTTATACCACCAGGACCCCTCTCACCGTGGATTTCGACTACCGGTGGCAAATTGTTAAAGATGGCCGATTCTTGTATGAGCCAACATTGATAGAGACCACCAAGAGGTGGATGGCCTAGCACTTATCTATTGATGGAGAGGCTGCCGACTAGGTAATGGATCCTAAGGGAGCCATCAAGAAGGCTAACTTGACCTTCATGGCTAAGTTTCTATTGTTGATTGTCTGTCACTACCTCTCCCCAACGGCTGCAGATAATATAGTTACATGGGATCCCGAAGTTCTGATGGCAGCAATGATGGCTGGGTTTGAGGTTGACTTTGCTTGGCTTCTTTAGGCGGTCATGCACGAGAGGGCTCTCAAGGTCACCACTACTTACCCTTTTCCATGCATGGTGTTTTCATTATGCAGGTCCGCGGGTGTGCCTATATGTCACATTGATCAGCTCAAGACTCCGCATTGGTATGTTGATATCGGTATCATCAGGGATGAGGCCAATGAGTTGGCTCCACGTAGAAGGCCCCGTCCAGAGGTGCCTCCATTTGGTGAGAATCTGGCTGATTCTGTAGCGCATGCTCGAACGGCTACGCAGGCTACTTTAGCACCCACTGACACTACCCCAGTCGAGTATCTCTCAGGTAGAAGCACTTCCCCAAGCTCCTCTCGCTCAACACCTTCCCCCGCTCTGTCCCGGCCCTTTTTTTTTTGCTACGGTCCAGAAACTAAGGCTCATATGTCCAACACTTCTTGCCGCACATCCATCCTTTGATCAAGGTCTATTTGCTAAGCGGAGGAACGCTTGAGCGTAATATGGCACACACACAGAGAGAGGAGATTGTGGAGGTTCATCACCACGTAGAGACCCTTTTTGATTTGTGTATTTTTAGCCGGACAGCCCTCCGATGATGTGTCACCTTTAAGCTGCGGTTGAGAGTTTGCGAGCAGATGCTTGATGTGATCCTTGAGGCTAGGGTGCCTGAGTTGAGGCCCGCTATATAGACCTCCTTCTGAGGATACATGTTGGCTGCTTTTTTGCCACTTCTGAGACTCCACCACCTCCCCCTCGAGATCATTGGCACCATATGTGCAGGGGTCCGAGCGGAGATGGGCTAGGCAGGAGAAGAACCCGTGAGACGGCGTCTATTAGGAGAGCCCCGATTGTTGATAAGGATGCGCGTAAGATTAGGGCTGTAGAGTTAGCTGCCGGGGCATCTAGTTCCAAAGATGTGGAGACAGCGGGAGGCACGACTGATAGTGTTGTTGCTGATGAGGACACTACTGAGGGTGTCCAGACTACAGAGGTAGTGGGTTTTGGGGAACCGGACCCACCAACTTGCTGATCACCGGGGCTTTGCAACTCAGGTTTGCTTCACCTACCACTCTCGTATTCCAGTTTTTTAATGCATTGGGGACAATTTCATATCTTTTTATTGGGGGTGGGGTAAATGGAAAGTGAATGCTAGGATGAAGTCTGAGTAGCCCTATTCACGATCTTATTTTGGGGTTTTCT
Source organism: Solanum habrochaites (assembly GCA_027704765.1). Classification (NCBI taxonomy): domain Eukaryota; kingdom Viridiplantae; phylum Streptophyta; class Magnoliopsida; order Solanales; family Solanaceae; genus Solanum; species Solanum habrochaites. Next base: position 32,743,358 of record JAKWJA010002493.1, on the reverse strand, counting down.
TGCCTGTGTTGTTTATCCCCAAAACACTGATTACTTTTATTGTTGAACCGACTTGTTATAATTGGTTACTAGTATCACTCTGAAGCATGCATGGCTAAAACAAATATGATATCCCGATATGAAAAAATGATGCATGACTAGCATAGTAATTGATAATTGTGTGTTCTAAAAAAAACATGCAGAATACACTACAACATGACCTTGAAACTAGACTCGTAAGTAGGTGTCTAATATTTTGGGAATGTTGAAATGTCAGTGAGTGTGAGGAAAAATTCCGAAGTATCCACCATTTGGACTGAGCTTAGAACTGCCGGTATCTTGCTAAAAGTAAGCCAAATGAAAAAATTAGGAAAGTATCGAGTACTTTGTTCGAAATAGTCCATCTTGAGCCCAAATAAAAAAACAAATGAAGTTAATCCCATATTGATCCAATATTTGAGCTAAAACCAAATCTTCTTTTTTCACTTCACCCACTGATCTTCTCGGGGAACAATGTGTTTGCCCCCTGTCCCTCCTTGGACAGTGCACCTCAATTTATGTGCAAAAGCCTTAGTTGATGGTGTATAAGCAAAAAAACATACTTGTCGTGGCCCTAACCCCAATCATGGTTTATTGATAAACCTCACTCTTGGCACAGTCATGATTTTGCAAGGTGGCTGTTATAATGAATAATCCGGAAATGGTGTTGAAAGAAGAAGATAAATAAAGAACAAAAAGAAGTGACTAAAAAAGTCACTTAGCATTAAGGAAAGATTGAAAACAACAGATAAAAGAAAATATAGAAATTGGGGGCCAAATAAAATGATAAAAGGTGTACGTTAGCGATAATTTCAAGGAGGAAACAAGTCCACTAAAATTTACCTAAATACAACACAACCCTACCTACCCTGACCCTAAGCCTATGTTACACGATAAGAAAGTCATATCGTGATCGCTAAGATTTGTATGGGAACTTTAAATCGTGAATAAGGCAAGCTTATGGCAATATGTAAATGAATGAGTTTTGAATTTGTTCTGAGAGTGAGTGTTGAAAAGTAATCCCTTATACTCAAAACTGAAATCATCAATCATTGTGTGGGGGGGGGGGGGGGGGGGTGGAAAAATGAGGATAATTTTTTGAAGTTAGGACCTAGTTGAATTCTAAATATTAGCACCTGGTTATAAATTTGAAGAGATAGGTTCAGTGCGTGGTGACTTTGTGTCATGGTCTAGTTCCACATAATTCAAGCTTAATAGTGATAACACACATAAACATGATGAGAATGATCGTGATTGATATCCAAATGATTGCAAAAGTTAAAATATGGATACTCTTGTACAAAGATTTTCTAGTGACTCATAGTGCGTCGCTTGAGGACAAGCAACAAATTTATGTTGAGGGTGTTGATGTACCATGGTTTCGCGATATTTTTAATACTTTTCCATAAGTTTAGATTGTGTCCAAAAGCCTTTTTGTATTGATTTTTATGTAAGTTTCTCCTTATTTGCAGGAAATCTGTCCAAAGATGAACATGGAAGTTTTTTAGCAATAAATACAAAAGAGACCACCTACGGAGCTTATGACGGTCCGTCGAGTCTGTGACGGTCCTTAGGTGGAATCGTAGTGAGGAGAGAAGCTGTTGAAGGAAGATGGAGAAGTCTTACCTAGTGTGGAATTACGGAAGTCCATGACGGACCGTCATAACCACGACGGTCCGTCTTGCTGGTCCGTCATAATGATTAGAGAGTAGTTCTAGTACCAAAATTCAAAGAAGTTAAAATATTATGGAACGGAGACCCTCGACGACCGTCCATAACCTGCAGTTTGAGGGTAATGAATAAAGAGCATAAGATTTGTGAAGTAATGGGACGCGGAGGCATGACGGCCCGTCGTGACCACGCGGTCCGTCACGAGTCCGTCGACTCAGACGATGCGTTTTTGACAGATTTTATGTGATTATAATCTTTTTTTATTAGGTTTTGTTTTAATTATAAATATTTTCAAAAACCTTGTTTTGGGGTTTGACTGGGGTGGTTAGACGGTTAGACTTTTCGATAATCTTAAGTTTCTCTGGTTTCAAGTAATTGAAGTTAATTTCAGTAATTGATACACGTTTTATGGACTTTATTGTTGGTGCTTTGTGTAATCCAGTGAATTTCTGGATTTTTTCTTTCTCATTAAAGTACGTGCATACTTCTTATATTAATATTATGATAGTTTTATTACTGACCATGGGTACATAAACTCATAACTAGGGTTGTGGGAACATGGGTGAATAATTTAGGTAAAAATCTAACTAAAATAGGCCATTTCGAGAATCGTTCTTGCATGTATTGATATTCTTTTGTTAGAATAAGTCTTTTTAATTTAACGGACGACACGTAGACTCGCCTTAATGCTACTTGCCGGACCAAGGAGGTAGATCATAGGAACAGATTACACCATAGATTTAGTGTACACTATCTAATTCGGCAGTGTCGGTTGTACGAGGAATAACTTAGTCAAATATGAATACAATGCTTAACATGAGGAAAGTAAGGTTAGTATAGCAACGCACTTAGTCGGACCAAGGTGCGGGTGAAAATTTCTAGATGCTAACCCAGGATTTAGAGATACATACTTATCCGTTACATGCAAGACTATTAGTGAAAAATTGTTATAGTTTAGATTATCAAGTTAGGACCTGTGGGGAAAACTGAACCCTAGTTAGTTTTATATTATTAAGCTTCGAGATTTGATCTGTTATTGGTTACTTTAATTTAGTTAATTATTTTCCATTAATATAGAGTTAAAAACCCCTTTTCTGTCTTTTGTTTTCTAAGAATATAGTTTACTAATAAAACAATATAGAAGAAGTTATTCTAACTATTTTCTTCGTAGGATCGACCCCAACCTCATTAGTTGGGTTCTTTTCTTGATGTGACCGCTTTACTTATTATTTGAGAAGTAAGTTAGATCTTATCAGATCTTCGATTGGAGCTTCAACTATCTGGAGAAACTCGGGGAATACTAACTAAGTGTAGGGCTACAAAAGGATCAACGGTCGTCGACTAATCGACGGACCATCCTGGCAAATTGTTGATGAGATCAGAGAATGTCCCAGTACCCTGTGTTGAAGAAAAAGCTAAGTATGGAATGATGATATGCATCGACGGACTGTACTGTTGGTCCATCAATTGGATCAGAGAAGATGAAACGTGCAGGCTTTGAAAAGATTCAATGTATAGATCAACGGAGGCAATCGACGGTCCGTCGTTTGATCAATGGAACGTCAGTGGGGTCGTCGATTGAAGCCACATTTTTGGACCAAACTTCCTAATTGTTTTCGCTTTATTTTAGGACAATGTCTTATAAATAGGGTGTAAAACCTCATTTTGGGGTTGGGATCTTTTATTATTTTCATTCTTTTGTGCTTGAATTTTACTTTCCACTCGGACAATTATTCAAGTTCCGGAATCAATTTTCAAGTGAATTTTTGTTGTTTCAATCATAATTCTGGGTTTTCTTCTAACGTGTCAAAGTAAGTTCATGATTTTATTATTCAACAAATATAATGTGATCTCTAAGAAGCATAGGTAACTAAATCCACAACTAGGGTGTTGAGAACTATGAGTAATTACAAAATAGATCCCTAGCTACTTAACAATCTAACTAGTTTATTGGCATATCATGATAATTCTTTCGTCTAGAAGTCATATTTAACAACGATGGCACAGTTAGAACTTGCCCTTATTGCTACTTGTCGTACCAGGGAGTAGTTAATAGGAAAAGACCTTATTCGACTAGATTTGGGATACTATCTAATGGCGCAGGTTCGATCTGTTTGAGGTAATAACTAAGCGAAACATCAAATATGATGCTTAATATGAAATATAAAGGTAAGGGTTAGTAACTTAGAAACATGTAGACGGACCACGGTACGGGGTGAAATTCTCTAAATGTCGGACCAAGGATTTAGAGATACATAACTTATGACTTTGCATGCAAAACCTTAGGAAAGAATTGTTATAAGCTAGGATTATGGCGTTACGAACCTACGGGAAATACTTACACCCTAATTTCTCTCATAACTTGATAATCACCAACAATATACTGTTGCTACTTGTTAGATTTCACACCATTACAACATTTTTGTTTCACAAACCCCCTCCCCCTTTATTACTACTTTTCGGAAAGAACTTGACCAAATAGAGGTAATCGTACTTTAAAGTTAAAGTCTAAATTATTTTTCTCGTGGGATCGACCCTAACCTAATAGTTGGGTTCTTTACTTGATACGACCGCTTATACTTCTTTAGGGAAGTGTAATTTGAGCTTATCAAATTTTGGCGCCGCTGCCGGGGAAAGTGGCTTTTAGATTAACTTTAATATCAATTACTGAATTTTAGTCAACAATTTCCTAATTTTTACTTTTTCTCTTTTTTTTTGTGTCTTTCAGGTCTATCTCTACTGTTTGCCAAGTACACGGAGTCAGGAGAACCAATACTTCCATTTGATCTAGAAGTGAACCGTACACTCCGTAGAATGAATGATCCACAGAATCCTGCTAATCTTGGTGATGGGATCAACCATCAACTTCCTCCGCCGATTGATGCTCACAAGCAAGTGATTGTAGAGATCCCTGGTGATGGTGCTTTGAGGATACAACCTCCCACCCCACGCATTTTAGAGTACTATAGGGGCAGTTTTAACATCACAAATTCTGATGGGCCTCTTGTCCTACGTCCTCTACCACAGGGTCATACATTCGTGGAAAATAGTAGTTTTATGCAGATGCTCACCGCTAAATGTTTGTTTTCGGGGCTACCATTTGAGAATCCAGATGCTCACATTGCCAAACTGAGGTCAGTGTCTTAGAGTTGTGTAGGGAGGCCAGACTTAGACATGGATGTCATTTGATCAAGGGTGTTCCCTTTCTCACTGACGGGAGAGGCCGCAATTTGATTTACTGAGTTGCCTTATTATTCGATCTATACTTGGGAGCAGTTGACGGATGCATTCCTAGCACGGTATTACCCGGTGTCTAAAAAGCTCAACCACAAAAATAGAGTGAATAACTGTGTGGCATTGCTTGGGAGTCGTAAGTAATCCTCTTGGGTACATGTTCACTTCATTTGGGAGAATGTCCAAACCACCGCATCCGTGATGAGTCATTGACAGATTCTCTTATAAGAGGCAACATTTGTTGGGGGTTTGGGGTGTTGGGGGGTTTGGGTTGGGGGGGTGGGGGGGGTGGGTGGTTTTGGTGGGGTGGTGTGGGTTGGGTGTTGGGGTTGTGGGTGGGGGGGGTTGGGTGTTGTGTTCACCCAAAATCCCCCAGGAACAGAGGATGGACCCACCCCCTCCATCACCCCCCACCTCCTTGTCCCAACCCGAACTACACCTGGGCCCCCCCCTGTTTTTTTTTTTTTTTTTTTTTTTTTAGGTAGGATGCTTCCCCCCACCCCCCCCCACCCCCCCCACCCTTTGTTTTCCATTACTACGTGCTGTTTTTTCCCCCCTCCCCTTTTTTTTTTTGTTTTTTGTTTTTTTTTTTTTTTCTCTTTTCTTTCTTAGTTTGTTTTTTTTTTTTTTTGGTGCGATTTTGTTTTCGGGGCAATACTTGATACTATTGCGGTGGTTTTTATGGTGAGTGAACATACGCAGAGATCTCGGAGAAGTTGGAGAATTTTTTGTTGCAACAATATGGCTTAGAGCACTAGGAAGTCGGACACTGGGAGAAACACCTTTGCAGTGTAAGCTACACACAACCCGGCCTCAGATGAGATTCTAAATAGATGGCTCATATGAGAACTGAGCTCGAGTTGGTATTGAAACGTATCACTAGAGGTGTGGGGAAAGTGAATGCGGTGAATTATTTGACTAAACCACCACTACCAATAGATGAATTCTACTATGTAGAGGATTCTTATGCAGTGAATGAGCAGACGGGGGTTTTTCGACCGAACTCCGAAGGCTCTAATCAGGAGAATTGGCACCAAGGTCAAGGAAATCAAGATTACAACTATGGGAATTACAATCGAGAGGGTCATTATGTTCAAGATGGAAACTATAACCGCAACAACAACATCAACCGAGGTTACTATGGTAACATAAACGATCAGAGTGGGTCCTAAGTTCCACTCTTAAATTGGGAAGGAGTGGGGGCTAGGAAAGGGTAAGTGGGGGAGTGGGTGGAGAGAGAATGGGGGGGGTAGTTGAGATATTATGTGTTCATTTGTGTTGTTGGATGGATTGTAACTGGGCGAATAGGTGAGGGGCTGTTGGCTAGTAGGGGTGGCACATTGGGCGGTGTGTAATGGGGGCAGCAATGTGGCAGCGGTAGTGTTGAAGAAGTTGGGGTGGGATTCAGATTTGAGTGGGGTCGAGTTTCTCCTAAGGGATGGTGGAGGTAGTCATGGTGCTAGTACGGAGTATGTTTAAAAAGATGATGAGGAGGTTCATGCTAGTGATGAGCACGTCTAAAGAAAGAGTTTGAGAAGGTGATTTTGGCTAATATTGGGAAAAATAAGATGGCACAATGCAATCTCAATCAAGCATCTGATTGCAATTGGCCCAATGATCTTCTACTATACCCCACGTCAATCTCGTGGTACTCATCCTAGCAATACTGTCCAAAAATCCGAACAATGTGTACATGTAGGTATGTCACGACTAAGGGTGAGCAAACCATTGATCCACTGATGTCGTCGGTGTGAAGATAGGTGAGAAAAGATATTAGGTAGTTGGAAGTACTTGGAGTTGGTTAGATAAAGTTGTGAAAGAAGTGGAGATACCCCAAAAGGTGATCCCCGTTCTCAGACCACCACTACCATTTCTGCAAATATTGGTAAAGAACACTGAGGATGGTAAATATAGACATTTTATTTCTATGTTGAATCAGCTTTTTATCAATTTTCATTTGATAGAAGCTCTTGAAAAAATGTCAGTTATGCCAAGTTTATGAAAGATATGGTTACTAAAAAGAGATTGATAAGTTTTGAGGATAACGACCGAATGCAACATTGTAGTGATATTGCTACAAGGTCTCTTGTGCAAAAGAAAGAAGATCCGAGCGATTTCACTATTCCATGTACCATCGCATTGTTACACTTTGGTAAAGCACTATGTAATCTTGGTTCAAGCATAAATCTCGTGCCTCTCTCGATTTACAGGAAGTTGGGTTTGGGTGATCGTAAGCCCACATCGATGCGGTTATTGATGGCTAATCGAACAGTGATGAGGCCTATTGGGATAATCCACGTTGTGTTAGTGAAAGTGGAGTCGTTTATATTTCCGGCTGATTTTCTAATTCTTGACTATGAGGTGGATTTTGATGTGCCTATTATTCTTGAGAGGACATTCCTTGCTAGCGGTCGCACCTTGGTTGACATAGAAAAAAGGACAAATGAAGTTTAGGTTAAACAATGAAGAAGCCACTTTACACATTTGTAGGTCCATGAAGCAGATTGGTGATCTCTAAACGGTATTTGCTATATCGTACAGGGTTGAGAGTACGTCTGAGGTACAAATCAAAGAGCGCCTTGGTGTTGAGGCACTAGTGGAGGTGATAATGAATTTTGAGAGTGATGGTATTGAGGTGTATGGGTCATTGGTTGTGGCACTTGATTGAGGTGATGTTCGGTTCAAACAAAAGTAGTTGGAGTTTGATATGAAGCATCGCAAATCTCCACGCGCGAAACCATCTTTTGAGGAGGCCCCAAAATTAAAGCTTATAGCTCTACCACCTCATCTGAGATATGTACTCTGGGATGAGACACTTTTCCGGTATCATTAAAATCAAATTGAAATGATAAAACAATTAAGTGTTTGGTCGAAGTGGTTAAATAAGGTTCAAACGAACCATTGGTGGACTTTGCGGACATCATTAGATCCCCCACTTGGTATTTGTTCACAGTCCCAAATCCAACTCATGCCCAAAGCACAGACTTAGTTTGAGCACAAAGATCCGTTTGAACGCACCTATGCAAGAGGTAAGTTAAGAATGGAGATTATTAAGTGGTTGATGCTGGATTCATATATCCTATCAACAGATATTTGTTAGGGTATGCCCTGATTTAGTCTGTGCCCAAAAAAAGGGGGATATGACTTTGGTCCCTAATGAGATTTAGCTTGTCCCAATGAGGCCGGTGACCGGATGAGAGTTTTATAAAAAAAATGGATTACTTGCAGTTATGCCATAGGACTGAGAATGACCATTTTCGCGTGCCCTTCATGGACCAGATGTTATATTAAACGCTGCAGGACAAAGGGTGTACCATTTTCGGATGGGGTTTATTTGGGTTACAATCAAATATCTATTGCACCGGAGGATCAAGAGAAAACCACCTTTACTTGCCCTTATGGGACATTCACATTCAATATGATGCCTTTTAGGTTGTGTAATGCACTTGCTACTTTTTTAGAGATGTGTGATGTCAATATTCACCGATATGGTGGAGGACACTATTGAGGTATTTATGGATGAATTTTTTTAGTTGTTGGTGATTCCTTTTGATCGTTGTTTAAGTCACTTGGCCGAGGTTCTCAAAAGATGCGAAGATTGCAACCTTGTGCTAAATTGAAGAAAAATTGTCACTTTGCTGGTGAAAAGGGGATTTAATTGGGTTATTGGGGCCATCACAATCTAGACAAGGGGATAAGGGGTTCATAAGCCAAGTAGGTAAAGACGAGATTTTCTCCACCCATCTCTGTAAAAGGTGTGGAATTTTTCTTTCTGGGCATGGCGGGCTTCTTCCCGGATGTTCATTAATTAAGGATTTCTCGCACAAATTGCACATCCTCTGTGGCAAGTTACTTGAGAAGAAATGGTAAATTTTATTTTGATGAACCTTTCTAAAAAGTTCAAAGGCGTTTGGAGATTAAAGGAGGAATGGCGAAGTTGGGTGTCTCACCCATAATTATTTAACCACCCGAATTGAGTACTCCATTTGAGTGATGTGTGATTCTCATGGGGTTGCTCTTTGTGTGGTGTTGGGAAAAGAATGGATAGAAATCCTTCACCCATTTAATTCTCTTAGTAAGCCTAAATGAAAGCACAAAAGATAACACTGTACTGAACAAGATGCTCCTTGGCGGTGTAATTTGCTTTTAAAAAATTCACTCCTATTTGCTTGGCACAAGGGTCATAGTGGCATACGGACCACTCCCGGCTTTTAAGATATTTGAATGGAAACGGAATGATTAAAAAACCAAGGTTGATTAATGTGTACTACTTGCATGAGTTGCATTTGCGGTGAAAAGATTGAAAAGGGACCAAAAATCAGTCTGCCGATCACTAGTCCAGATTAGAGGATGAAGCTATGCAAGAGTTGGGTGAAAAGGCTGAAATTGATGACACCTTCCCTGATGAGCATGTATTGGTCGCTTCTCAAGACTTGATTCCATGGTTCGCTGATTTTGGAAATCATCTATCTAGTGATATAGTCCCATCGGACTTGTCCTTCCATCAGAGGAAAAAGTTCATGCATTATGTGAAAATGTTCTTTTGGGATGATCCTTACTTATGCCGAAGTTTTGTTGATGGGATTATTCGTTGTTGTGTGCCAGAAGTTGAGATGCTAAGTGTTTTGGAGGCATGCCATTCCTCACCTGTGGGTGGACATCATAGTGGTATCCAGACTTCCCATAAGATCTTGCAATGTGGGTACTATTGGCAAACCATTCACAAAGATGCTCATGAGTTCACCAAGGCATGTGATAGGTTCCAAAGAGATGGAGGTATTTCGAGAAGGCAAGAGCTCCATTTAAATCCCATTCTAGTGATCGAGTTATTTGATGTATGGGGCATTGGCTATATGGGTCCGTTTATGAGTTCTCATTGGATGAAATATATTCTTATGGTGGTGGATTATGTGTCAAAATGGGTGTAATCCATAACACTTGCTAACAATGAAAGGAAGAGTGTCACCGCATTCTCGAAAAAGAACATCTTCTCTAGAGTTTGCACACCTAGGGCCATTATTAGTGATGGGGGATCCCACTTGTGCAACAAGTTATTTAAAGGGTTATTGGAGAGGGTTCGCCACAATGTAGCCACTCCGTACCATTCACAAACTAGTGGGCCTGTTGAGGTGTCCAACAGAGAAATCAAGCAGATCCTATCAAAAACGGTAAATGCTAGTAGAATGGATTGGTCTAGGAGGCTTGATGATGATCTTTGGGCTTACCAGATAGCATATAAGACTCCCATAGGTATGTCTGAGTACCAACTTGTATATGGGAAGGCTTGTCACTTGCTGGTTGAGTTAGAGAACAACGCCATGTGGGCAATGAAGAAACTGAAGATGGATTGGAATAAAGTAGTGGAGAAGATACTTAATGGGTTAAATGAGCTTGATGAGTTTAGCCTAAAAGCATATGAAAGTTCAGACCTTTACAAAGAGAAGATGAAGAAGCACCATGACCAAAAAATTGAGAAGCACAAATTTGTAGTTAGAGATTTACTACTTCTGTTTAATTCTAGGATGTACTTGTTTCCGAGCAAACTCAAGTCCAAATAGACTAGTCAGTTCTTGATCACTAAAGAGTTCCCACATGGAGCAGTTGAGTTGGAGAAGAAGGAGGGTGCAAGGTTCACGGTAAACTGACACAGAATTAAGATCTACCTCGGGTATGCGGAAAGTGCCCATGAAGTTGTTGAGGCATATTACCTTTATGAAGTCTGAGTAATCAAGGGTCTTGAGTCATGCCGCAACGTTAAATCAGGCACTTCTTTGAAGGCAATCCAATGTGTATACTCTAGCCCACAATAGTTTTTTCTTTTCTTTGTAGGAAGAATTGCATTTGTTTCATTTTGATTTACTCAATGTAATGTGTAATTTTCTTCTGTTTTTTTTGTTTGTTGTCTAGAGAGTAGTTTAGGGTCCGTGTCTAAAAAAGTGTCCAGAAATACACCAAAAGAAGCGGCTTATAAACTAAGTGCGAAAAAATGTGCGGACCAACCGACAAGAATTTTTGCAGAAATTGGTCTGTGCACAGATCTACGGATCGAATCTATTGCCATTCGTTATAATACAAAAATCGACGGACTCGACGGCTGTCAGGGTTTCCGTGGGTACCAGGTATGTTTTTAAATTTTCTTCTAAGTTAGGGCACAACAAACGGAACCATCAACGGATCATCAGTTCAATTACGCATCGTCGACGAGGTATCGTCAGTTCACAAAATCCAGTGAGTCGACTCGAACCAACCGGCTATATAAGATTATAACTATTTATTTACCCTCCCACACCTTTTCAAATTCCCCCCCATCCGTTTCCCTCCGTCATTCAATTAACTCCCAATTAAACACCCACAATCACCTACTCAAATTTCTTTCAGATTTCCAATTCTTCCAAACTGTCAGAAATCCCAAAACCTTAGTCCTAAGTTCTCATCCATTTTCATTGCTTTCCCGGTCAGTATTTGAAGGCGGTCAAGTAGGTTGGTGATGCAAGATAAACCACTCACTCCACTCCACTCCACCACAAAACACTCTCAGCGTATTTTTCAATGTTTCCTTTGCTCAATGAATTCTCACATTTGTTTATGGTAATTAATTTTTTGTATTGGTTTTGACTTAGTGACATAATTGAATGTTCAACTGTTAAAAAATTGGGTTTTTATGTCCCTTAGAGATAGAAATTACTGGGTGGGGTTGGAATCGTTTACAACAGTTTAGTAGCTTGTTGTTTTTTTTTTTTTTTTTTTTTGACTTAGGGCTTGTTACTCTTAGATTCAAATGGCTGAAATTAGCAAAATCGAAACCCTATGGAAATGATGAACTTATTCTTTTGATTGATTGATATTTGGCATGTTGGTTCCTAGTTTTTGCTTGGAAAGTTAAAGTGCCCCTTGGGGGGTAAAAACGCCAGCCTCCAAATCTTTCTCTGACGCAACAGAAACGAGACCCTATCTACAGACCGTAGGTTGATCGACGGATTGTCGATGGGGTCCGTCGATGGTTCACCTTGAAAATTTCCAACTGTTGAGTGACAGAAGTGGACTAGGTTTCGTCGATTGATCGACGGGCCATTCTGCACATCCATCATTTTTGTCTGAAACTTTGCTTTGTGAGATTTTCAAAAATTATTCAAAGATTCAAACGACGGAAGTGGACTATGGTCTATCGATTGATCGATGGGCCGTTCTGCATGTTCGTCGTTTCTACCTGAATGTTCTGAAGGAAAGATGACTTCTGAAATTCGCTAGGTTTCCATCGATGAACTGTGGTTTTATCGACGGGCCGTCGTTGGTACCAGTCTTCTGAGTCTGCAGTTCTGCACTAACATAATTGGGAATTGGGAATTGAGGACACTAATTGTTGAACTAAATAGGCCTCAAATAAGTATAAAACTACCACTCAGCAACACCCATAGCTTAAAATTTCGCTTGTCCTCAAGAAAATCAAGAACACAATTAGTTCAACAAAGGTGTTGTAAAATAGTTTCCAATGATAGATAACATGCAAAGGTCATTACAAAACTACTCTTAATAAAATGCAACACTCAATCATAATAAAAAAGTTTCAAATGATGACTAACTAATATCAAATAAAGCTCAAACTCCCTATATCTTCTTCTCTAATGTAAACCAGGTTTCATCATATGTATTTAAGTTCCCTCGCATCAAAAACAATTCCATACTCTAATAAATCAAGTAAAAAAAGTTAGGAATCAATACAACTATGAAATGCCCTCAAAATGAAATAGGATAAACTAGAGCCTCAAATGAGCTTTATGAGGTTATAACTTGTTAAAATAATGAAGAATAGCTTTGAAGTCAGTTTTAATGAGTTTTAAGTCGAACGTCAAGGGACGACCAAGACATTCGAAAATTAGTCTTTTAGGTATTTGTGTGTCCTAGTATGTTGTGCATGTTTTTATGTGTTGTTTGGAGTCTAAAGTCACTGGGGACGACCCTACACCTAGAGGGACATGTTTAGCGTCAAAATGTCCAGGTACTGTCACATCCGGAAATACTCCCTAGATGTAACCAACATTGTCGTCCACTTTGAGGACTAAGACTAACCTCTTAGCTCACAACATTACACTCGTAGGTCAAATTTAGCAGAAAATTAAAACTTTTCAATACTTCTACTCGGACTTTACATAGACCTCTACATACACATAGTATATATATAGATCGAGTATACATAGACCCCCCCCTCGTAGTGGTAAGATACTTTGTACTTTGTCTTCTACATTTATTGGCAACATAAGTATATAAAATTAACCCATTCATACTAGTCGTCTGCATCTCAAACCATCTATCAGAGTGTAGAACTTGGGACTTGGGCATTGTCTATACATTAAATAATAATGCCTCACATGATATACAATTTTCATACTAATGAAATGGGAAAGAAGACACATAGAAATCTTACTTAAAAAACTCCTAAAAGAAACATAGAATCTTAACTAAACTAACTCGCCTTTATATCTAGATAAGTTGGGGCACGGCCCTCGAAAAGTGAGGACTTACCCTACTTGGATGATCAAGAGATCCAAGCCTTTTTAAAGTCGTCTTCAAAAGCACTTCAACGACCGGAACCTAAAATATTGGGGAAAAGGAAGAAATGGAGTTAGTTCACCACTTGTTCTAAGTATGAGACCATCTTCACACATACTTTGAAATCATGCTAAGAAAAGGGACATTTCATAAAGATATGCAATTTACTTTGAAAACACTTATGCATGTTTAACAAGACCATACCAACCAATAGGACATGTTCATTAGGTCATAGGCATGTACATCACAAGAGCAACAACATCAATTCTAGTAAAGTCAAAATGCATAACATATAGTTGAATACATATCAAAGAATATCTATCATCAAGTCATAACAGCAACAAGCATGAATAAGAGAACATTTTCACATGACTAAAGAATTACAATTACCCATTAACCCCTATCAAGTCAACAAGTGCAATGACCATGCAAAACCTCATAACCTTACTCAATCAAGTAACCTACCAAGAACCATGACTAACATCCTACTTCACATATAGTAATATTTAAGATTACATAACATCATACATTAGTAACATAGAGAAAGACATATTCATAAGTGACACCCATCAACATATAGTATCAACAATGTGCAATTTCATCATATACATATCATGTACCATTATAAGCATATTCATACATAAGAACATCCTTATAAACTTCCCTCAAGGATCCCAGACTAAGATAAACCCCTTAGGTTATAATAGTTAGAGTCCAATCCTTTAGTTCATTTTACCTTTTGGGGACATCTTGACCTAACCAACGTAGACCACACGAGCTAATATCAAATCCGGTGTCATGGAACCCTACACCGAAAAAAGGTAGACTACTTGCCAAGGTAGTATCAAAACATGAACACAGCAAATACGCGGATCCACTAGCTAGTATTCCTATGGGAGAAATATAGTTCAAGAACTAGGAGATATAGTTGGAACCCACTTTATGCTACATGCCTTATTGTCACACCCATATTTTGGAATCCAAATGCAACCGGCGTCGTTAACCTCTTAGAGGTCGCAGACAAGCCTCTTCTTAGCTTTCATCACAATTGTACAGTTAAATTTGTGAAAAAATTTAAAACTTTTTAAAATTTAATGAACTATACTTAGACTTCATATAATTACTGCATAAGAGTGATATTCTATGGCTCAAACTAAAGCAACCATCTATTAAAGAATAACAATAGAAATAGAGAATATTAATCATAATAATAATAGTTTACCAATCAGCCTTATTACAAACGCTTGAACAAATGTTTGAAATGAAACGCTAGGGAGTACATCCACCAGCGGTCTATTGTACTAAAACTAGAATAATTAAGTGTAATATCCTCGAACTCAAAAAGACCTACCAAAGTCTGGAGATCGCTAATCCAAACTGCATAGTTGAATCTTCAATCTTCTCTAGAAACCGCACCTATAAAAATAGTAATAATATACGGGGCTAGTAAAAACTTGTACGAAGTATGGGTGTATGGACATTAAAACATATGGACTATGCATGATCAATGAAAGCTCTTCCTAAAGAAACATGTTGTTTCTAGAAAGTTAAGTCACTTTACTTTCTTAAATTGATATTTCTATTTCATGCTATGAATATGACATGATTTCATGCATTTAAAGAACAAAACTAATTTTCTCTATGAACATAAGACCTTGGAATCATGAACATAGTTTTAGAAAAACTTAAACAGAACATAAGAAATTGCTCCCTTAGGCCGAGAGCTCTTCCCTCCAGCCTTATTTTATTTTGATTTTTTTTCTTCTTTCTATTGTGTAGTTCAATGATATCCTTTGATATTATTTTGTACTTACAAGTGCAATGTTTCATTGTAGTCCATACCTACAATGAATCGCGTAAGTAATCCAAAATACTAAGGAAATGATTTGGATACCTTAGTTACATGTTATATTTTCCATTGTTTATAATTTGGGTATGAAGTCTTTATAAGCCAATCTTTATTGGCCATGCCCATTATTTGATCATTTGCATAATATAAAGATGCTAGGGCATATATTCAAACTTCAAATGATTGAGTCATTATGTTTTGCTCTCTTTATTGGCATATATTTATTTGCTATGCCCATTATTTGATCATTCACATAATATAAAGATTATTGGCCATGCCAATTATTTGATCACTTTCATGATATAAAGATTATGGGGCATCGATTAGTCATTATGTTTTTCTCCCTTTATTGGCATGATATAAGAAGTCATTATAAGCTAATCTTTATTAGCTATGCCCATAAGTTATTAAAAACTTCATTCATATCAAAACTGATGATTTATATTCTTAAGCTCTTGCTTTCTTAGTTCACTTTGAACTTACATTTCTTCTTCTTTCATTCTTACTTTCTTAAAGAAATCTTTAGCATTATGATCATGTGAGCTAACATGAAATCTAGTGTCTGCCTCACGCTGAAAAGGGGTGGTTCACCGTTCAAAGTGAACCTAGATCATGTGATTTAACATGAAATCCAGTGTTCTCCCCACACCGAAAAAGGGTGGTTCACCGGCTAAAGTTAAACCAATTCCAGTGTCTTCCTCACACCGAAAAGAGGTGGTTCATGACAAGAGTGAAACCGATACTTTTTTGAGCATTAAACTGACATAGTTCATGTGAGATAAACATGAAATTCAGTGTCTTCCCCACACCGAAAAGGGGTGGGTTCACTGGCCAAAGTGAAAGCGCATACTAACTAGCTCTCTTAGGTGGAATCCACTATCTAGTTCTTAAGCTGACAACATAGTTCAAAGACTAGGAGATTTTCGGAGACTCTTATCCACCTTAGTGGAGCCTCATCTCATGAGGCTTACATGTGCTTGCACAACTTTATTGCTAGTCTTTCGGTGCTTTGCACAATTTCTTTGTCTTTATAACTTTTATAGTTGACTCAAACATTATCGAAGCTTGCTTGTAGTTATGAGGTTTACTTAACTCTATGGATAACTTGTCATCCCTTTCTTTACTTGATGAATGTGAACTTAAACCTTACATTATCATCATGGTATTAATGAGACTTGTCTCACAATTTCTAACACCCTGTTATGTGAGTATTTTTAACGTAGCTCAATGGATGACTTGTCACCCCTTTTTTTACTTGATGAATGTGAACTTAAGTCTCACATTATCATTATGGTGTGAGTGAGACTTGTCTCATTAATTCTAACACCCTCTTATGTGAGTATCTTTAGCATTATTGTTTAGGTGCAAGTGGAACTTTTCTCACATCCATTAACACCCCATTCTATATCAATTTCATAACTCATAAGCTTTTACCTATGTCATTACTAACCTTATATTGCTCAATGTCATTTGGTAGCCTTATACCATTCTTTATGAAAGTTATCAACTTATTCAATGTATTGCTATATTCATAGTTCATTTGGATAGGGTATATTGGAACTTATCCCGATGATTGGCATACCATTGGTTATTAATTCATTGAGTTACATTGGTCATGCATAATTTGGTGTAACTTATTTATTAGCCAATTTTATATGATATTTTGCATTGCAAGCCAATTTATTGGCATAGACCAAACTTTCACATATTATGGTAATCTAGAATATTGTTAGCCAATTTATTGGCATAAGCCAAACTTTCACATATTATGATAATCTAAGACATTGTTAGCCAATTTATTGGCATAAGCCAAAATTTTACATACTATGGTAATCTATACCATTATTTTGAGCAAGCCAACTTTTAACATTTGTTTTGATTAGATCATCAGAACAATTGACTGCTTAGTTTGGCTAATATAATATGTTAAATTGGCATGGGAAATTCATTATCTAGTTTTGATTCTCATTCTTATTTCTTCTTGGAAACATTGCATTCTAAACAGTTGCACACATATCTTTTTTAAAAGACAATTAGTAATCAAAATCGTCCTCCTTTCCAACAGACAATTGAATATTTTCATAAACACTTCTAAACACATTTCATCTTCTCAAACACCATTGGGCATTAGTAGATGGATTTAACCTATATAGTGTCATTTTAGACATTATTAATCATAGGAAACCTAAACATAATTATAATTTAGCACCACATACCAACAACTGCTCGAGATTTGCATTATACTACTATTAGAAATCCAAAAATAGGGAGAACTAAGGAGCATGAACATTGAAAGTTATAGTTTCGTGGGAACCCACCTCCTGTTTAAGATTATCTTGAATTTTAAACGTTTAAACAAGCCTCTGGCGGGAAAGAAAACCAAGAGATAAAAACCAATAAGACCTTATGTAGAATTGCATCTATGTAGATCAACGTTGCACGAAAACTTGAAGAATACCTTGAAATCGCCTCACTAAGAGACTTTTGTCTTTCTACTTTTACGTTGCCTTTCTAGCAGCATTCAAGTGAAATAATCGTGAGTTCAAGGTGTTAGGAACTAATATGGAATAATTCAAACCTAGACTAATTACCTTAATTAATAAATTAATTAATTAATTACGTGTCTCGGCTAACATAATGATTTTTAATTAATTATTTAAGTTGCTAATTTAATTAATTAAGTGTCTTAGGTTGTCGGGTACGCTAGTTAGTTAATTTTGATTTGTCCTAGATTAGTTAGCTAGTTAGGTAAGTTATTTATAGCCTAGAGTTGGTTAGGAAGCTCAGCCCCATATGGCTTGACCCCCACATGTGCGCCTGCCCCTAACTGCCCTAACCAAATTCGGTTGGGCTTGTCTCTTTGCCGATTAGCACATGTGCTTGCACATGTGTTGCTGCCCATTTATGTTGTCCCAAGGATCCTCACTATATCCTTGGGCACTGCTTACTCTACATGATAATTTTAAATAATCATGTGCTATGGTAGCTAGGCTTGACACTTGGATGCTTGTACGTAACATGTTAAGTTGAGAATCAATATTTTCGCTTAGGTCTTCATTGCAGGTACGATTCTTAGACAAGATTGGATCATATTTTAACTACTTGTGTATACATTGAAATTGGCTAACACCCTTAAGTCAATATTCTATAATATGCCCAATATTTCTCAATTTTTGAAATTGGGATGCCTACATACCCCAATACGCATTCTTAAAAATTAAATAGACTCTTCACTAGAGGAGTACATTTTCTTGAATGTTACATTATCCACCCTTAGGAACATTTCTCATGGAATGACACTACAATTATTTTTAATGAAAATAGGGTATTTTCGAAAAAAACACATCAACTATACTTGAACTTACTTTTCCTCTTTGTGAATATTGTTCACAACTACTCTTGATGATGCAAATCAACAAGCTTAAGAAGCTTCAATTTAGAGATGAGGAAACTCCTATCAATTCACTTTAAATCAAAAGCACATCACAAACTCATTCAAACCACAAAATAATGTCAACGCATACAACAATAGCAACATTAAATGCAAGCATGAATAATATTATTCATATGTGCAAAGTATAAAAACACACAGTTATGGAATTCTCCTTCTTAAATACCAAAAACCACTAATTGCAACTAAAATTTTAGAGGTTCATAAACAAAATCAGACTTAGGAAGGGTAATCTAACCTCAAGAAACTAAAAGTTTAGGGTAACGAGATCTAAGTGACTGGTTTGTTCTCCAGGATTAAGGATGTTGCGGCCTAATTTCTTTTGCAATTCGGGGACAATCCTCCACAACTAGAATATCTCGACTTCATACCTTCCCACCGATATAGATTCTCCTTTGTTGTGATCATGATACATCTTGAAACTCATTTCACTATTGGACCAAAGAGTGTAGGAAGGAAATTCATGTTCTAAGTCATCGAATCTGATTACGTGTATAATAACCCCTTAGATTAACCTTCATTGGCTTAAGATGGGAAACTATTTGGCCTGTTGGATTTAATACGCCCCTCCCATTCTAGCTCTAACTCATGAGGAAACAAAAACATATGCCATGTTCAACAAGTCTATGGTAGCGTACATCATGGAGCCAATAGCCCAATATATACCCAATTTATATTAAAAAAGTCAAGCATGGTTATCTATTAGGTCACATGGCGTAACCGGTATCAATAAACAGTTATGGGGAAATCACTATTATACCCTTTCAGCTCTAATGTGTCTCCTAGTGAATACTAACTAGAAAAGGTTCATGCAAGATCTCAAGAAGCAATTCCAATTTACTAGTACTAGAGGAGTAACAAAAGGACAAGGTGGTGGTCCTAGATCTAAACAATGGCATGCATAGGAAAAAAAAGACATGCAAGCTCGGGTACCAGGACCACATCAGCTGAATCCCTTCTACCTCTACTTTCAAACACATACCACTTAATCGGCGCCTTAGGGACCAACTTCGACAATCTGAAACACTTTTCTGTACCATAAAGAGCCACATCCTTGACACTATATGCAGCCAACTCAGCCTTCTGTCCTGTTAATTAACACCCATGGTGGACACCACAATATTTGGTAGACCTCATCCAAAAAACTCTTAGGGACCTCATTAGTTTGGACCCCAAAATAAGACTAGAATGGAGGAGTCATTCGGTGAAATCATCAGTCTGCTAGCCATGTGCTAGATCTGGGGTTTTCCTAGGGAGCAACCCTCTCTAGGTTCCCCTGGGCTGTGATAGCCTGTGGGGGAGTAGTGTGAGGTTTGGGCAATCTGAAATAGTGCACTTCACTAATCCACAGTCACAAAGCCAGCGGGGCGGGGGGTTGACCGGACACTTGCACTCCAGCAGCTGTGGCTTGAGGAGGAGCTTGTTTTCCCCTAGCAGCTGCTTCTCCAACTCTCCTACCTGTGTATCTTCTTCTGTTCATTTTCTACATTTACACAAAAGAAGGAAGTTTGATACTAGAATGACACAAATGTCAATGCTCTACACGACACGATAAAGAGTAGAAGAAGGGAAGATTCTTAAAATCACCTAGTCTCTAAGTCACGATTGTGGTGCACTTCACAATCATAATTTAGAAACTATGCACCTTGGTTTTTTTAAGCCTTTGTTCCTAGATAATTTAACCTCATGATAGGATACCAAGTTTGTCACACCCAGATTCTGGAAACCAAATGTGACCGGCGTCATTAACCTCTTAGAGGTCGCAGATAAGCCTCTTTTTAGCTTTCATCACAATCATACAATTAATTTGCAGAAAATTTAAAACTTTTTAAACTTAATGAAGTATACTTAGACTTCATATAATTACTGCATAAGAGTTATGTCCTACGACTAAAACTAAATCAACCATCTATGAAAGATTAAACAATCAAAATAGAGAATCATAATAATAATAATAATAATAATAGTTTTCCAATTGGCCTTATTAGAAATGCTTGAAAAAATGTTTGAAATGAACGTAGGGGACTACATTACCAAGCTATGTTATTGTACTAAAGATTTAGAATAATAAAGTTAGCATCCTCAAACTCATGAGGACCTACCAAAGTCTGGAGATCCAATTAATACAAAATGCTTCATCGAATTTTTAATCTTCTCTAGAACCTGCACCTATAAAATAGTAATAATATATGGGGCAAGTACACACTTGTACTAAGTATGGGTGTATGCACATTAACACATAAGGACTATGCATGATCAAGGAAAGCTCTTCCTAAAGCAACATGCCGTTTCTAAAAATTTAATCACTTTACTTTCTTAAATCATTATTTCTATTTCATGCTATGAATATGACATGTTTTCATGCATTTAAATCAGACAATTCATTTTCTATATGAACATAAGACGTTGGTATCATGAACATAATTTTAGAACAACTTAAACAAAACTTAAAAAATTGCTTCCTTAGGCCGAGAGCTCTTCCCTCCAGCCTTAGTTTATTTTTCAATACTTTTTTCCTCTTTCTGTTGTGTAGTTCAATGATATCCTTTGATCTTATGTTTTACTTACAATTGAAATGTTTCATTTTAGTCCCATACCTACAATGAATTAAGTAAGTAATCCAAAAGACTACGGAAATTATTCGGCTACCTTAGTTTCAAGTCATATTTTCCATTCTTATTAAATTGGGCATGAAGTCTTTATAAGCCAATCTTTATTGGCCATGCTCACTATTTAATCATTTTCATAATATAAAGATGCTGGAGCATATATTCAAACATCAAATGATTGATTCATTATGTTTTGTTCTCTTTATTGGCTATGCCCATTATTTGATCATTCGCATAATATAAAGATTATTGGCCATGCCAATTACTTGACCACTTGCATGATATAAAGATTATGGGGCATTGATTAGCCAATATGTTTTGCTACCTTTATTGTCATGATATAAGAAGTCATTATAAGTCAATCTATATTAGCTACGCCCATAACTTGTTAAAAACTTCATTCTTATAAAAAATGATGAGGATATTTTAAGCTCTCTTGCTTTCTTAGTTCACTTGTGAAGACGAAATTTTACTTTCTTTCTGCATTCTTAAACGAAATCTTTAGCATTCAAGATTCATGTGAGCTAACATGGAAATCCAGTTTTTCTCCACACTAAAAGGGGTGGGTAACGTGTCAAAAGTGAACTCTAGATCATGTGAGTTTAACATGAGACTAGTGTCTTGCACCCCCACACCGAAAAGGGGCTGGAATTCACCGCTAAAATGAAACCAAGTCCAGGTTCCCTCTACCGAAAAAAGAGGATGGTTCACGGGACTCTAAATGAAACCGAATACTTTCTTGAGCATTTAGCCGACATAGATCATGTGAGCTAAACGTGAAATCCAGTGTCTGCCCCACACCAAAAAGGGGTGGTTTCACCGGCCAAAGTGAAACCGCATACTACCTAGCTCTCTTAGGTGGAACCTACTGGCTAGTTCCTAAGGTGGCAACATAGTTTGAAGACTAGGAGATTTTTGGAAACTCTTATCCACCTTGGTGGAGCCTCAACTCATGAGGCTTACATGTGCATGCACAAGCTCATTGCTAGTCTATCAGTGCATTGCTCAATTTCTTTTTCTTTATAACTTTTAGAGTTGACTCATACATTATGGAAGCTTGCTTCAAGTTATGTGGTTTACTTAACTCTATGGATGACTTGTCATCCCTTTATTTACTTGATGAATGTAAACTTAAACCTTACATTAACATCATGGTGTTAATGAGACTTGTCTCACGATTTCTAACACCCTCTTATGTGAAGTATCTTTAAGATTAAAGATTAAGGGATGGACTATCACCCCGCTTTTTTTACTTGATGAAGTGAACTTAAGGTTCTTACATTATTCATTATGGTGTGAGAGACTGTCTCACGAATTCTTAAAGCCTTATGTGAGTATCTTTAGCATAATTGATTAGGCGCAAGTGGAACTAGTCTCACTTCCTTCAACACCCCATTCTATGTGAATTTCATAAATCATAATATTTTATTATGTCATTACTAACCTTATCTTGCTCAATTTCATTTGGTAGCCTTATACCATTCTTTATGAAGTTACAAACTTATTCATTGTACTACTATATTCATAGTTCATTTGGATAGGGTATCTTGGGACTTGTCCCGATGATTTGCATACCCTTGGTTATGAATTCATTGAGTTACCTTGGTCATGCTTAATTTGGTATAACTTAATCATTAGCCAATTTTATATCATATTTTGGAAATAACATTGAAAGCCAATTTATTGGCATAGACAAATGTTTCATATATTATGGTAATCTAGAATATTGTTAGCCAATATATTGGCATAAACCAAACTTTCTTATATTATGATAATCTAAAATATTGTTATCCAATTTATTGGCATAACCCAAACTTTCACATATTATGGTAATCTAAACCTTTATTTTGAGCAAGCCAACTTTTAAATTTGTTGGAAAGCATAAGACAATTCACGTGCTTAGTTGGCTAAGCTAGTCGGTTAATTGGCATTGAATATTCATTCATCTAGTTTATTGTCATTCTTATTTCTTCTTTGGAAAAAATTTCATTCAAACAATTACAAACATACAAATCTACCGTTTAAAACACAATAGTAATAGAAAATCCATCACTTTCAATAGTAAAAATTGAATTTCATAAACAAATTTATCCCAATTTCATCTTCTGAACACAATTGGGAGTTATTATATGGAATTTAACCCTATAGGTCTCATTCGACATATTAAACATATAACGTACAAAGAATGATTAAGTTATCACCACATTACCAAACAACTGCTTCGATATTAATAATAGGAAGTCAAAACAATAGGGAGAAACTAGGGAGATGAATCATTCGAAAATTTCTTGGGAAACAAAACTGTTTCAGAAATATTGAATTAAAATGTTAACAGTTCTTGGGAAAGGAAAACAAGATCTAAAACCCATTCCTTATGTATAATTGAATATATGGAGATCACCTTGCATGAAAACCTTCAAGAATAATTTGAAATAGCTTAAGAGAACTTTTGTCTTTCTACATTTTGCTTACTGCCTTTGAGCCACATTTCTATGTGAATAATCGTGAGTTCTAGGTATTAGTAACTAATATGGAATAATTCAAATCTAGACTAATAACTTCATTATAAATTCATTACCTAATTATTAAATACCCACTCATAATGACTAGACAGGAGGGGAATTAACAGAGGAGTCTTCGCGTTGCTCTCCATTCGCTCCCGACACCACCTCCCTCACTCCACCCCTTTCTGTAACTACCTATCACCCTTTGCCCTCATCATAACTTCCAGTTGTCCCCCCCTCTATTGACGTCCTTACTTCATCGCTCGCCCTACAGCCCAGAAACCGCCTGCCTTCGATCCCAATTCCTGCAGTCAAACCCGCTACTCTTAACTCCCTTCTACCCCCTTCCTCCTGACACGGCCCTCTCCTATTCTACTTTCCAACACTGACTACTTATCCTTTTCCTCTCTTATCCAACCGCTCCCGTACCTTCTTTACCCGGCTACCAATATCAAACCCTCAACTATATCTCCCCCTCATTTACTACAAGCCTATACTCCTTCCCACGCTTCTCTTATATCGCGCTTTCCACAAGCTACTTCACGTGACCATTTACCTCTGACCCCTTCCACCTACTACCGGCATCCCCCTATCCTATTACTCCCCTACACCAAACTCTGTCCCTTTCCCCCCCACCTACGCGTACCCTTCACCCCTCTTTTATCCCTCGTTTTTTCCCGTACCCCGCCGATCCTTTCCAAACACATTCAGACTATCTATTCCTCACTATGGTACTCCTATTTTTCAACTTTCTTCATCCCCCCAACGTCTTGCTTATGTTCTAAATCGATCTCCCCTCTTTCTCACTCCCACTCCTGACCCGCACGCTTTTCATCTTATATTTCTACAGCCTACTCCCCCCTGCTGTTCCCGCTTTTCCCCTCCTCTCTGCTTCTGAGTTCCTCCTGGGCCTCGCCAACATCCATATTTCCACCTCAAGTTTCTACTTCCTTACTCTCCAATCCCCAACCTCCCCCCGCTCCCCCCTCTTTAACTTCTCATGCACGTTACCATATGTTCATCCTGACACTCGCCGCATAACACACCCCCTCCTATTGCCCCCCAAACACCATCCTGTCCTTGATCCCACTACCGCCTCCAACCCCCATTCCCTATGCTTTTCACTCAGTGAGTCAAAGAGGAAATGGGAATACCCCCGGGGTTCTCGGCGAACATAATAATTTTAATCAATTAAGAAGTTGCCCTCATTTAATTAAGTGACATAGTTTAAAAACTAAAGTAACCCTAAGTCATTAGGACTACAACCAACCCTTTTGGACTATCCTAGGTTAGGTACTAGGATGTTGCTTGAGTTAGTTATTAGGTTAGTGTCACAAGGTTAGGTCTTAGTTGTCGGGTGCACTAGTTAGTTAATTTCGGTTAGTCCTAGATTAGTTAGATAGTTAGGTTAGTTAGTTAGAGCCTAGAGTTGTTTAGAAAGCTCATCCCCACATGTCTTGACCCCCCACATGTGCACCTGACCCTAACCGAATTCGGTTGGGCTTGTTTCTTGGCTGGTTTGCACATGTGCTTGCACATGTGTTGCTGGACATTTTTGTTGTCCCAAGGATCCTCACTAAATCCTTGGGCACTTATTACTCTACATGATCATTTTAAATGATCACGTGCTATGGTACCTAGACTTGACACTTGGATGCCTCATACCTAATGTGTTAAGTTAGAATCAATATTTTATCTTAGGGTCTTTATTGCAGGTACAATTCTTAAACAAGCTTGTATTGTATTTTAAATACTTGTGTATACATATAAATTGGCTAACACCCTTAAGCCAATATTCTATAATATGCCCAATATTTCTCAATGTTGGGCATTGGGATACCTATGTACCCCAATATGCATTCTTAAAAATTAAATAGACTCTTCACTAGACGAGTACATTTTATGGAATGTTACAATTATAGTCTCCAATCCCAAGGGTACATTAGTGATCCTACCTTCCGTATGTGGGAAGTGACACTCCTCACTCCAGTTTATTTTGTGCTAAGATAGAGTAATGTCTTTAATGTTTTTATTATTCATCATAGATTATTGTATGTCATAGGGTCTAACCCTTGTATAAACATCATCATCATCATAGCTCAATAAGAATGGCATAAGTATCGTCCTTGCATTACTATTCATACAGGTGAGGTTAGCACATTAACATTCTCATATCATGATAAGGCATATTGGTAAATCATTCACCATCCTTATAACATTTACATATTAATCTCACACCTCACAAATCATAGTTAAGGAATTTTAATTTAATACAAGGCATATTGGTAAATCATTCACCATCCTAATACAAGGCATACTCCAATTCAACATCATGGCTTAATCACAATTTAATATAATTTGAAGTAAAGGATAGTGATCACAAGAATTACCAAATCTTCTTCATAATTCATCATCAAGGTATTACAATCAACCCTTAATTCAACCTAATCAGGGTATATCAATCACTCAATACATTCAATAACCAAAATTGATAACAATGTAGAAGAATCACGACATAACAATGTAATGATAGATATAAGCTTAAGAAAAAAATATAGGGTTAATCACAACATAAATTCATTAATAGCCTAGATCAAAATATCAAGGAAATAGAAAGATAGGGACATAAAATTAATCCAATCATTAAGATTAGTATAAAAAATCATCTAGAAGTTAATTAAATCAATACCAAGTTAATTTTAATGAATAACAATATATTCATGTCAAGTCATAACCTAGGGGTAAGGTTAAGGTTAAGGTCATCTCCTACAAACTTAGACCAAACAATCAAGTATAATCATAATTGAGGTTAAAATTAAATTTTAATATATTAATATTATACTAAAAAGAACTCGAAAAACAAAATAAATTTATAACATCAATTCGTATTGGATGAAAACCCCCTTGAAAACTCAACTTCTGAAATGAAATTGATGGAACCCTTTGAGCAAAGAGATCTCAAAGGTGAATTAGACCCCATACCTTGTTAATTGATGAATATTTATGGTGAAACTTGACTATTTTCATCCATTAAATCCTCCCCTAGCTTGGTCTTCAATGGTGTTCTTCACTAGAGAGAGAAAGAAGAGAGAAGGAAGAGATTTTTGTTTTGTGAGTTATGATTAATCTAATGGGGTTGGGTTTTTAATATGGGGTGTTAATTAACTTAATTAGGCTTCCCTAATACACTAAACATTGACCTAACCCCTAAATTAATTTATTGGGACTAATTAAAAACGTACAGAAAAGTCAGCCCCTTACAGATGAGACCTCGAACAACGATCCATCTGTGAGTTGATGGTCAGCCCCCCTTCCGTGTTGCAAATCCATCGATGAGTTAAGAGAGTGTGACAAAGAGTACCTTCAAGGATATGGATAAGTGTTGGTTTAAATATGGAATCGATGCCCCGTCGATCCAAACACGTCTCGTCGGCCGTCTTCGTGGGTGCACACTGCCTAGTCAGTCCTTGACCCCAAAATGCAAGGGTCCTCCTCAAGGGCCCTTGGTTGGTTCTTGGGGAGTCTTACCCGGACATTTCCACCATGAATCAACTTAAAAACATGTTATACACTCTTCTACCAAATTTCATGAATTTCCGACTCCTAAAAGCTAGTCAAATAGACTAAGGTACGCTAGTACCTCTTTTAACTAGTTTTCGAACGTCATGGACGTTCTTGGACGTTTTGACTTTTCGACTTCCTAAATGACTTATAATCATCAAAATGGACCTCAAAACAGTGTGTAAACCTTATGACAGTTTTGTTAGACTCTAGAACACGTCTTTGATTTTTGAAGTGTTAAAGGTACGAATCCCCAAGGACCAACCTAAGGGTCCTTGAGAGGGACCCAAACATTGGGAGAGAAGATTCCAAGGAATATTGTTGGAAATACCTTGAGAGAGTGGATCCACCTCGCGAACCTGATCCACCAAGTATAAAAAAGTTGTTCCAAGTCATGGAAATCATCGCGGACACTTCTGTCCAAAAATTTATTTCCAGAAACTTGTGGGAACACCTGTGTGATGCAGACTTTTTTCCACGATGATAATTCCAAAAATAAAAGTTAATTTTGACTTATTTAAAAAGGTCCAATTATTGTAGGGATTTTTTGGGGTATTTGGGGGGGGGGGGGGGTTATTACATATTTATTTTGAGTCATTTTACACCCATTCCCTCACCATACTAAATCCCCAAATCAAAAGCTCAATTGCTCTCCCTTATCTGTGCGAAAGGGCTCGCGCGAGCCCAAAGTGCCATCCGGCGGATAGTCAATTGCTCTCCCTTCTCTCTAAATTCTCTCTCTATCCAAATCCTCCTTTGAATAACTCTCAAGCTCCACGGAAGAAGATAAATTCTCTAAGGTTTGAACCTTAATTTTGTGGGATTATCAATATTTAAGGTATGGTCATCCTTCATTTTTGAATAATCTCTCATTCAAGAAGTCCAATTCAAAGGTTTTCAAAATTGAATCAATGATAAATTTCCCCAGTTTCTATTATATGCTTGAGTTCATTGTTTAAACGTTTACTAAGTCATGATATTGATGTGTTAATGTTAAATGAAGGGTTTCAATATTACTTTAATGGAAATCCTTGAAGAACCCATATTTTGTCCAAATATCCTAAATTGGCTTACAAAGTGGGTTTAATGAATGTGATTGGATAGTATTAAAATTGTGTTTATACTATGTCGTATTAGTGTTATCTATTGCTATCCATGCCTAATTATGATTAATTTTTGGAGAATTGAGAATGAGTAATCATGGCTTGATAGAAGGTAAGTTGTATAAATTGTGTAATCTTATTGAGGGATCTTGTGTGGTTATGGTCAATTATGGTGACAGGTATTTCGTTTATTTAGTTAAGTACATGAATTATGATTGTATTATTGTGGTTTTTGGCTTGAAGGCTTGAATGTGACAGTAAGTTAGTATTTTATGAAATTTATGATAAAGATATATATGTTATGAAGTTATGCATATGTTCTTGAAGATAACATGATTATTGAAAAGATAACGTGGAATGTGAAGTCATGGTTGTATGCGGATTATGATGAATGGTAGTAGATCATGTTAGAAGAAGATAAATGTATAAATGATTCTTGGTTATTTGAACGACTTTCTCACATACACACACAAAATTGAAATGAAGGAAGTTAATGAAAATGTAAGAATTGGCGTGATTTGTATTGACAAGTTTTTCTCAATTAGAACCTCTAATAATGAATGGGGGACTGAGGGGACACTCTCTGTGAGTAGGAGGTTGTTAGTGTTCATACTAACAACTAGTATTCCTAAGGCTTGCCAATGCCGTGAATGATAGGTTGGAATAAGTATTGTTTCCATGATTAGAGGTAGAGTACTTTATAGTAATCCCTAACATATAATCTAATGAAAGTCTAATACTGTGTGGGGATTAATGATTAGCACCGAGAGGTTATGATAGAGGTGATTACTCTCCTGTGAGTAGTGGTCGGGTACTTAGAAAAAACCTCTTAAGATGGGTACTCTTAGTTAGTAGAGGTATAATATCTACAAGCAATCACCATATGCCTTAACTATGCGCCCACATTGGACTAGATAGTAGGATTTTACGTAAAGGCTAAAAGAATGACCCTACCATAGGAAAGTTGGGATCCCTCATCAAGTAAGGGTTAATACTAGGATTCCATCTTAAGCTCTTATGGTCTATGTCGGTAAATAATTTCCCCTATAAAAGGAAGTAATGAACTATGTCTAGCTAAGAGTGTAATACTTAGGTTAGGTGGTGGAATGGCACGCCGTCTATGCATTGCACAAGCAGGCATTGGGAGGGAGTCTTGGTCTGTCCTTGTAATGTTAATGAATTAATAGGTTTTCTACATGATGTTAATGAAGTAAGTTGACGTTATTTCTAATGTTAATGGAGCATATTGGTCTTATGTCTTATGTTAATGAAGGTTATGTGAATTGACTAATGTGATGTGCCTCTTTTTTTTTATAGCTTGGGGGGGTTAGAGAGGAGACCGTAAGTGGGAGTGTAGTAGTTAGTATGGGATGCTGGTTTTGTTTGTAACATCTCTAGTAAATAATGTTGGCTTGTTGAGTTATTATTTTGTGCGAGTGCGGGATGGTGGGTAGGGGGAAGGAGGCGGGTGGGGGGGGGGGGGGGGGGGGGGGAAGGGGAGGGAAATTACCACAGGGAAGGAGGGGGTGGGGGATAAGAGGGGGTGGTGGGGAGAAGAGAAAAAGAAAGGGGGGAGGGGGAGGGGGGAGGGTGAGGAGAGGAGAGGGGGGAAAGGACTACACGGGGGCTAAGTGGAATAGGCCGGAGGGACTCAGGGGGGAGAAGCGTGGGGGGGGGGGGTTGAGCAGCCTCGCTGGGGGAGGGGGCGGGAAGGCGATAGGGAGGGTGGAGCGGGGGGAGGGGGCAGGGGGGCGTGAGAAGGAGGGATGGTAAGAGTGGGGGGGGGGAATACAGAAAGAAAGAGGCCGAACAAGAGGGGGGGGGGAGGGGGGTTGAGAAAGGGGGGGGGGGGTAAGAAGGGGGAGGGTGGGGAGGGAGGGGGGGGGGGGGGGGGAGGGGGGGGGATGGGGGGGGGGTTGCGGGGGGGTGGATGGGCATTAGAATAGTATCATAATCCATAAAAAAACACAGGGTGTGGGGGAAGTGGGAGGGGGGGAGAGGGGAGGAATAGGGAAGGGGGGGGGGGGAGAGGGAGGGAAAGAGCGGGGAGGGGGGGTAGTGGGGGGGGAGGGGGGGAAGGAAGGGGGGAGAGGGGGGAGGAGGAGGGAAGAGGGGGGAGGGAAGTGGAGAGGAGGGGAGGAGGGGGATGGAGGGGAGGGAAGGGAGAGGGGAGGGGGGGATAGGGAGGGAAGGAGAGGGGAGGGAGAGGCAGGGAATTAAGATCCCCTCTTTCATCCGTCTCGGGGAGTGATAGGGGCCGAGAGTAGGGAATGCGGAGGCCAGGATGGGGACTCAACAACTACACCCTACATATTGAGGTGTGGAGGGGGGTTGTGCTTGAGGGGGTGCTGGGGGGAAAATCAAAGGAGTGGATGTGCGTGGTTGGACAAGGGGAATTAGTAGGTGGGGTGGATAGCTCTGATGATGATGGAATCTTGGTGGCAGTGTTGAATTGAGGGGGACATTATTTTAAGGTCTGGTAGATGCAACAAATTTTTATATTATTTATTTTTATGGTGGGCGGGAATTTATATGGTAAACAAAATAATTATATTCTAGGAAAAAAAAAGGAAGTATCCTTTCTTTTGGTAGTTCTTAAGGGAACAATTAGGTGTGTATTGAGAGGTTGATTGTATAAGCGGTGGGTTCTTCAATCTTACCTAAGCTGTGGGTGGGTATAGGATAACTTTGGAATAGAGTTCTAAATAGTTTAATGTGTTACATAGCTGAATAGTAGATGGGTGAGAAACTATGGGATATACACTGGTACATTAATGATTGGACTCTATGGTTTGTCTATTTTACTTGGTTCATGAAGTTTTATAAAAAATAGCATGAAAAATATAGTTCAACTAAAATGTCCTCCTTAAATTATATTTTTGCTGAGGCCATAATTAGTGACATTAATTATACAAAACTCATATTCTTTCATATTTCTAAAAGGATAAGTGGAAGAAGGAAAGAAAGTGAAGGATCTTAGACGTTGAAGCTTGGGAAAGTATATTTGTTCTCTCAATGACTCTTGGTGTGCATCATATGTTCGAGGCATGATGTTCTTTATAGTTAGCCTTCTTTAAGACTTGGTATAACAGCTAGTATTTTATTCAATGTAAGGGCTATGACTCAATGAGAATAATATGTTTCTAATATGGCTTGTGATGAGACATAATTCTTCTTATGTTTCATAAAAGAGTTTCCTTAGTTATTTTACAGTACAAAATTTTAATATCACGTTACTTTACATACCTATGTGATGAATGAATGCTAAGAGACTTGTATGAGACCTCCCAGAGGTCGAGTACGCCGTGTCGCGACTTGGTCGTGAAAAACTTGGTATCAGAGCCTAAATTTAAGGATATAGTCTTAGGGTCCAAAATATCACAAGCCACATCTAGTAGAGTCTTGTTCGTCGGTGTGAGTAGCGACACATCTACGAGCGATAGACTATAGGATGATAGAAGTTACACTTCCTTGATATTGTTAAAGTCATGCCTTAGAGTGTATGTCTATGAGTTCTTAATATTACTCTTGTGATATTAGGAACATAAATACAACAGGGGCTAATGCAAGGAAGTCTCAACAAGAGAATGTGAATGAGGAGGTTCCCCCTCAAGTGCCCCAAGGTCCACAAGCTCCCAATAAGGAAGGGGCCATACCATATCTGGAGATAAGGGTTGCTTCCCAAACTTTGACCCAACACATGACGACTCAATCTCAAGTCGTCACTACTCAAACTCAGGTCATAACAGATCAAGCTAAGCGAGGAGTTGAATCCCAAGTGAACCCCACTGCAAGTACTTCTGCTTCAAGAATCCGAGATTTTATGAGGATGAATCCTCTTACTTTTCATGACGATAATGTGGATAAGGATCCACAAGGCTTAACTGATGAGGTGTTAAAGGTGGTGGATGCTTTCGGAGTAAAGTAAATCAGGGAAAGAGCCGGCAGAGGAGATAGATAAGTCGCCCCCTACCAACTTAAGATGGGGAGTACAGAGTGTGGTTTGAGCAATGGAGGGATTAGAGACCCGTGAGGGGGTCCCGCTATATTGGGGAGTGTTTAAGATGAACTTTCTTGATAGTTTTTCCCCTTAGAGTTGAAGCAAAAAAAGTTAGTGGAATTTATAAACCTCCGTCAACAGGGAATGAGTTTGAACGAATACTTTCTTAAGTTCACCCAACTCTCTAAATATGCCCCAACCTTTGTAGCCAACTCTAGGGATAGAAGAAGTATGTTTGTGATGGGGGTTTCTAGTTTGGTTGAATAAGAGTGTCATACGACAATGCTCCATCATGATATGGGTATGTATAAACCCATGGTGTATGTCCTACAAATTGAGAAGACCAAGCTTAGTAAGATGAATAGAGATGGGAAGAGGGCTAGGCCGGATGAACCAAGTCAATAAGACGAGGTTTTATAATTAAGTTTCCCTGTGGTGAGAAGGATAGGGTGTCCAACCCAAATTCTCAAGGAAGGTGTGGAGGTGTCTCTAGTTTCGAGAGATCTAGATGTCATGTAGAAAACAACGTTTGTGTAAGTGTCTTGCTGGAACGAATGGGTGGTTTGGTTATGGAATAAAGGGTCATAGGATGAGATATTGCCCAACTTTTGTAACAAAATGGAAGGAGACCAACCACGCTCCTCATGATGGTTCGGATCCTAATACTTAAAAGAAGACATTGATCTATGTGCTACAAGCTAATAAAGGAGCTAGTATGGAATAAAGGCCCCGGTAAGTGATATTTCCTTATGTTTTTTTTTATTTGTTCTAAGAATTGTTTACCCCAAGTGAGGAGAATGAATTTACTACTAAGGTGGTTGATATCCTTATCT
This sequence comes from Solanum habrochaites, assembly GCA_027704765.1. NCBI lineage: Eukaryota > Viridiplantae > Streptophyta > Magnoliopsida > Solanales > Solanaceae > Solanum > Solanum habrochaites. Next base: position 32,709,978 of record JAKWJA010002493.1, on the reverse strand, counting down.
TTTCCTTCTATTCTCATTCGAGCTTGATACCAAAAATTTTAATGGCTTTGTTGTGCTTTGGAGTCTTTCATAAGATAAAGAGTTGCATATTATCTTAATGTTAGGAGTACCCTTTTTATAATGTATTGTATGCTTTTTATGATATTATGATTACATGGGAAGATTAATAGTTAATCTATATATCTCATGTTAATGTTCATTTAATGATATTTTCTTTACTACCTCAAGAGTTGATATGTTGATTATGCCTATGTGTGATTTGAAATTTATTGCATATTGAGCCTTATAATGAAATGATTAGCATCTCTCAAGTTGGAGAAGGTAGTTCTTCGATAATGCAATGAAAATGATGAAGTCTGTGTGCACTATGAATGGTAGAAATAGTTCCAAATTATTTGTGTTGCTTAGAGTGCTTAATGATGTGAAGTTGGTGTTGTTTTTGTAAATTTGGGTTGCATTTCATTTAATGGTAGGTGTATGTACCTGTACTTATTATTTTGTGTGTGAGAGTAGTCATTGAGTTTTAGTACCTTGAAGGAATTTTAAGTGTGTGAAGTAATTGGAGGATTAAATTCTTCCAAGTATGTGGGGGGGGGGGGGGGGCAGTTTTGAAACACTCTTAAAATGAAATAGGATGAACTAGAGCCTCACCTGGGTTTTAGGAGTCTAACACTCACCACCCTTGTTAAAAATAAGAGAGAAAAAAAAAGGTTGAAGGTAGTTTTTAAATAATTTCTGAAGGTCAAATGCAGGGACGACGAAGACGTTCAAAAACTAGTCTTTTATGTGTTGGTATGTTCTAGTATGTTGTGCATGTTTTTATGTGTTGTTTGGATTTTAAAGTTAGTGGGGATGACCTTAACACCTAGAGGGAATGTTTAGGGACAAAACATATGCGTACAACTTCTGAAGGACCAACCTAAGGGTACTTAAGGAGGACCCAAACTTTGAAGAGAAACTGCCAAGGCAGCTTGTGGGCAGCACCTTGAGGGAGTGGCTTTGCATCGCGGACCTGCTCCACCAAGGAATAAAAATTTGGTCCGCATCACAATAACTCATCGCGGAACCTTCTATCCGAAATTAATTCTCAGAAACTTGTGGGAACACCTCCACGATGCAGACTTGTTTCCCCATGATAATTCCGAAAATAAAAGTTATGTTGTTTTAAAAGCTTCCATTATTGTAGAGGGTGTGTGGGTTATTCTGAGGGGGTATTATACATTGATTTTATTATTACATTTGTTACACCTCATTTTCCCACACTCCATTAACAAATTACCCAAAATAAAAAAATCCAATTGCCCTCCCTTCTCTCTAAATTCTCTCTCTATCCAAATCCTCCATTAAAGAACTCTCAAGCTCCAAATTATGGTGGAGGTGTAATCAAATTATGGTGGAGGTGTTTAGTTAATGTACATGAATATGTATATGTACTGTGGTTTGGACTTGAAGGCATTCAATTTAAAGTAAAGTAATGTTATAATGGTTATGTATAAAAATGTGTTATGAAGTTATGCGTGTGAGTCTTGAACATAACATGTTTACTGAAGGATAATGTGAATATAAAGTATGGTTGTGTATGGATTATGATGAATTTAGTATGATCATGTTTATAAGACAATGTTATGAATTATGGTTGTTATGTGAATGACTTTCTCACATATACACGCACAAATGAATGAATGAAGCTAATGAAAATGTAATGTATGTGCGTCTATTGATTAGTTTTCTTAAAAGAACTCTAGCGAATGAATGGGGCACCTTAAGGTGGACACTCTCTCTGATTATTGTTTACGTGAGTAGAGGTAGAGTACTTTGTATCAATCCATTAACCCATAAGGTAATGAATATAATTAAAGTCCATACTCAGTGGGAATTAATGCTTAGCACCAAGAAGATATGATATAGGTGAGTACTCTCCCATGAGTAGAGGTCGAGTACTTAGAAGCAACCTCTTGATATAGGTACTCTCCGTTACTATAGGTGTAGTATCTACAGGCAATCTCCTTATCCCATAACTATGCGCCCCTATAGGTACATTAGACTATCACTTTTACGGGAATGTTAATTTAATCATCGTTTCGGGTTGACTCAAGCAATTATGGAGGCTGCTTTTGAAGAGCTACTTACTCTATCTGAGGACTAGTCATCCTATGGCTACATGATGACATGTGAATGTTCTTTAAAATCTTAATTTGACATGTGAATGTTGATTTTCCTTACATATCATCCGTAGGTGTTCATGGATGTTTCACACATTTAAACCCCCTTCATGCGTTGTGTAATTATTTACAAATAGCTTGGTGTAAGAAAGACTGGTCTCACTTCCCTTTAACACCCACATTATTGTACTTACTTAATTATACACCTTTAAGTATGTTATAACGCACTTACTTCTTGACTTAGTGTAGGAGCTTCATATCCACCGTTTAGGAAGCATCGGACTTCATTCAAGGGAGTTATGTGTAATAGTTATTCTTGTTGAAAGCATGTTGGGAGTTGTCCCAATAAAAGTCATTCCCTTGAGGTTTATGGACTCATTGATATACTTTAGAAGCGCTTATAATACTATATTTGATACTCTTACTACCACAAGAATTGGACATCTGAATTAGTATTGGGCTCATGTGATTTTGGGATATTTAGACTACAATTATTCATTCTTTGTTACAAAGCCAATTTTACGTCTGTTCATATTTAAATTTCCATATGTACGAACCCTTAACCAATATTTTAATCATTTACATGAGTTCCTAGACATTATCATACATTAATTTTTACCAAATAGAGTTAGCCAACTTTATTGGAACCATATAGCCAATTTATTCAAAATATGATTTCATAGATGTCTTTGAGCCAATTCTTAGTTTATAGATATTAGTGCAACATTTTATGAACATATTGGACAGCATTATACTAACATTTTATGGCTTTAACATCTTTATAACCTCACAACAAAAGCAAGTCAACATTCAGCGAAAGACACATATTCACTTAACACATCATAGACCTAACTTAGCATATTATCGATCCTTAATTATCATGATAAGATTTACTTTATGCAATTACAAGTTCATAAGTTCATTCGATACTCATCATTCAAGAACAATGCATGTTAAGAACAGACAGCACCGCATACCAACAATATGATTTCTAACCTATTCAACATTGAAATTATAACAAGGATACTAAAGAAAAGAATTTGACAAGAACGACGGGACACAACCCATGTTTTCAAGATCTTTGAATCGTTCGAAGTAAAGTTCTCTTGGAAAAGGAAGTCCAGAAAAGAAACCCATACCTTAAGTAGAAATTAATCTACGAATACCACCTTGAACGAACCTTTAATAAACCTTGAAGAATCGCGTATGAAATTTTCTATTTTGTTTTCTTGCGTTTTGTTCACTATTTTTCTCACGCTTGTTTTCTAGTTTCACTAGTGTATTTGTTTGAGTTTGAACGTGGTTTTTAGGTTTAGGAACTGACCTTGACTTATTCAACTTAGGGTTTAATAAGTTAATTAAATAAATTAATTAACCAATTACCAAAATGCCCCTCCTAAGTTGACTAAGCATTGGAGAACATATAACTTAGTAATATCTGAAAATTTGTTTTGACTATTGTTTAGGTCAACATTTTGACTTTATTTTAATCAATTAAATCCTTAATTTAATTTATTTAGGTACATCAGATAAATACTAAAGTACCCTCAAGTCATTGGAACCAAAATTAACCCTTTTGGCCCATCCTACGTTAAGTACTAGGATTTTTCTTGAGTTGTACTATGTTAATGTAAGAATTTCGTTTTGATCATTTAAACTAATCAATTAATTTTATAATTTACTGAATTCGGTGACCTAAGGTAATTACTAAAGTAACCTTAAGTCGTTAGGACCATAACCAACCCGATGAACCATCCTAGGTTAGGTGGTAGGTTGTCTTTTTCTTGTTTTAGCCTAGTTCTGGAAATTGCTTTAAATTTCGATTTTTCCCCTTTAAATTAATTAATTAAGTTGATAAATAAATTAATTAAGTATCCTAGGTTAATTAATAAAGTATTCCTAGTTTTTTAGTACCTTAACTAACTCTTTGGACAATCCTGGATTAGGTACTAGGTTGTCCCTTTCTTATCTTAACCGAAATCTGAAAATTTCCTTTTTAGTTTTGGTTTTAGGCCTTTTAAATTAATTAATTAACTTATTAAATTAATTAGTTAAGTTACTTATGGTAAATAATAAAGTACCCCTATGTTTTTAGGACCATAACTAATCTATTAGACCATCCTAGGTGAGGTACTAGGTTGTCTCTTTAACTAGTACTAAGTTAGTGTGAAGCCGATTTTTGTCCTAGGTTGTTGTGTGCAGTAATTAGTTTATTTCGTTTGGTCCTAGATTACTTAGCTATTAAGGGCAGTAGGTTAGAGTCCATAATTAGTTAGGAAGTTATTCCCCGTATGGAGGGGCCCTTGTGCACATATTTGTCCCCTTAACTACCTAACCGAATTCGGTTAGGGTGGTCCCCTTCTTTGGTGCTTCTTCACATGTTTTGCACATGTCTTGCACATGGTTTGATTGTACTTTCTAACTAACTATTGTTTATGGTTCCTTTGGGAATTTTTACTTATTGTCCCAAGGATCCTTACTATGTCCTTGGGCATCGTTTACTCTATATGATCATTTTAAATGGTTATGTACTATGATACTATGCATGACACTTGGATGCCTAGTACCTAATATGTATGTTGGAGATAATTATCACAATTTGTTTTAGCTTAGAGTCTTCTTTGCAGGTACATTTCTAAACAAGCTTGGACTATATTTTGCTTATCTGGGTATATATAGAAATTGACTAACACCCCTTAGCCATTTTTCTATATCATGCTCAATATTTCTCAATATAAGGCATTGGAATGCCTATGTATCCCCAATAGGTATTCTAACGGACTTACTGTCTTTTCACTAGACATATTATTTTTCGAAATGTTACATTATCCCCCTCCGCTTAGTAACATTCGTCCCCGAATGACACGTACACATCTTTTAAACAAAGAGGGTGGTTTTCGAAAGTTACTTTATCACACTAAAACTTTTCTCCTTTGTTAATATATTTTTCACACATATTTGGATGATGCATATCTATTAAGCTTATATGAAGCTTCATAATTGAGATGGAGGAATTTCCTTCTCAATCACACTTAACTTAATGAACATCACAAATCATGCAACACAGATAATATGTTTATGCTACACAAAAACAACAACACAAAATGCAACATAACTTTTTTTTAATAATTCTATTATACGACATATGATTAGAGACTTACAACACCAAATTCACTAAAACACTTAAATTTAGAGTTTCTTAATTATAAACCTGACTTAGGAGAGTATATCTAACCTCGTAGATAACATCTTGTTGTCCTTAATATTTGAACTTAATGACGCCAAACTTAACTACAAAGGGACTTGCCACTATTCCATCAACTTCTATACATACCCCTTCGGCCTTAACACTGGCTCCTATGGGAGTACTAACTAGAAACGGTTCATGTAAGATCTCAAGAAGTAAGTAAAATTTATCATCCAACAAAGGAATAAACATAGACAAATTGGATCCTAAATCTAATCATTCATAAGCAAAAAAAAAAAGACAAGCATGTTATCATTATCCACATCCGTGTACTTCTCTTGTTCTTCTATTCCTCTCAACGGATAGAACCGGTTTCTCTTTGGGGGGGGGTTCAACTACAATACTTAATCGAGGTTGAGCATCTGCCTTGACCTGTTGTATTTAAACCATGCCCTTCTCATTTTAACCCAACTTATTTGGAAACTGAAGCCTTACTACCCTATTTCTATAGTTTATTATAACATAACACTTATGAAGAAAATCCATGTCTAAGCCATATTCATGAGTCGATATGCAGCAAACTTATCTTTCTCCTCCTCATTAATACTCATAGCATTCTTTTAGACATTACCATGCATTCACCTCCATGCGAACAACCACACTCACTACACATCTTTCGTTCACGTTAGGCAATTCCATTATGGCCCCTTCTTAGGATGGCTAGATCTTGATTCTGGCGCCTTAGACCACTTGGACTTCTTAATACTTGTGTGTATTCTTCTACGCATTCACACAATAAGGAAGTAAGATACCTATATTGACACAAAGTGTCATAGCTGTAGATAGCACGATAAAGAGTAGAAGAAGGGAGAATTTCCTATTATCGTGTAGTCTCTAAGTCATTATTGTGGTGCGCTTCACAACCATAAGATAAGGAAAAGATTCTGTAAAGTGGTTGTGTTTTAGATCTAGAGCCAAGTAATTTAACCTCCATTGCTATGATACAAAAGTTTTGTCACGACCCGGATTCTAGGACTTCGTGATGTCGCAACTGCATCGTTTGACTCTAAAAAGTCGCAGACCAAGCCTCATCATGGCATTCATAACTTCAATGTTTTTTAGCGAAAAAATTAAAACTTTAAACGTATGAAGTTACATAGACTTAAGATATTTATTTCATGAATTCAACATTACAGCTCAAAATAAATATAACAAACCATCTATCATAAGAATCAATTTGAAATAGAATAAGACTGATAACATAATATGGTTGCCAAACACGACATATTACAAAAGCTTCGAAATGATGCGGTAGGAAACCAACTCTAGGGACAACTCCAATGAAAACTAAGTTAGACTAAAAAACTCTAGCACCTCGAAAACAACGGACCTACCAAAATGGTTTCTGGAGAAACGTGATGTCCAAAATCGTGCTTTGGGACCATATCCTGGAATAAAAGCCTCCACCCAGCCTGTCGGGATCAAAACCAAAAAGTAATAGTCGTTAATCGTCCATTAAAACTGAATCTATAAATAGTAAATAGTAGGGTCTAGTACACATTCTACTAAGTATGGGTTGTATGCACACATACACAATAAGGCTATGGAAAGAAAGGCTCTTCCAAACAAACATGCTATTTCTGGAAAAAGCCTTCATATAGTCAAGTAGACTTTCCAAAATTGGTAGTTGTGAATTGTGGTATGAACAGATGTATTTTAATGCATCCAAGCAAACAAAAAAATTTTCTATATGATTACAAGACATTAGTATCATCAACATAATTTTAGGAACAAAATCGGGGCGAAGATTTTGAGATTTGTTATCCTCTTAAGCCGAGAAACTCCTCTTTGTACACTTAGATTATTTTTAGTCTTTTTTCTTCTTCTGGTTGTGTAGTTCATTAATTCATTTGGTCTATTTTCTTACTACAAGTGCCAATATTCATTGTGTCCACACCCACAAATGAAAATTGAACGATGTAAGAATAATCCAAGGACTAAGGAAATGATTTCCCTACCTTATAGTGAGTCATTCTTTTAAACTATATATTCATTACCTTTAAGAGAAAATTCTCGATTAATATGTCGTTATTTCATTTCTTCATGTTTAATATTTTACATCATATTACACGACACTTGGAATCGGTGAGTAGATAAGAATATAGAGTGAGGGCTCACTTTTTAGTTTTTTTGACCTCCAACCGAGGGCCTTCTTTTGCAAAAACACAAAGTCTGCTTCATTCATCATCGTACTTCACATATTAATTTCATCATTCGTAGGTCTTTGTAAAAACCAGCTTATACCTAGGACGAAAAGTTTAAGGACTCTCGTAGGGATTATTTGAAAGTGCAAATGACCAAGAAGGACCTAATTTCATTACTTGAATTGTGATTTTTAACCTCCGGGATTGTCTTGCACAACACCTCGGTATTGTTCATTTCATATATTCTTCATTAATGTGAGGAACTCCAACATAACCGACATAAAATATGTGAGCTCATGAAATCTACTGTCTACCCACACGAAAAGAGGTTGGAATCACCAGCCAAAGGTGACCCAAACATTTGCTTTAGCGTACATGTGGAATGAACCCCGCTAGATCACTATATAATAAGTATGGTGAGGACTAGGAGATATAAGGATTCCCATAGCGGCATGCGGACAGTCTCATTCATTAGAGTTACCTAAATACGTCCTTCTTCAAAAGGAAGGATCACCGATATAGCTAAGTCTTTCGGTGTCAGTATAAAGTCCATTTCAAGCCCTCATAAGTCAGGAAGTGGATCTAGTATGAGGAACATCATAGCTTAATAGAGGATTTCTTCATATCATAATTGTATTGGAGTATACATCAGTTCAATACCTTTCATTAGAGTATACATAGAGATTGGTATTCATTAGCTTTACACTCTCATGGGTTGAGTACGATTTGGTAAATTTAACTTCGGCTATTTGAGATTGCTCTCATTTTCACGTAGCTCTTTCATTTGTCAATACATCATTAGATTGTACATTTCTTATAGTAATTACTAAACCTTTTACGGGAATGGTCATTTCATCATATGGCAATGCGGTGGCCATTTAGTTTGGTCCACACTATGTACTTAACCTTCTAGGGGTCTAATCATTTCATTACATTACATCTTCGTACTCATCCCTTTTTTTGTGATGTTCATTTCATCATCTTTACTGTTGAGTTGCTTCCAGTTGAGAACTCTACTACTATATTGATGAATGGGTCATCCTTACTGTACATTAATGAAATGTGAATTGTTTCTTTCATGTCACCACCTTAATCACTCATGAATGTGGAATTGTCACTTGAATATCATCATTAGGTGTTAACGAGATAGTTTCACACATTCAACACCTTCATTCGTAAGTATTCTTTTAACAAATTAGCTTTGGCGTCACTAAGACTTGTCTCAACTTCCTTTAACAACCCCATCTGGTCACTTACTTATTATACCCCTTTAAGTTATGTTTAACTAACGTTACTTTCTTACTTTAAGTGTCCCTTCATATCCCGGTAAATGGATGATTAGCACCTTATTCAATGCTTTCATGTGTTCATAGTTGATTCTTGTGAAGCATGTTGGGGAGATGTCCCCATTGAAATGGTATGTCTTGGTATGATTTCATATGATATTACTTTATGAAGTGCTTAATATATATTTGGACTTTCACTACACAAGAATTGGCCATATGATTAGTATTGGCGCAAGATTTGGGATATTAGACTACCCATATTCATCTTTGGACATAAGGCAATTTTGACATATATTCATCTTTAAATTGCCATATGACGAACCCTTAACAATATTTTAATCATTTACAGAGTCCTAGCATTATCATACTAATTTTGACCCAAAATAGAGTAGTTAGCCAAACATAACTGGAACCATCTAGCATTTATTCAAACATATGATTTCATAGATTTTCTTTAAGACAAATCTAGTTTATGGATTTTGGTGCAACATTTAAGAACATATGGACAGCAAATAATTATAATTGATGGCTTTTAACATCTTCATAACAGCAAACAACAGCAGTCAAAACATTAATCCAAAGACACGTATTCACTTACACACCATACGGACTTAAGTGAGCATATTTATCGGACCTTAATAATCATGATAAGATTACCTTTACGCCAATTACATGTTAGAGAGTTATTAGAGAACTCATCATTTCAAGAACACTACATGTTAAGAACAGCCAGCACCACATACGAACAACTTCATTCTAACCTATCAACATTGAAATTGTAACAGTGATACCACGGAAGGGATGTTCAACAGAACGAAGGGAACAAAAACCCTAGGTTTCAGATCTTTAAATTCATTCGAAAAAAGTTCTCTCAGATAAAAAAGTCAGGAGAGGAAAACCATACCTTTAAGTAGAATTAATCTACGAAGACCAACCCTTGAATGAAACTTGAAGGAATTTTTCTATGAACTTTTTCTGTTGTTTTCTTGTGTTTTGTGCACTATTTTCGCACGCTTGTCTTTTGGTGTTTGTGTGTATTGGTTTGAAGTTATAGAACGTGGTTTTTAGTTTAGGAACTGACCTTGACTAGTCAACTTCTTAAGGTTTGATAAGGTTTAATTAAATAATTTAATTAACAAATACTTAAAACGCCCCTACTATTGACTAAGGCATAGGAGAATTATAACTTAGTCAAATCTAAAAAAATGTTTTGACTATGGTTTAGGTCAACATTTTTACTTTTATATTAATGAATTAAATTATTTAATTTAATAAATTTAGGTTACCTAGGATAAGTCTAAAGTACCCTCAAGTCATTGGAACCAAAATTAACCCTTTTGGACCACCTAGGGGTAAGTAATAGGATGTTCTTGAGTGGTAGTAGGTTAGTGTAAGGGGAATTCGTTTGATCATTTACACTAATTAATTAAATTTATAATTTACATAATTAGTGACATAAGGCTAATTAATAAAGACCCTAAGGTCGTTTACAGACCATAACCAATCTATGAATGAACCATTCCTAGGTTAGATTACCTTGGTTTATTTTTTCTTGTTTTAACCGAAATCTTGAAATTGCTTTGTGATTTCGGTTTTTGCCCCTTTAAATGGATTATTTAAGTTGCTAAATTAATAAATTAAGCAGCCTACGGTAATTACTAAAGTATACCTAGGTTTTTAGGACCTTAACTAACTCTTTGGACAATCCAAGGTTAGGTACTAGGTTGTCCCTTTCTTGTCTTAACCAGAATCAGAAAATTTCCATTTTAGTTTCGGTTTTAGCCCTTTTAGATTAATTAATTAATTTTATAAATTAAATAATTAAGTTACTTATGGGAAATACTAAAGTACCCCTAATTTTTTAGAGCCATAACTAACCTTTTTGACAATCCTAGGTTAGGTACTAGGTTGTCTCTTTAACTAGTATTAGGTTAGTGTCATCCCGGTTTTCATCCTAGGTTGTCGGGTGCACTAATTAGTTTATTTCGTTTTGTCCTAGGTTAGTTAGCTATTTAGGGCAGTAGGTTAGAGTCTATAATTAGTTAGGAAGTTATGCCTCACATGGAGGGGTCCCTTGTGCACGTTTTTGTCCCCTTAACTACCCTAACCGAATTCGGTTAGGGTGGTCCCCTCCTTTGGTGAGTCTTCACATGTTTTGCACATTTGCTTGCACATGGGTTGGTTGTACTTTCCAAATTAACTATTTTTTACGGTTCCTTCGAGAATTTTACTCATTTTCCCAAGGATCATCACTATGTCATTGATCACTGCATACTCTACATGATCATTTTGAATGGCTATGTACTATGATACTAGGCTTGACACTTGGATTCCTAGTACCTTATATGTCTGTTCGATATAATTATCACAATTTATTTTAGATTAGGGTCTTCTTTGCATGTATATTTCTAAACAAGATTGGACTAATTTTGCTTATTTGGGTATGTATAGAAATTGGCTAACACCCCTTAGCCGTTTTTCTATGCTATGCCCAATGTTTCTCAATATTTGGCATTGGAATGCCTATGTATCCCCAATACGCATTCTAACGGACTTACTGTCTCTTCACTAGACATATGATTTTCTTAAATGTTACATTATCCCCCCTCTTAGGAACATGCGTCCCGAATGACACTTACACATCATTTAAAAAAGGGTGATTTTTGAAAGTTATTGTATCACGCTTACACTTTTCTCCTTTGTGAATATATTATTCACACATATTTGGATTATCCATATCCTTCAAGCTCATCTTAAGCTTCATAATTGAGATTGAGGAATTTCCTTCTCAATCACATTTAACTTAATGAACATCACAAATCATGCAACTCATAAAACATGTCTATGCTACACAAAAACAGCAGCACAAAATGCAACATAACCTCTTTTTAACTCATATAGTTCTATTACAAGACATATGATTAGGGACTTACCACACCACATCCACTAATACATTTAATCTTAGAGTTTCTTAAACATAAACCATACTTAGAAGAATATATCTAACCTCTTAGATAACATCTTGTCCTTAAGATTTGAACTAAATGACGCCCAACTTAACTACAAAGAGACTTGCCACTATGCCATCAACTTCTATACATACCCCTTCGGCTTTAACACTGTCTCCTATGTGAGTAGTAACTAGAAACGGTTCATGTAAGATATCAGGAAGTAAGTCAAATTCATTAGCCAACAAAGGAGTAAACATTTACCATGTAGATCCTATATCTAATAATATATAAGCACATAAAAAAAAGACAAGCAAGTTACCATTATCCACATCCGCGTACTTCTCTTGTTCCTCTATTACTCTCAACGACTAGAACCAATTTCTCTTCGGGGGGTTCAGCTACAACATTTGACCGAGGCTGAGAATCTTCCTTGACCTGTTGGATTCGAACCACGCCCTTTTCATTTTAACCCAACTTATATGGAAACTGAAGCCTTACTACCCTATTTCTATAGTTTATTATAGCATAACACTTATGAAGCAAATCTATGTCTAAGACATATTTTTTGAGTTGATTTGCAGCCAACAAGTTAAAGTAGAGCACCAAAGTCCTGGAGGTTTACCTAAAAAATCGAACTCAGGAATGGAAGTGGGAGATGATTAATATGGACTTCATCACAAGGTAACCAAGGTCTCGCAGACAGCATTATTCTATTTGGGTAATTGTCGATCAAATGATAAAATCAGCTCACTTTTTGCCGGTAAAGACTATTTATTTGGCAGAGGATTATGATAGGGTGTACATTAAAGAAGTGGTAAGGCTTCATGGAGTTACGGTCTCCATTATTTAATATAGAGGTGCACAATTTTAGAAATATTTTTAGAAAGGTTTGGGTTCAAAGATGAACTTGAGAATTGCCCTTCATCCTCAGACTGGTGGGACACAGAGCATACTATCCATACTTAGAAGATATGTTGAGGGCTTGTGCAATTGATTTCTAGGGAAATTGGAATGATCACCTACCTCTCAATGAGTTTTCTTACAACAACACATACCACTTTAGCATCCAAGTGTTTACTTATGAAGCTCTTTATGGGAGAAGATGTAGATATTTAATGGGATGGTTTGAGGTTGGTGAAGCATGTCTGATAGGACCATATCTAATTCACCAAGCTATAGAGAAGGTGAAGGTGATTCCATTGAGGTTGAAAACGGCGTCGAGTCATCAACAATCCTATATTGATGTTAGGACAAGGCCATTACAGTTCAAAGTAGATGATTGGGCATATCTAAAATTTTCACCCATGATGGTGTTCTCAGGTTTGGTAGAAAGGGGAAACTCAGCCCCCTAGTATATTGAACCTTATCGCATAGCCAAGAAAATTGGCAATGTAGCTTATGAGTTGGAGCTAACAGAAGAGTTAAAAACACTTAATCCGGTGTTTAACATCTCCATGTTGAAGAAGTGCATGGGTGATCCCCGTGTGTTCTTCTCCCATACGGATAGGAATCCACTTGGCGATCGGGCCAGAATACGCTTTTTAGCTCAAGAACATTGTCTATGAGGAGATTCTTGTGCAAATCTAAGATCGCACAGTTTGCAAATTGAGAACATAAGAGGTAGCATCAGTCAAGGTCCTTTGGAGGAACCAATTTGTTGAAGAAACTACTTGGGAAGCTGAAGAGGATGATGAACAAGAGATTCCACATCTCTTTGAATTCGAAGATAATGCAGCCCAAGGTACTACTTTTCTTCTTAGTACTATCTAATTTAGATTAAGCATGTTGATTGGTTGCATTACTTGTGGGTGTTTGAACTTGATGTTGCTACCCTAAGTCTAATAAAAGTAATCTCATTCGAGGATGGATACTTCCAGGGGGGAGATATTGTAACATCGCACAATTAGAAACGACTAGAAAAAAATTTAAAATATGAAAATACTTATTTTTGGAAAGAATGAGAAAATCTAGAAAACTTGCCTAATATAAAAAGTGAGCTTTTGGTAAACTTCAAATGATCATAACTCCTAGCTCATGATGAGTTAGGGGAAGTTCCAGATATGTTTTGAAAGCGCAAAGAATAATCTTTCCAACGTCGTTAAGTTTTTGCAATTTCGATATCGTATGAGTGTGTTATACCTTTCGGCGGTTTTTGTGTGTGATCTGGTGGATTAACAGAACCATCGGGATTTCAGGAGCGCAATTTGTCTTTCCTTACTAATAAATAATCAATTTTAGTAATTAATTGAGGTAAAAACCAGACCTTTGCAAAGTTTAGAAAATTAGAATTTACTCTAGGGCTTGGGGAAAAGATAAAAGAAAATAAAAGAGGAGAGAAATCAAGAATCGCCAAGAACGTTCAAGCTTTGTGCGTGGAATTCGTTGGGGGTGATCCTTAAAATTGTATGTGAGATAACATGGTGTTGGGTTAGTTTATCCACACAAAAATCTTGTTTAAATAAAGTGAATATAAGTAATTGAATGTTAAGAAAGTGAGTTCTTGAAGAATATTGTTGAAGTTTTCGTTAAATTCTTGATGGTTGTCTTGTTGATGTTTTGATTCATGTTTCCGGGTGTAATTTCACATTTAATATATTGTATATTGATACTAGTAATGATCCTAAGTATTTGAGGAAAGAACCGTGGAAGTTTGGACTATTTAATGATGAAAATTGAAGGAGAAAAGTCGAGAATACCAGGAGATAGTGGTTGGGGTGTCGCTCCTCTCAGAGCCCGACAGGAAAAACTCTGTATGTAGGTCCTTGGGCAGTTGTGCTAGACAGAAACCCCAGCCTTCTCTCTGTAAGATGAGGGTTGGCGCCCCACTCCTTTCAAAGCGTAAGTGACACCAGTTATCTGCATTCTCCCCCACCTTTTCGTACAAGTTCCTAAGTGATGTACCTATGTTTCTTAGTTTATTCCAACACTCTAAGGTGTATCTAAGCATCATGAAATCATCAATAAATATGAGATCAAGAACCTTGAATCCATAATACAATTTAAGGAAAGTTAAGTTCAAAGTCAAAGAATTTAAGAGTCAAGTCTAGTAGTTAAGAATCAAGTCAAAGCAAAGTTCTTCAAAAGTTTTTCAAGAGTCTTTAGCAATGTTTTAATTTTGTTTTTAGGACTCAAGTTTCAAGCTAAGTACAGATTAAAGAGTTGAGTTCATATCTCAAATTTTATAAGGAACTAAGTATTCCCTAGAAGTTTATAAATATTTTTAGATTTAAGATAAGAGGGAAAAAATTTTCCAAAAGAGTTTTGAGAAAGGAAAGGGAACATTAATTCCAAGAGAGATTTTAAATCTAAGTATTGAGCAATTATCTTAACCCAAAGAAAGAAGTTTTTTACAAAATACATGAGTTAAGTATATTTTTGGGAGTAGTATTGAACACTGATATGGGGATGCGAGTTCATAATGTAGTTATCATGTGTATTAATGGGTCATACATTTTAGATGATAACATAAGTTAAGCTAGTTTATCCACTAAGTTATGAGAGAATCTCCCACATAAACTATATTACTTTATCTTTAAAGTAAATTTGAGTTTGATATTGCATTTATTCAACAAACTAACTTGTTTCCACTATTTTACAGGCTTTATAAATATTGTTTGTGTCATATTACTTTATGTTGAGTTCACTTATTCATGAGTTGAGCAGACTCAAGGTAGTTGTTCCATCTTACTCCTTTCAAGCTTAAGTTGTTTGTAGCTTTCTAAGTTGCATACTCAAATACATTCAATGTACTAATGTAAGTTGGTCTGGCTTGTGTTATGATGCAGACGCAGGTAACTAGGATGAGCATCCAGCGTACCATTGATCCAGTGAGAATCTCACAGTCAGTTGGTAAGCCTTCCTTCATTCGAGAGAACATATTTATCATTCCTTTATTCTTTTAGTTTTCAGTTGTTAGGGTGATTGAGGGTCCTATTCCAACATCTCTCTTTTTTTAGAGCCTTAAGTGGTTTTCTTTTTGTTATTCCTTGAGTTATTTCTCCTATGTTTAACTATTTTACTGAGTAAGCAAGTTAGTCCAAGGGTCCGCTAATGTATAGTGAGTTTAAGGTATTTTTAATGCATTTCACCAAAGAGTTATGTACGTCTAGATCCTTTTTGTAGTAATTTTGTTAGTTTTGTGTCATGTTTTGTAGCAAAGATATTGAGGCGCTTAATTAAAGAGACAACTAAAAAAGTGGAAAAGAAGGCATCTGCGGAGGCAATCGATGGATCGTAGATCCATTGACGCCCCCTAGACTGGTATCGTAGATGGGAAGCCCAGGCATTGGATAAAATCAGTGAAATCTGACCAAGTGTGGAACCACGACAATCAGTGACGGTTCGTCAATCAATTGAAGGACCATATTGGTCAACCGTCGATTGGTTTAGAGAAGGTTCCAATACCTGATTCTTGAACATTATAAGAATGGAATCATAGAGGGAATTGACGGACCGTTGATGGATTGACACACCGTATTGATGGTTCGTCGCTTGATTCAGAGTGGGTTTAATTTTGGATGCTGAAATATTTTCTAAGTGTTGGCTGACGGAAGGGATTTACGGACCGAAGATCCATTGACGGTCCGTAAGTCGGTCTCTTAGAATAAAGACGCGTGGCTAAACAAACTTTTCTTATTTTGTTTACTTTTTAACCAAGTTTTTTTTTCTTCTAAAAATAGGGTTTTAAAACCTCGTTTTTGGGTTTTGATACTATTACTATTGTCCTAGTTTTGAGACTTTGAAGATTAATTTTTCCAAACCTTAGCAATTATTTGATTTTACTAAGTTGAATTTGAAGATTCTTGCGTTGATATTCAAGTTTGCAAATTCTAAATTTATTGTTCTCTTTACGTAAGTTCATAATTCTTTCTTCTTAAATGATGAATTGTGTGTTTGTAATTACGGGTAACTAAACTCCACAACTAGGGTTATGGAACCATGAAATACTAACAAAGCATGAATAGTAATTAAGTAATATTTGAATAGTGTTGTTGCATGCATTGATAATTCTTTCGCTTAGAAGTCTTTTTAGCAATTGTAAACGTTAAAACCCACCTTGTGGCTACTTGACGGACCAAGGAGGTAGTTTATCAGAAAAGAATTATCAACACAAATTTAGTGAAATTCTATCTAATAGTCTAGTGTCGATTGGTGCGAGGATGAAAAATAAGCCATACATCGATACGATGTCTAATATGAGGCAAAAGGTAAGTGTTAATAAATTATACACACGTAGTTGGACCAAGGTACAGGGTGAAATTCTCTAGATGTCGGACTAAGGATTTAGAGATACATACTAATCACTTTGCACGTGTGCTATTACTAGGATTACCACGTTATGAGCTTATGGAGAACATATATACCCTAGTTACTGTCTTATGTTGATTACAACTGAAGTTAACTCTTGCTTATTTGATACTTACATAATCTTAAGAATTTGTTTCACAACCCCCCCACCCTTACCTTACTGATTTTGGAAATATCTTGACTAAACGGACATAATCGTGGGTTAAAGTTAAGTCTAAACATTAATCCTCGTGGGATCGACTCCAACCTACAAGTTGGATTCTTTACTTGATAACGATCGCTTATGCTTCTTTATGGAGGTGTAATTTGAGCGTATCAAAATTTGGTGCCGCTACTAGGGAATAAGACTTTTAGATTAAGTTTAACTACATTATTGAACTTTAATCAAATATTTCATAATTTTACTTTTTGTTTTATTTTTGCGTTTCGTAGGTTCTTCCTCTTGTGTAAGCGAAGTATACATAGCAGAGGCAAACCACTCACTCCTTACGATCAAGAATTGGGTAGAACCTTGTGTATAATGAATAATCAAGGAGTCCTGATTGCTCCTATCGAAGGAGGATTAGGTGGTGGAGCTGGGCTGTAACCATCACGGGAAGTCTATGAGAACAATCAGGATCTACCTGACAACATAGTGGGAGAAGCATTAAGGCTCCAAGACCCTCGAGGAGCACGTTTGAATGATAATGGAAGGGTCAATATAACACGGAGTCTGATGGACCTCTTGTTCTTCTACCTCTACTACCAGGGCATATGTTTGTGGTAATCAGTAGCTTGATTCAGATGCTTACAACAAGAGGTTTATTTCCAGGGTTGCCAATGATGACCCACATGCTCACATAGACAAGCTAAAATATGTTTGTAGAAGTTGTATAGGTCGACTTGACTGGGATATGAATATCATTAGGTTAAGGGTGTTCCTGCTATGATCAAACGGAGATGTTTCTATATGGTTAAATGAGCTCCCTTACAACTTTATCTATACATGATATCAGTTGACAGATGCAATACTAGAAAAATTCTTTCCAGTGTCCAATAAGTTGAACAAGAAGGACAAGCTCAACAACTTTGTAGCTCAACCTGGAGAGTGTATGAGTAGTTTTTGGGATAGATTCACTGACTTCACGAGAGGTGTCCCAAATCTCCATATTAATGATGAGTTATTAAAGGTGTACCTCTATCAGGGGAAGGATGACAATGGCAAGGTAGTGCTTGATACTATTGAAGGAAGTTAGTATGACGAATGCTCGTTGGCGAGGATCACTCAAAAAAAAGGAGAAGATATCTCGCAATAACAAAGCTTCGAGCACTAGAAAGTCAGATACGTGGAGAAACCATTTTTTTTGTTCAAGCTACTAACAATTCAGCCGTAGATGAGACTCGCAAAGAAATGACGCAAATGAGGACTGGTTTAGAGATGGTGCTAAAACATGTGACAAGAGGGGAAGAGAAGGTGAATGCGGTGAACAATTTAACTATACCTCCACTACCGGTGGAGAAGTATTATTATGAATAGGATGCATATGGAGTGAATGATTAGACTGGGGGTTTTCGACTAAAATCCCAAAGGTGTAACACAGATAATTGTCGCCAAGGTCAGAACTATGGAAATTACAACAGAGAGTGCCAATATGTTTGAGATAGGAACTACAACCACGACAACACTTTTAACTAAAACAGCTATGGCAAAAGAAAGGATCGAGTTGAACCTTACGTCACCCCTCAAAAATGGAATTTCCGCTAGGGATGCTAAGGGTAACCTCGTGCGTATTGAGGATATGATACAAAATATTATGAGAAGGTTTGATGCTACAAATGAGAATGTAAAAGAGACGAGAAAGGATTTATCCGGTATTGGTCAAAAGGTTGATGCTCACGCAGTGTCAATCAAGCATCTTGAGCTACAGATGAATCAATTGTCTATCATGGTGATAGAAGGCAACCACGCACAATTCCAAGCGACACCATCCATAATCAAAAGTACGATGGGCATTGTATGGCAGTCACTACTTGAGGGGCCAAGCAAGCCATTGATCCACCTATGATGTTGCGGGTGGAAATTGATACTAAAAAAGATACTGAGGTGACAGAGGGTAGTAAAGAGCACGAGAATGCAACTAAGAAAGATAAGGTAGTCACAGATAAAGTGGTTCCCATGTCCACGACTCCACCTCCCTTTCCTTAAAGATTAGCAAACAAGACCGAAAAAGAAAAAATAATGCAGGTTAATCACTATGCTTATACAACTCTCCATCAATTTTCCGTTGATAAAAGCTCTAGAGCAAATGCCTGGTTATGCAAAGTTTACAAAGGATATGGTTACAAAAACTATATCTGTGAGTTTAAAGGATGGCAATAAGTTGCAACATTGTAGGGCTATAGCTACAAGATCCATTGTGCAGAAAAAGGAAGACTCTGGCGATTTCACTATTCCTTGTACCAATGGGTTATTAGACTTTGCCAAGGCACTGTGAGATTAACTTAAAGGTTCCTATTATTCTTAGGAGACCATTCCTGCCACGGGTGTGCTTTGGTTGAAATGGAGAAAGGGAATATGGAGTTTAGACTTAACCATGAAGAAGAAACTTTTGATATCTGTACGTCCATGAAGAAGAGTGGTGATATCCAATCGTTATCTGCTATAACTTTAGAAGTAAAAGTTACTCAAAGGTATAAATAGAGGAAAGATTGGGTGTCGAGGCATTAGCGGTTCTGATAATGAACTTTGAGAGTGATTTCATTGAAGAGTATGACGAGTTGGTGGCCTTTATAGGTGTGAATATCGTGCAAATCCTAATAAGTTGGATTTAGATATGAAAAATCATCAGACTCCACCAACGAGACCATCTGTGGAAGAGGCACCTAAAATTGGAACTTAAAGACCTACTTCCACATTTGAGGTATGCATTCTTGGGCATGAATGAGACACTCCTGCTCATTATTGAGGCAGATCTTAGCGGGCGACAAGTCAAGTGTTTGGTGGATTCAAGTGAGCTATTGGGTGGACTATTGCATATATTATCAGAATCTATCCAGTATTCGTTCTCACAAAATTCATCTCATGATGGATCATAAGCAAAGTATCAAACATCAGAGAAGATTAAATCCACCGATGCAAGAGGTAGTGAAGAAGGAGATTATTAAATGGTTGGATGTTGGAGTCATCTACCCCATTGCATACAATAGTTAGGTATGACTTGTTCAATGTATGCCAAAGAAGGTTGGGATTACTGTGGTTCCAAATGAAAGAAATGAGCTTTTCTAGTCGTGACCGGTGACCGGACAGAGAGTTTGGATGGACTAGCGGAAGTTGAATTCTTGGAAGAGAAGGACCATTTTTTTATGCCCTTTATGGATCAGATGTTGGATAGGATTGTAGGTAAGGGATGGTGCGACTTTCTAGATGGATATTCGGGTTACAATCAAATCTCTATAGCCTCGGAAGATCAAGATAAAACCACCTTCACTTGCTCATATGGGACCTTCGCATTTAAATCTATGTCATTTGGGTTATTCAATGCTCCAGCAACCTTTCAACATTGTATGATGTTGATTTTCTCTGACATGGTTTAGGATATTAATGAGTTTTTCATGGATGATTTCTCAGTAGTTGGTTAATCATTTCATAGATGTTTGGACAACCTTGTTGACGTACTGAAAAAATGTGAAGACTTTTGGTGCTAAATTAGGAGAAGTGTCACTTTATGGTAAAAAAATGGGTATAATATTGGGACACCGGATTTATGGAAAAAGGTATTGTGGTAGATAAGGACAAATTGGAAGTAATAGAAACTCTTCCTCCACCTATCTCAATAAAAGGTGTGAAAAGTTTTCTGGGACATGCAGACTTCTATCGGAGGGTAATCAAAGATTTTTCAAAAATTGCACATCCTTTGTGCAAGCTATTGAAAAGGAGAGTAAATCTGACTCTGATAATATCTATCTTATAGCATTTAAATAGTTGAAGAAAAAGTTGATCTCTGCACCAATCATTATTTCTTCAAATTGAGGGGAATCGCTTAAAGTCATGTGCGATGCTAGCGGGGTGGAACTTAGCCTGGTATTGGGGCAAAGACATGAGAAGATACTGCACCCTATTTACTATGCATGCAAAGTTCTAAATGAAATCTAGAAGAATTACACAATTACAAAACATGAGCTTATCATCATAGTGTTTGCATTCGAGAAATTTTGCTCTTATTTGCCTGGGATGGCGGTCATAGTCCAGACGGATCATTCAGCATTGAGGTATTTGATGGTCAAAAAGGATGCAAAGTCATAAATCATTAGATGGGTGTTGTTATTGCAAGAATTTGATTTTGTGGTGAAAGACCGCAAGGGGAAAGAGAACTAGGTCACCGATCACTTGTCTAGATTGGAGGATGAAGCTTTACTCGAGCTTGATGACAAGGGTGACATAAATGATATGTTACCTAATGAAAAAGGTATTGGGTGCTTGATGTACCGTGGTTTCACGGTACTTGAAATGTTTTTTTCTTAAGATTGGTGTGTCTCTAGAGCCTTTTTGTAATAGTTTTAACATGTTTTTATCTTTGTTTTGTAGGAAAGGTTTCCCAAACCAAAACGTAGAAGGAAGTTGATATTTAGTGCACAAGTGACCCACGAAAGACGGACCGTTGTATCATCAACGGACCGTAGATGGTGACCATCGATTGGAATTTCAGGTATGTAGAGATAATCGGGGAAATCTTAACAAGTGTGGGGCTACGGAAGGATCGATGGTCCGTCAATTAGTAAATCATCGATCTGATTAGAGTATGTCTCAGTATCTAAATTGAAGAAAACCTAAGTATGGAACGACAAAAGGAATCGATGGACCGTAGGTGCATCGATGGACCGTGTTGTTTGTCCATAGATTAGATCAAAGAAGATTCTAGTTGAAGGATAAAAAAAGATGCTAAGTCTGGACTTACAGAGGCACTCAATGATTCATCGTTTTATCGACATACCATCTGTGGATGTCATCGATTGAAGCCGCGTTTTTTCTGGACAACTTTCCTCATTTGAATTCCTTTTAATTTAGGACAATATTTGTTATAAATAGGGTATAAAACTTCATTTTTGGGGTTGGATTCTATTAAAACTTTTCTTTGGTTATTTTAGGAGATTGGGTTTTTGCAACTTTAGCATTAATTTAAATTTTCGGATTTGGTTTTCAAGTGAATTCTTATTGTTTCCTGTTGAATTTCTAGATTTTTTTCGAATTTGTCAAAGTAAGTTCATGATTTATTGTTTATCCAATATGAATTGTGTTCTTCAACGCATGGGTAACTAAATCCACAACAAGGGTTGTGGAAACCATGATTAATTAACAAAATAGACCTAGTTTAATAACAATTCTCAAATAGGTTATTGCATGCATTGATAATTCTTTCACTTAGAATTCTTTTTAACGAGTGCACGTGTTAGAACTCGCCTTATTACTATTTTCTAGACAAAATAGGTAGTTAATTGGAAAAGAATTATCAACATAGATTTAATGAGATACTATCTAATAGGCTAGTTTCGATTGGTGCGAAGTAATAATTAAGACATACATTGAATATAATGCTTAATATGGAGTAAAGGTAAGGATAACTAAATTAGACACACGTAGCCAGACCAAGGTATAGGGTGGAATTCTCGAAATTCCGTACCAAGGATTTAGAGATACCTAACTTATCACTTTGCACGCAAAACACTAGGGAAGAATTGTTATACCTAGGATACGATGTTATGAACGTAAGAGGAACACTTACACCCTAGTTTCTCTCACAAATTGATAAACACAAAAGATTTACTCCTATTAATTGTTTTACTTAAAGATAACACAAGACTTTATTTCACAAAAATCCCTTCTTTAACTACCTATTTCGAAAAGGACTAGACTAAATAGAAGTAATCGGACATTGGAGTTAAGTCTAAATTATTTTCCTTATGGAATCAACACCAACCTAATAGTTTGGTTATTTTCTTGATACGACCGCTTATACTTCTTTAGGGAGGTATAATTTGATCGTATTAAATTTTGGCGCCGCTGCCGAGGAAAGTGGTTTTTAGATTAACTTTAATAATATTACTGAATTTTAGTCAATAATTTCTTAGTTTTACTATTTTCTTTTGTTTTTGTTTCTCTCGGATCTAGCTCTAGTGTATTACAAGTACACGGAGCTGGGGAGAACCAATACTTACATTCGATCCTTAACTGAACCATACACTTGAAGAATGCAAAATCTGCAGAATTCCGCTAATCTAGGTGATGGTATAAATCGCCAGCTCTTAGAAACGGTTGATGCTCACAATCAAGTGGTAGGGGGAAATTCGGCTGATGATGCTTTGAGGATACAACCTCCCATCACATGCCCCCAATAGTTCTATAGAGGCAACGTCAATATCACTAATTCTTAGAGGCCTCTTTTCCTACCTCATCTACCGCAGGGGCACACGTTTGTGGTAACGAGTAGTCTGATGCAGATGCTTATCTCGAGGGGTTTGTTTTTACAGCTACCATCTGAGGATCCCCATGCTCACATATCCAAACTAAGGTAGGTGTGCAAGAGTTGTGTGGGGAGCCCAGACTTAGACATGAATGTCATCGGGTTGAGAGTGTTCTTTGTATCACTGATGGGAGAGGCCGCACTATGGCTTAATAAGTTTCCCTATAATTTTATCTATACTTGGGATCAGTTGAGGGATGTGTTCCTAGCACAGTACTACCCAATGTCCAAAAATCTTAACCACAAATATAGAGTGAACAACTTTGTGGCATTACATGGGGAGTTGGTAAGTAGCTTTTGGGATAGATTTACTGCTTATGTGAGAGGTGTCCTAAACCACAGCATTGATGATGAGTCATTGAAAGAGTACTTATATCAGGGACAAAATGATAATAATAAGGCATTGCTTGATACTATTACGGGTGGTTCTTATCATGAGTGGACATATGCATAGATCGCAGAGAAGTTGGAGAAATTGTCTCGCAACAATAAGGATTGGAGTACTAGAAAGTAGGATACTGGGAGAAATATCTTTGCATTGCAAGCCACACACAATCCAACCACAGATAAGATTCATAAAGAGATGGATCAAATGAGAACTGAGCTTGGGGTGGTATTGAAATATGTCACTGTAGGTGTAGAGAAGGTAAATGTGGTGAATTACTTGACTAAACCACCACTGCCAACAGATGACTACTAATATGAAAAAATACTTGTTTAGTGAATGATGAGACGGGTGGTGTCCAACTGAACGCCCAAGGCTCCTATCAGGAGAATTGGCGTCAAGGTCAAGGAAATCAAGGTCGAAACTATAGGAATTACAACAGAGAGGGCCAATATATTTGAGATGGAAAGTACAACTGCGACAACAACTTCAACCGGGGTAACTATGGTAACAAAAATGATCAAAGTGCGCCCTATGTTCCTCCTTAAAATCGGGAACGTTCTTCTAGATATGGTGGAGGTAGTATGGAGCGAGCCGAAGATATGTTGCAAAAGATGATAAGAAGGTTTGATGCTAGTGATGAGCACGCCAAGGAATTGAGAGGTGATTTGGCTAATATTGGGCAAAAGGTGGATGCACATGCATTCTGATTAAGCATCTTGAGTTACAAATGTCCCAATTGTCCATTAGTATAAAGGCACGACAACCAGGCACTCTTCCTAGAAATACAATTCAAAATCATAAAAATGACGGACATTCCATGGCATTCACTACTTAAGTAGGTAAGCAAACTAGGGATCCATCAAATCCATCTGTGGTAGAAGATGAGATGAGAAAAGATGAAGAGGTAGTGGAAACTAGTGGTGAATTGGTGGACAAAACGGTGAAAGAAGTAGAGGTACCCTAAAAAGTGATCCCCATTCCCAGACTACCACCACCAGTCCCTTAGAGATTAGTGAAAGAAAATTGAGGATGGTAAATACTATCATTTTATCACTCTGTTGAAACTGCTTTCCATCAATGTCCCTTTGATAGAAGCTTTAGAGCAAATGCCTGATTATGCCAAGTTCATGAAGGATATAGTTACAAAGAAGAGATTGGTAAGTTTTGAGGATGATGACCGAATGCAGCATTGTACTACTATTACTACAAGGTCTCTTATGCAAAAGAAGAAAGATTTGGGCGCTTTCACTATTACATGTAACATCGGCTTATTACAGTTTGCTATAGCACTATGTGATCTAGGTGCAAACATAAATATCATGCCTCTCTCCATTTATAACAAATTGGGTTTACGTGACCCAAAGGCCACTGCAATGTGGTTACTGATGGCTGATTGAATAGTGAAGAGGCCCATTTGGATACTCAATGATGTGATCGTGAAGGTGGAGTCGTTTATATTTTCGACTGATTTTGTGATTCTTGAAAGTGAGGTGGAGTTTGAGGTGCCTATCATTCTTGGGAGGCCATTCCTTGCTACTTGTCATGCCTTTGTTGATATGGAGAAAGGGCAGATGAAGTTTAGGTTTAACAATAAAGAAGCAACATTTGATATTTGTTGGTCAATGCACCATAGTGGTGTGCTCCAAATGGTATCTGCTATATCTTACAGGGTTGAGGGTAAATCTGAGGTACAAATTGAAGAGCGCCTTGGTATTAAGGCACTAGCGGCAGTGATCATGAATTTTGAGAGTAATGGTATTGAAGAGTATGGGTATTTGGTTGCGGCACATGAACAAGGCAAATATCGGTCCAAACTAAATAAATTTGAGTTAGATATAAAGCATCACGAGTATTCGCCCGCTAGACTATCTATTGGGCCCCAAAATTAGAGATTAAGTCTCTACAACCGCATCTGCGGTATGTATTCTTGGGAAGAGATGACACTTTGCCGGTAATCAATGCATCGAATTTGAATGTGCAACAAGTAGAGTGTTTGGTAGAAGTGTTGAAGAGGTTCAAATGATCCATTGGTTGGACTATTGCGGACATTATTGGGATTCCTCCTGATATTTGTTCACACAAAATAAAAACTCATGCCCGATCACAAGCCAAGTATTGAGCACCAAAAACGGTTGAATCCACTTATGCAAGAGGTTGTAAAGAAGGATATAATTAAGTTGTTAAATGCCGGAGTCATATATCCTATTACAGATAGTAGTTCGGTATGCCCTATTCAGTGTGTGCCAAAAAAGGGGGGAATGACAGTAGTGTCCAATGAGAGGAACGAGCTTAATTTAATTAGGCCGCTGACTGGACGAATAGTTTTTATGGATTTCCAAAAACTGAACGCATGGATTGAGCAGGACCATTTCGGGATGGGTTTGAAGTGCCTAGGGGCACGTACTCGGGGTCACGCTCATTATCAGAGCCAATGACAAGGCGGGCAGACGGGGCGACAGACTTCGATCACCCACGTGCGTAGACTCGATCTTGTTTTGGTGCCATAGTATATAGTACATGTAATGAATCACTATTAGTACTAGAAGGAGAAAACAAGACAAGCAAAATGACACAAAATAAATAAAAGAGTCAAGATGTAATGAAATTTATATAGTAACATTGAAACTCGACGGACCAGGTGACGGCTCGTCGTGAGTACGATGGACCGTCATGGGGTCCGTCATTTAATACTTTAAACTATGTTTATGTGGAGACCCCTGAAGGAAACTCTCTGAAAATTATGACGGACAAGAAGGACGGACAGTTGTGATTATGACGGTCCGTCGTCAATGTCCATTGTGGGACAGTTTAAAAAAAGTATGGAGACCCTTAGGAGAGGGGTCTCTGACTGTCATGATGGTATGTAGATGGACGCGTCGAGGTATGAACGTTCCGTCGTAATGTCCCGTACAGAGGACACTGGAAAAAAATTGGGACCCTTAGTACCAGGGTCTTTGACAACCAGAATGGTTTGTGCCTGTGGACCATCCGAGGTATGACGTTTCATCGTATATTCCGAAGAGGACCTTGGAAAAAAAAGTTGGAGACCCTTAAAAAAGGGTCTTCCTGGCCGTCATACGGTTATGCAGTACGGACTCATCGAGGAGTAATGAACTGTCCGTCTTTGATGTCCGTGAAAGGACACATGAAACATATTTGATACGCTTGGACGTGGTGTTTAAGGGATGTTGGTATGGACCCTCATGGACGGTCCATCTTGAGTACGACGGTCCATCTTTGGGGTCTCGTCTGTCATTCAGTTTTGACAGAATTGGTCTAATGATGCCCACAAGCATCCCCTTATACTCCAATGTAATTGTTAGTGGTTTAAAAACCTACATTTATCTAACCCAATACCTAGGAAACTACATGCAAAGCACCTATTTCCTAGAAGAGTTTTAACAATGGCAATTTTGAGATTCTCAACATAGGTCAGACAAACTTATGTATTACGACTAAACCCATCAATAGAAATAGGCAAATACTAATTGATAAAAAAAAATGCAATGTCAATGGGTAGAAATCAGAGACACATACTTTGATAATTTGAGAAAAACAAGCGATGAGGGTAATTGTGCCAAGTAGAGACCATAGCAGCCACTTGAGTGATCCTACTAGGTTATAGGCGTAGGGGGATTTTATAAATTGTGGTAATTTTGGAAAGTTATTCGGTTGAAAAGAAAGAGAGTAGGTCTCCTTTGACTTTTTACACCAACAGGAGGGAAATAGGCGCCAAGCGAACAGGCCTGGGTGAACTGCCGGGGTCCGGTGGGTTTAAATGTCCGCTTTTTTAAAACCCCAGCCCCGGGTCGGTCGGTCGGGTTCGGCTTCGTTAACTGACGCGATGAGTCCCCATCAAGGTGCTATCACAACTGGATGTCTTTTTTTGGTTTCCGCCTCGTGTGTCCCTATTTTTTAAAATAACAGAAATGACGTACCTGGGACGACGGATTCATGCGACGGGTTCGGCTAAGGACTGCTGCCCGAGTGATTTCTGCAGAATTTTCCAGGTTATATGCCTGCAAATTTAAAGTAAAACCCTTAGTATAAAATGATACCATTACTGAGAAAGAAAAGCTACAGTAAGGTTGCCTGACAACACTCGTATGATTTAAAACGTCCGCGACACGACTGAGACGCTTGATTACTCAGCCTCATTCAGATGGTAAGTGTCCCTTCGATCCCTCCATTTGGCCGATTAGTATTCCCAAATAAGATTTTATTTGTTCTCCCTTCCACCTTAAAAAAAACCACACTCCCAGTCCTTGGTTACTAACTCAACTACTCCATGATAGAATAAATTGGGTAATCAGTAAAGGGGGCATTTTGTTAACTTGAAGCTTGCACGTACCAACGCATCCTATAACTTCTTTCTAAAAGCACAAATCCCCAACCCTTAAACTCTTGTTTTTTCACTTTTAGGTCATATCCTTGCTTCATCTTTTCTTGTAGGCTATATCAGATACCGGATTGGAGCTCATCACTTTGCCTCAGGGACCTACAAGATTGTTTAAGGTTTCCGCTTCTTCATTGTTCAAAAAGCCAAAAATTCATATGGCCCCCTTTATCCTTATCCACTAAGGGCTTTAACCCGTAGCAAAGAAATGCCTCCCAAGAAGATAGGGGCAGTTTCAAATCCGACTTCACACTCAAGAATAACAAATCTTGTGGAATATGACATTTTCCACTTTTCCTAGCACAGTCGTGGAGTATCCCTAATGCCTTGTTCACGGTTCCAAATAATCGCCATCATTCAGTATCTCGCATCGCAGCGTGCTTTGGGGTCACCCAATCCTAACTTCTTGTAATAGAGGAGGTGCATGATATTTATTATGCGTGCCCCCAGACACATATGCTTTCGCAATATGTAATGAAACCAACTGTACAAGGAAGGAGTTGACACCCATGATCTTTTTTCTTTTGTACGAGAGATCTTTGTAGCAAGTAGCACTACAATGCGCATTCTATCATCATCTCGACAGTGCTAAATCTTTTTCTTTGTAAACCACAGATCTTTCATAAATTTTGGCATAACCGGGGTATTAGTTCGAGAGATTCTATCCCTACCAAAGGGAAATTGATAGAAAGCTTCTTCAACCTGTTATAAAATGCCATATTACCATCCTCGGTCTTTTCCCAATCCTGAGAAAAGGGGGGGCGTTTTTCTAAGGCATGGGAATACATTTAGATAAGGAACTTCATCATACTTTTCTATCTTCCCCTAAATCTTTCTGCTTCATCACCAGCTCCCATCTGCCCCCTTATCATTTCCTTTGTCACCTTTTCCTCCATTAAACGGTGTCGGGTGTTCCACGGTTTTTCTTACCACCTACGAGTATGATTGGTATACAGTGTGCATACCTTTTTTGGATTTTGGATAGTGTTGCTAGAAAGAGTGCAACGTTTGCTTTGTGTTCACATCGCAGAAAATTGGGCTTTTGCAAACTCGTCTGCTTAATCGATATTGCATGTGTATTTGCTTTTGCCCATACCTCTAAATCACTTCCTTAACTTCTTAAATGTGCTCATCATTAGCACCGACCCCCTACATCATTGGGTGCCACATATCCGCAACCTAACTCGCTCCATAATATATCCACTATATCCCTATGAGTACTTCATCACACGATTTTTGAGGAGGGACTAATGGCCCATTGCCTCTCATTTTTTCTGTTACCAAGTTACCTGTTGAACTTGTTGTCGCGGTTTGGTAGGTTCCATCCTCGAACAAAATGACTCTCAACGTGTATGTTTACATAGTCTGAATCTTTGTTTCCTTGTTTTCCCTGACCTTGGGCGCCAATTCTCCTTATTTGAGCCTTGGGCCCCTCGGTCCAGAAACCCCCAACCCCCCCCCCCGCCTGCTCATTTACTGCATAGGTATCCTCCTCATAATAGCATTCATCATTTAGTGGTGTGGTTAGACAAGTAGTTAACTGCATTTATCTTTTCTTCCTCCCAATGATATGTTTTAGTACCAACCCGATCAATCTCATCTGAGACAATCCTTTCACGAACTCATCTGTGGCTGGGTTGTTTAGTGGATTGGCACTGCGAAGTTGTCCCCAGTAGCTGACATCCTAGTAACTACCAAGAGTAATTGTTCTGGGATATTTTCTCTAACTTTTCAAGCAATCTCAGCATAAGGCCGACTCCCCCATAAGAACCAACCTGTTATAGTATCCAACCCGTTTTATTATTATGACATGGGGGTCCCCGAGAATGTCCATTCAGTGCTTATCATCTTCGGTGATTGGGGACCTTCTAAAAAAAGTGAGGTGAATCTATCCCCAAGAACTACTACTGATCCTCCGTATACAAATTTTTGTATGGTAAGTTTTTCTTCTTGAGGACCGGGTAGTAGCGTGATAAGAAAATGTCCCGTTAGTGGGTCCTAAGTTTAAACTTGAATGGGGAAGAAATTGGTGTCGGGAAGATCTGATAAAAAATCAATTGGAATAAGACATTAGAAGCCCGGTAAGCCTATCGATTCCGCAAGTCCTACTAGTTTAGGCGCCATTTTCCGAATTCTAACAGCGGGTTGGTTTTAGGTCCGAGCCCTATTCTCATTATAGAGTGGCATGTAGCCGACAAGATAGGATAGAAACTGTGATCAATAGGCTTTGCTCCTGCCTTCGCCTTCCAATAAGATTCATATCATCCATGGGCGAAAATAGCGTATCAATAAGAAAAAAGGGCTTAACTTTTCAGTGATCTTCTCTTTTCCATTTCAGAACGGAAGGCTTTGTTTGAGGAAAAACTCGGTGTATATCACCATTTTTTTATGAAAAGAAAGGCAGTGTAGAACGTCTTTCTTACGTATTTCTATTTCGTCTCCATCTAAGAAAGAGAAGGGGTTGAAGTTTATAGCTAGTCCGAAAATGATAAGAAGGCTAATCATGCTACTTCAGTCGTATCTAACAACATGTCAAGTTGAGATCCACTGCGCTTTAGAAAGAGGGCTAAGAAAGTTTATCGGTTCGAATCCAAGGAAGGGCTTTTTTCGGTTGTGCTCCTACAAACAAGGTTTGAGAGAACAAATTCTTACCTATTTATGTCACCTTTTTTCTTTAGAGGTGTCTCTCTTTATTTTCAAAAACCTTTCTGGGGATTTCGCGCTGTTCAGTAATGCCAATTTGAATAACAGTAACGTAGTCTCATGCTTGTTTCCTTTTAGGAGAATGGGGTTGATCCGTTTTGAGATTTTTTGGTTTTCGTTCAGAAGATACCATACCAGTTTATTACCTATTTGTTTGATTCTTATGTTAATGTATATCTCTTTTAACAATTCAAACTTTTTTTCTAAGGAACTATTTGCTATCCCATTAAGATTTTGTGTTCTCAGCTCTCTTGGTTTGGTTTTTAGTGTCGGGGATCACTTCCTCTTCTTCTGTTGCCCTCTTCCGGCAAGCAAGTGGGGCTGAATTTAAGAGGATTCATTTTGGATTGATTCCTCTTGGACATGGGAGAAGAAGTCTATATTGAAACTGGCACGTCGGTGATCAGCCAGAACCAGAACGTCAAGACTGTGCCGCCTACATTCAAGGTAAGTCTCTCTGGGGAACGAATCTGGGTCCATCGAATGCTCCCCCACGATGGGTCCCCTATCTGTATCAACTGGATGAAGTAGATATTGGGATCTGTTCATCTATCCGCAAGTCTCCTGCCAAATAATCCTATACTCACTCTTCACTCCCCCTATTGGGATCATGTACCTGGCCGAACTATTGCAAAAGACCTATTCGGGTCAATGCAAGATTTAGGATCATTGCGGTCCTTGGATCCAACGGGTGATTTGCCTGTGATGGGGAGCTCAGGCCTTCGAGATCCTGCTTACCCGCCACGGGAGACATTCCTTAGATAACACGTCCAGAACCTTCCTGTCGGATCTTGGATCGAGGGGGATTCAATTCCGATTCTCTTCTCGACTCAATAAAAGAAAGGTACCCCTGCGAAGAGGTTGGGACGAACACTCTACCACATAGTGGAGTGGATAGCTAGGACTACTAAAATGGACATTGTGTACAACAACAATCCTATATTTGATGTCGATTCATCTACACTTCAATCCCTTGTAGATCAAGGCTAACTGATTGCTGGTTAGGATCTGTATGGACGCTAACGTCCACGTACGGCTCTATGAGAAGGGCGGTGGACAGAAATGGCCTTGTTGTACCTCACTCTCGTCTTCAATGGGGCTGCTCTTTCTTTTTTGAGAGAGTATTCCAATATGATATTAATAGGGTGCGTGGCTTTGCATCTGACATTCGTTGGGCTTCTCTCTTCGGGAGCCGCTGCGCCTCCGACTTTTTTGTGAGTGGCAATAACCCTCCTGCCGAAGACTATTGTAGTGTTCTTGCTGTGGAAGGCTTATCAGAAAAAGGTACCTTGTGTGTACAAAATAGCCTACCCGCGGTGACCGTTAGAACTACCTAATCTAATATAAGGGGGGGAATCCTCAGTATGGGGACACTCTTTCAACTCCATCTTCCACGGACCTGATCATGTACTGAATTGCTCAGTACGAGAAGTTTGACTCCGGATCTGGAACCTAGGGGGGTTGCTCTAGAGAATCCTTCTTTCTCGTCCACTCAGGGGTGCGACAACCTGTGGCGGATTACAGTTGACAGTTCCAGAATGCGGGGAAGTTAACAGTACCACCTGACGCATTCAGGTGGATTTAGACACCATCGGGCAGGGAGTAATTTATTCCGTTCCTAGTGAAGTGGCAACATTCTCAAGAATGAATCATACTGCGCTTGAGCAAATCCCTATGATTCATTGAAACTACGGCAATAGTGCCCTTTTTCTATTAATATGGGATCAAAAAAAAGGGTCTTTGCTCCCCTTTACAATATTGAAGAACAAGAAAATCGGAATGTCGAATTTAGACCACTCACATTAGTTTTACCTATAGAAAGGATCTGGAAGACGCCGCATAAATGGGACTCTCATCATTTAAGATCTCGATTTTAGCAACCTCGCACTTCGCCCGGGTCGATCTTTCACTCTGTGTGCCTAAGACGGATCAAAGAATATTGGGAAACTGCTCGCGGGTTTTGGGCTAATTCATGATTAGTCAATATGAAAGAAGATCCTACTTTCCCATCAAGACTAAAAGCGAAAAAGAACCTCTCATCTTGGGACGAATCCCTGGAAGCTTTGGCTCGGCATACTACTATCATATCAGGGATGAAAGGTGATCATTTCTTGTTCTTAGCAGCTATGGCTATTCATTTAAGTAATCAGGTAATGAACAGTCTATGAGCCAAGGGGCGCAGTTACCACATCTATGAATTCAAGCGGCTACCCCGTAGTAGCAGTTCATTGAGGCTCGACAGACCTGGGCTAAGGAGATGATCTTGGTAAACCCCTTTTTTTGGTGAGGTAAGGCACCTCGCACTTTCTGCTAGAGCAAAACTGAAAGAATATGCTGTGTAATCCGCCCTCAAAGAGAGCTCAGCTCAAGAGGACTAGCATTCAACAGAATAACGAATGTAAAAAGGAAATTCCTACATGGAAAGGCAAATTGAAGCTTAGGAACAGCATATTAAATATACAAACAAGAAATGACATAGATAGGGTGCATCGAGGAGATGAGTGGGTGAGTTCTTCATTTATTTTCTTTTCGTTCTCCATCTAATTCCTTCTTGTTTCAACGGCAACTCTATAAAATGATCCCGATCCTTATGATTGCTTTCCGTTCGTTTAGCTACTCTAGTTCTCACTCCAATGTATTCCGTAGTTTCGGACTCTCCTTCTGGTTACTCGGTAGAGTGAGGCGAATATGTCCTCTCTTTATAGATATGAGGATCGATCTTGAGTCGGTAAGTTCGGCTAGTCCCTTCTTACTCGTATAGTGAGAAAAACCTTATTTTTTTTTAGTTCAATCACGAGT
Organism: Solanum habrochaites; assembly: GCA_027704765.1. Taxonomy (NCBI): domain Eukaryota; kingdom Viridiplantae; phylum Streptophyta; class Magnoliopsida; order Solanales; family Solanaceae; genus Solanum; species Solanum habrochaites. The sequence continues at coordinate 32,676,098 of JAKWJA010002493.1, read as the reverse complement.
TGAAGGTTTTCCATAGATGTTGCCTTTCCTGGATAAACGATCTCAAATTGGCTTTTTTATTGTTGCAGATCTGTGAAAATAATCGTTTCATTTGTCCCTGGTTCCGGTTGGAAGTGTCATCTATAGCAGGAATCGATATTTGTATTTGTATAAATATAAGAGATATTTTTTGCTTTGTCTTTTAAGCCGGATCTAGAATGTATTGGTAAGGACTTCTACCCTGCCTATTTGTTTGGAGGGTTATAAAGATTTTGTGAATTTTTGGAATTTTTCTCTCGTCTTACTACTGTTTATCTAAAAATATCTAAGGATGAGGTTCGTTTTATCCTTCCTTATAGATGAATCTTCAACAGTCTTTATGGTCTAAATAGTGTTTAACCCTAGGTTTACCTGATTAATAGGATGATTTCTTTAAGTATTGAAGAACCTGTACAAGTGTTGAATCCTAATGCTAAAAAAAATTATTCGTTCTACTACTTTCTCTACCTGTATTGAAGTCCTGAGTAGTTAAAGAAAGTGAGATGCTATAATTCTAGGATTGGGAATTTGTAAAATATGTTATAGATTATAGACCTCATTGAACCAAATAGTAGCCTCTCCTCTCCGTCAGTGAGAGAGGAAACACTCTAATCCCTAGTACCTACAAGTCCCGAAGCCAGGCCTCCCTACACACATTTTTTTACACCCTGCCCTTAACGTGCTATATGGGCATTGGAATCCGTCAAAGGTAGCCCCTGACAACAATCTCTGGCGTTGAGAATTTGCGATCAGCTACTAATTACACGCACACAAAGGTGTGGCCATGTGGAGAGGGGCAAGACAAGTGGCCTATCCGGAATTCTGTTATATTGTCATAACCCTCTGTAGTATTCTTTTGGACTCGTGGAAGCGGCTTTTTGGTCCCCTCGTTGGTTCTCACCAGGAGCATCGGGTAACAACTGACCATGAAAGACATCCAACCTGATCACCAGGGATGTTCTGGTTTGGAATCATCATCATTAATTTCCCAAGTTTCGATTCAGGTGCATAGTGTATCGCTCTACTTCGTGATCGTAAGGGCAACCATGGTTTTCTTCCTTCCGTGTAATTTTGGCAATACAAGGAAGATGGTTTCTCTGGCAAAAAGTCATGAACAATAAAACAAAGTAAAATCAAGAAAGTATTGATTGACATATAGTAAATAAGTTGTAAGTTATCTAAAAGCTACTATCCTCCCGGCAAGCGGCACAAAAATTCGATACGCTCAAACTTACTTCTCAAATAATAAGTAAGCGGGTCGTATCCAAGTAAGAAATCCCAACTAATGAGGTTGGGATCGTTCCCCCAGGAAAATGAGTTCAGACTTAACTTCAATCTATTATTACTACTATTAGGCAATTAAGTTCTTTGGCAATCAAAGACAAAAAAAGGGGTTTTCGACGTCTAAATATGAAAATCACTACGTCATAAAGAGACAATTAACAAGCTTCAATGTTGGAGTTTATCAATTATATAACATGTAAGTAGGGTTTAGTGTTCCCACAGGTTTCTACTTGATAATTCTAACTATAACAATTATTTTCTCTAGTATCAAACTGACCCCCGTATGCAAGTGGATAAGTTTATGTAATTTCTAAAATCCTTGGTCCGGCATCTAGAAAAATTTCACTCCCGCACCTTGGTCCGTCTACGGGTGGTTCTATACTAACCCTTACATTTACTCCACCTCGATATTACATCGTAAGTCACACACAAAAAGTCACATTTGACTAATTTATTACCAGAAGGGAGGTTACCTCGTACCACTCAATGACTAGCCTATGTGGCAAGATAGTATACACAAAACTGAAGACAAGCTATTTATAATTCCTTTTCCATTTCCTATTATCTACCCGCCTTTGGTCCTGGAGTAGCATTATAAGGCAAGTGTCCTAAACGTTTGCCATCCGTTAAAAGGACTTTCCTAATCGAAAATTATCATACAAGCAAGACCTATCTAGAATTGTTATTTTATTTAGGTTTTACCTCATTATTCCCTATTGTTCCCCAACCCTAGTATTGAGTTTAAAATTACCATAGTTATAAATCACAAAATAATGTAAATATAAAGGCCACACCATTAGTTTCTAAAGGCATTTACTCTTTAAACCAAAAAAAAAAAAATGAGAAAGAAGTAAATCCAAGGATTTTTCACATTGATTATCAACCTAAATCACCAACAATTAATAGAGATCCCGACCGAAATTAATTGAAGACTAATATTCTCCAAAGTTAATAATAATTCCCAAGTGATACTCCACAAAAACAGCGTCAAATACCCAAGATTGAAACACAAATAGGACAACGCAAACCCAAAAAAGGGAGGGTGATTCGAACTATTTATAAAAAATAAACTTAGAATATCACGATAAAAGGACTCTATTTGCTTGAAATCCTATCGAACCAACGGCTGGATCGACAATGGGGACCTCGCGACGGATTGTCCGGTGGATCACGCGATGGGCGCGTTCTTGTACATCCCTAAGCGACAATTGTCCCATACCTATGCAATGTTCTTCTACGTAAGTGGGGGGGGGCCAAGGTAAAGACGGTTGCAATAACCCTCGAGGTCCAAGATATGACGATCTTCACAAAACACCACACACGGTCCCGTCGGGGTATCCGTTCCTTAAGACTTGCACTCTTGGAAATTGGGTACTGGCTACTTTCTCTGACTTCATGACAACCAGCAGACGGACCGTATGACTACGACGGTGCTTCCGCACTAGTCTTAACCCCAGACTTGGTAATACTTTTCCCGATAATTCCGTCAGTCATTGCACTACTGATGCCACCATGACAGACCGGCACCAGGTCCACGATAGACCTGTCACAAGCTCGTAGGTGTACTTTTCCTGCATTTTCTTGCTCAAAAACCTCCGCATTCATCTTTTAGACAGATTTCCTGCAAATAAAGAGAAACTTACATAAAAATTAATACAATAAGGATTTTGGACACACTAAACTTAAGGAAAAAGCATTAAAAATATGGTGAAACCACGGTATATCAATGCGGACCAAGGATTTAGGTATATCTAACGTATCATTTGGCATGCAAAACACTAGAGAATAACTGTTATAGCTAGGGATACGGAGTTATGAATATATGGGGAACACTTACACCTAGTTTCTCTAAAAACTTGATAACCACTAAAGATTTTCTCGTGCTAATTGTTTTACTTAAAGATAACAAAAGACTTTCATTTCACAAACCCCCTTTAATTACCTATTTTCAGAAAGGACTTGACTAAATAAAAGTAATCGTACATTAAAGTTTAGTATAAACCATTTTCCTCGTGGGATCGACCTAACCTAATAGTTGGGTTCTTTACTTTATACGACCACTTATACTTCTTTAGGGAGGAATAATTTGAGCGTATCACTGCTTCCCATGACCTCATTCTTTGGTTTGCCGACCTTGTAATTATTTTGCAAGACATGTGGTACCTATGGATTTGTCTTCTTATCAAAGGAACAAGTTCATGCGTAATGTAAAAAAGTTCTTTTGGGATGAGCCATACATGTACCGTAGTTGGTGCTAATGGGATTATTCATCATTGTGTGTCAGAAGTTAAGATGTTGAGTGTTCTTGAGCCGTGTGATATGTCGCCTGTTCGTGGGAATCATTGTGTGTTTAGACTACGCATAAGATTTTGCAATGTGAATACTATTGGCCAACCATACACCAAGACTCTCATGATTTCGTCAAGTCTTGTGATTGTTCCCAAAGAAAGGGTTGGATTTCAAAGAGGCAAGAGTTCCCGATGAACCCGATCATGGTAATCGAGTTGATGTATGGTGAAATTTATTTTATGGGTCCATTTATAAGTTCATACAGTATGAAGTATATTCTAGTTGCGGTAGATTACATATCGAAGTGGGTAGAAGAAACTGTTCTTCTCAACAATGAAGGAAAGAGCGCTACCGCATTCTTCTCCAGATTCGGCACCCCAAGGGCGATTATCAGTGATAAAGGTTCTCACTTTTGCAATAAGTTGTTGAAAACATTGCTTGACAAGTATGGTGGGATCCATAATGTAGCCACTCCTTACCATCCAAAGTCTAGTGCACCATACCTATTCTAATAGATTAATGGGCAAGTTGAAGTGTCCAATAGAGAAATATAGTTAATCTTGGAAAAGATTGTCAATGTTAATAGAACGGATTGATCAAGGAAACTTCATGATGCTCTATGGGCTTACCGCACTGCCTAGAAGACTCTCATAAGTATGTCTTTTTACCAACTAGTACATAAGAAGTCTTTCCACTTGCCGATAGAGCAATCAAGCCATGTAGGAAATGAAGAAGCTTAACTTGAATTGGGGCGCTGATTCAACTCAAAGGGTGATTAATTTGAATTTTCTAGATGAGTTTCTCCTAAAAGCCTATGAAAGTGCAGCCTTGTAAAACAAGAATATGAAGAAGTACCATGATCAAAGGATTAAAAAGCGAGATTTTTTAGTTGGAGATCTTGTGCTTCTATTTTACTCTAGGTTGTTCTTATTTCTAGACAAGCTTAAGTCCAAGTGTTACAAAGCATTTTTACATAAGCAAGTGTTCCCACAAGGAGCGGTGGAGCTAGAGAAAAGTGAAGGAACATAACTCAAGATGATTGGGCAAGGATCAAGCTTTATCTGGGAAATATTGAAAGTGTACAACAAGTGATGAGGCCTATTATCTTAATGAAGTCTGAGTAATCAGAGGCCTACAGCACTCCGCGACATTAAAATCAAACACTTTGGGAGGCTACCTAAGGTGTAAAATCTAGCCAACTATAGTTGTTATAATTCTTGTCCAGTATTTTTCCTTTGTTTATTTGATTTCGTGTAACACAGTGGTTAGTAGCTAATGTTTGGTGTTAGTGTTGGCCAGATTTAGTGTATCCGTGTCTAAAGAGTGTCTAGAAAATACAAAAAAATGGCCTACGTGTTATTACATGTGCAGGAGCTAAAGGCAAGATCTGCAAGAAATGGTCTAGTGAAGTGATCTATGGTCCCTATCGACGGTTCGTCAATCAAATGACAGACCATGAATCTTGTCCATAGATCCCAGGTAAGTGTATAATCTTATCTAAGTCAAAAAGTGATTGACGGTTCCCATCGATGAACCGTCAATCGATCCACGGACCATCAACGAGGTCTCGTTATTCGAAAGATCGTCCTGCCGACCCAACCTAGACTCCCTCATCTAAAAATCCCACAATTCAAATTCATTGCTCACATCCATTTTTAGACAACAAAATTGTTTCTGCCCTTTCCAACTCTCCGAAATCACTCCTCATATCACTCTTTTCAGTTCCTTAAACCACTCATATCCCATTTCCCCAACTTTTCAACTTCCATTCTACCAAACCCTCCCCCATCTAATTCCTACATGTTCGGTATCCGGGTTCGATGAGCGAAAGGAGATTTTTGTGGTCATAAATCATAGTGGCATCACACAATTACACCGTTCTTCATTGATTAAAAGGTAATACCACTCCCCCTCACTTCGAATTTTGATTCATAAGTATAAGTGGTCGTATCAAGTAAACAACCCAACTAGTAGGTTGGAGTCGATCCCACAAAAAATGGTTTAGACTTAACTTCAATGTACAATTACTTCTATTTAGTCAACTTATTAGGGGGGGTTGTGAAATCAAAATTCTTGAATATCTCTAAGTAAACAAGTAACAGATAAAGATTTAGTTTTTATCAAGTTCTGAGAGCAACTAGGGTATATGTGTTCCCCGTAGGTTCATAACAATGTATTCCTAGCTATAACAATCTTCCCTAGTGTTTTACATGGAAAGTGATAAGTTAGGTATCTCTAAGTCCTTGGTCCGAGATTTAGAGAACTTCACCCTGTACCTTGGTCCGTCTACGTATGTATAAGCTACTAAACTTACCTTTACTTCATATTAAGAATCAAATTTGATTTATGGATTAACTATTACTTCGCATCAATCGAAACTACTCTATTAGATAGTATATGTAACACCCCATATCCAAATCAGACCAAAAACCAGCTTTTTAGAAAATTCTGTAGGTGCAATCAGTGGGTCCATCGACAGACCGTATACAGACCCACGGTCCATCCTGTAGATCTGTCAATGGGGTCGAAAACCCCCAAAATCTCAGCCCAGGAAAATATTATTAAGTCATTATCGAAAGACAGACCTACGGCTTCTAGTCTGTGACCGTCGATCAACACCCCATTCACCCATTCACTGACAAGAACCACGGATTACTAGCACAGTCCGTAGGTGGACCCACGGTCCGTAGGTCTGACCGTAGATGAGAACTAGAAGACAGTTAAGGGGGAAATGCAGTTGGGTGAACTTCAAATCGCCATAAATCTTAGCACAAAATCAATTATATTCCCATGATCTTCCCACAGATTAATAAATGAATTAGCTTTCCATAGCCACCGACCTTGCTAAAATTGGACATCCGAGTAAAAAGTTATGCCCGCTTTAGTAAAGTCCTGTCGAACAGGCCCAACCTACGGACCGACTGTCGATCAAACGACGGACCGTCTGTCTAGGCCGTCATTTGGTCTGATAAAAAGCAACCCAGTGGTCTTTTTGTCTTTTCCCCCTTTGTTTAAACAATTTAGTAATTATGTCAGCATGGCTTTATACCTCTGGCAAGGTATATTGGGTCATCTTGATGGGGTGTATACATCGGACTCCACATTTAGCATGTGTGGTTTTATTATCGGTAATTTGTAGCTTGCACGGTTCAGTTACACTCTCTAGCATTGACCTTATGTCAATATACTCAGTATTCAGTTTCAGCATGTTATAAATTGGTCATTGCATTCAATTAGCTTAGAATTCTTTATATCATGTTTAGATTAGTATACTTGATTTTGTGATTGTTCAGTTATGTTTTATTTGAGATTTATTCTATCCAACATGCTCAGTACCTTTTAAGTACTAACACATATGTGTACTACATCTTCTCGTGATGTAGGTTCAGGTTCTCAGCATCCAGATCACACATAGATCAATTTCCCGATCTCCAGTTCCGCAAATTAAATGGTGAGTCCTCATTCTCCGAGGACAAAAGTCATGAGTTTCATTTCAACATTTTAGTCATTTAGTTTCAGTTTTGGTAGATTTAGTTGGGGCTTGTCCCAATATTTCTAGTCAGTTAGAGGCTTATTTTAGATATAGTTAGTTTCATCTTAGTGTTGGATTAGTAATTTCATTGTATTAAACTCATCGGTCTTCATATTATATCAGTTTTAGCATATGGGTATTCCCCATCCTTTCATTATAAAATATGATTTAGCTTTCGCATCAGTTTATTATCATTAGTATGTTCATGATCATGCTAGCAGGGTTAGCTTGGGATCATTTGTGGTCCTAGGTCCCGTGTCAACGTCTCGAGGGTAGTCTTAGGTCGTGATAAATTTGGTATCAGAGCACTAGGTTTAAGTGTCCTAGGATGTCTGAAAAGCCGCACTAGGTAAAGTCCTTCTCATGGGTGTAAAGTTCACCATATATATAATGAGAGGGAGGCTATGAAGTGTTTTTGAAAAACATCACTTTCTTGTTACTCGTATCGTGTGTAAGGTATTATCTTATTTCATTCTAACTATATGTTCTACATTTCAGATCATGCCTCCTCGTAGAGCTAACGCTAGGAATGCGAATGCCAGGAATGCAAATGCAGCTCCTCTAGTCCAGATCAAGAAGTCTCAAATGTTTGTGTTCAGGAAAACCATACAGATGTTGGCTCAAATTATGACCAGCCAGAACAGTTGGGTTCATGCTCATATGAATGAAAATGGCGGATCAGTAGCAACAAGGGTGCCTGACTTTGTCAGGATGAATCCGCCTGAGTTCATAGGAACACAGAATGATGAGGATCCTTAGAATTTCTTTGATGATATGAAGAATATCATTGAGGTAATGCAAGTCACTTGGAATGATCGGGTTGAGTTAGCATCATACCAGTTGAAGGATGTTGCTCATATGTGGTACACTCAGTGGAAGGAGAATAGGGGTTCAAATGCAGCTCCAATCACTTGGGATTGCTTTAGTGAGACTTTTCTCGACAGGTTTTTCCCAATAGAATTGAGAGAGGCAAAGGCTCAGAAATTCATGAACTTGAGGTGGGGTAACATGATAGTCCAAGAGTACGAGCTGATATTTAACCAACTCTCTAGGTATGTTTCTCACATGGTTGCTAATTGTACGACTCAAATGAATAAGTTCTTGTATGGAGTGTCACATTTGGTAAAAACTGAGTGCATAAATTCTATGTTACTAGGAGATATGAACATCTCTAGGCTTATGACTCATGCTCAGCAGGTTGAGGGTGATAAGCTTAGGGAACAGGGTGAGGAGAATAAAAAGGCTAGGACTAGGAACTATGATTATTCTCAGCATAAATCGGGTTGTTGAAATCGCTCGCAGAGTCAGCAAAAGTTTTCAGCTCCATCCCTTTCATCAGCTAGTATTCCATCCTCCAAAAACAGGTATGACTAAAAGGGTAGAGACCCAAGCTCTAAGTCTCAGGGAAGTGTTTCAGGCACCAACACTTACCCTACTTGCCCTAAGTGTTGTAAAAACCATCTAGGCGAGTGCCTTGAAGGAAAGGAAGGGTGTTTTGGGTGTGGTCAGTCTGGTCACAGGTTGAAGGATTGTCCTTCTAGACAGGGTCAATGAGGTGGTAATGGAAAATCTTAGTCCATAACTTCAGCAGCACCAGCAAGTCACCCAACTCAGTAGGGTAAATCATCTGGTACAGGTGGCAGTCAGCGCCAGAATAGGTTGTATGCTCTTTAGGCGTACCAGGATTAGGAAGGTTCTCTTGATGTAGTCATTGGTACGTTACGAGTCTTTGACCTTGATGTTTATGCATTTTTAGATTCAGGGGCTACTCTTTATTTTGTAACTCCTTACATAGCAGTCCAATTCAATGTCACTCCAGAAACTCTCTCACAACCTTTCTCAGTCTCTACTCCAATCGGTGACCTAGTGATATCTAGACGGGTATACAGAAATTGACATGTCATAGTCTCTCGGAAATTCACCTCAGCAGATGTAGTAGAGTAAAAATGGTAGACTTCGATGTCATTATAGGCATGGATTGGTTACACTCATGTTATGCCTCAGTTGATTGTAGAACTATGATTGTTCGTGTTTAGTTTCCAGTCTAACAAATCTTAGAATGGAAGGATAGTAGCTTAGGGCATATGGGTCGATTCATTTCTTACCTCAAGGCCAGAAAGATGATCTCCAAGGCTTATCTCTATCATCTAGTTTGGGTTAAGGATTCTAGCTCTGAAACCCCCAGTATTAAGTCAGTTCCAGTAGTCAATGAGTTTCCAGAAGTCTTTCCAAAAGATCTTCCCGGCCTATTTACATTCCTTATTACATAATAGATCCAACAGAGCTTAGGGAATTGAAAGAGCAGTTGAAAGACCTTCTAGATAAGGGCTTTATCAGACCTAGTATTTCACCATGGGGTGCACCAGTGTTGTTCGAAAAGAAGAAATATGGTTCTCTCAGAATGCACATTGACTATAGAAAGTTGATCAAGTCACAATCAAGAATAAGTATCCCATCCGCAGGATTGATTACTTGTTTGACCAACTTCAAGGTGCTAGCCATTTTTTAAAGATATACCTCAGATCGGGTTATAATCACCTAAGAGTCAGAGATAGTGACATCCCGAAAACAGCCTTTAGAACTCGATATGGTCATTACGAATTTGTAGTTATGTCATTTGGACTAACTAATGCTCCTACAACTTTCATGGATTTGATGAACATAGTGTTCAAACTGAACTTGGACTTGTTCGTTATCATCTTTATTGACGATATCCTCATTTAATTTATGAGTGAGGAAGAACATGCAAGTCATTTGAGAGTTGTTCTGCAAACTCTCAAGGATCACCAGTTATTTTCCAAGTTTAGTAAACGTGATTTCTTGTTGCAATGCGTTGCTTTTCTTTGTCAAATTGTATCTAGCGAAGGGATCTAAGTGGATCGCAGAAGATACAAGCAGTGAAACAGTGGACCAAACCTATCCCTACTACACATATCAAAAGTTTCTTAGGCCTAGTGGGTTATTACAGAAGGTTCATGGAAGGATTTTCATCCATAGCCTCACCGTTGACGAAGTTGACTCAGAAGATGGTCAAGTTCCAATGGTCAGATGTTTGTGAGAAAAGCTTTGCAGAATTGAAAACTAAATTGACTACGGATCCTATCTCGACTCTACCAGAGGGTTTAGATGGTTATGTGATATATTATGATGCATCAAGAGTTGTCCTAGGTTGTGTGTTGATGCAGCGACATAAGGTTATAGCATATGCCTCTAGACAGGTTAAGGTGCATGAGAAGAACTATTCAACTCATGACCTCGAGCTTGCAAAGTGTTTGCACTCAAGATATGGAGACAGTACTTGTATGGTGTTTATGTAGATGTGTTCATCGATCATAAGAGCCTTCCAATGTGTTCACCCATAAAGACATGAATCTTTGCCAGAGACGATGGCTTGAGTTCCTTAACGATTATGATATGAATGTGCATTTTCATCCTTGTAAGGCAAACGTAGTAGATGATGCTCTTAGTAGATTATCTATGGGTAGTGTAGCCCATGTTGAGGAATAAAGGAAGGAGCTAGTGGAGGATGTTCACAGGCTTTCTCGCTTGGGAATTTGCCTTATGAGCATATCAAAAACTGGTGTAACAATTCAGAATAGGGCAGAATCGTCTTTGGTAGTGGAGGTTAAGGAAAATCAAGACAATTTTTTTAATCTTGTTTGAACTTAAGGGTGCTGTCCATAATCAGAGAATGGAGGTTTTCTCCAGAGAGGGAGATGGTATACTTCGCTGCCAGGGTATATTGTGTGCTCCTGGTGTGGGAGAGTTGAAATAGCATAATCTTGCAGAAGCCCATAACTCTAGGTATTTTATTCATCCAGTTGCCACTAAGATGTACCGCGATCTGGGGGAAGTCTATTGGTTGAATGGCATGTAGAGGGATATAGCAGATTTTGTGAGTAAGTCCCCCAATTGCCAACAAGTCAAGGTAGAACATCAGAAACCATGATGTATGACTCAAGATATCGACATTCCTACTTGAAAGTGATCAATAAAGATTTCATCACAGGGTTATCGCATACTCGCAGACAGCATGTCTCCATTTGGGTGATAGTTGATAGTATGACTAAGTCTTCTTGCTTTTTGGCGGTCAAGACTACATATTCGGCATAGGACTATGCCAAGATTTACAATAATGAAATTGTGAGGTTTCATGTGGTTCCTTTGTCTATCATTTCAGATAGAGGTCCTCTGTTTACCTCTCATTTTTGGAAGTCCTTTCAGAAGGGTCTTGGTATTCAAGTTAACCTTAGCATAGCATATCATCCGCACACGGATGGACAGGCATAGTGTACCATTCATACCCTAGAGGATATATTCAGAGCTTGTGTTATCGATTTCAAAGGTATTTAGGATGATCACCTTTCTCTTATTGAGTTCGCCTACAACAGTAGCTACCATTCCAGCATTCAGATGGCCCCTTATGAGGCTTTATATGGGCGTAGATGTAGATCTCCTGTTGGTTGGTCTGGAGTAGGTGAAAAAGCTTTGATAGGCCAGATTCAGCCCTTTATGCTCTGAAGAAAGTTCAACTCATTAGATATGGACTTATAATAGCCCAAAGTCGTCAGAAATCTCATGCAGATGTAACGAGAAGGGAACAAGAGTTCCAAGTTGATGATTGGGTTTTTCTGAAGTCTCACCTATGAAAGGGGTGATGAGATTTGGAAAGAAAGGGAAGCTCAATCCTAGATATCTAGGCCCTTAAAAGATCTTAAAAACATTTGTCAAGGATGAAAATGAGTTAGAGTTGGCAGAAAATTAGCAGCAGTGCATTCAGTTTTCCACATCTCACTCTTGAAGAAATGTGTGGGTGATCCAGCCTCTATAGTGCCATTAGAGACTATGGAGGTGAAATATAATCTTTCTTATGAGGATGTACCAGTAAAGATTCTTGACCGTCATGTTAGAAGGTTGAGAAACAAATAAGTTGCTTTAGTCAAGGTTTTGTGGAGGAGTCCGTCCGTAGAGGGAGCTACTTGGGAAGCAGAAACAGCAATGAAAGCCAAGTATCCTCACTTCTTTCCTTCCGATTCCACTCCAGATTGAGGTAATGATTCCTCTTTAGTTTTCCAGTCATTCACGTGTGAATTCATTCTTAGAATTATGTTCCCTCGGCTTGTACTTGCATTTTCAGCGTATTTGCATGTTCTCAGAACTCAATACAGTCAGAAACTCATTTCTCAATATTTAGTAGTAGGGTTTGCATCTCTCTCCCTCTATTCCACATAGTTTAGTCTTCATTCGAGGATGAATGTTCCCAAGGGAGAGATAACTTAACACCCCATATCTAAAACAGACCAAAAACCAGCTTTTCAAAAAAATTTGCACGTGCGACCAATGCGGCCATTGACGGACCGTAGACTGACCCTTGGTCCATCCTACAGATCCGTCAATGGGGTGAGAAACCCCCAAATTCTCAGCCCAGGAAAATTTGTTTATGTTATGATCGACGAACGGACCTACGGTCCGTAGTTCGTGACCGTCAATCGTCACCCTACTCACCCACTCACTGACAAGAGCCAGGGATGACCAGCACGGTTCGTAGGTCTGACCGTAGGTGGGATCTAGCAAATAGTTAAGGGGGAAATGTATTTAGGTAAACTTCAAATGGTCATAAATCTTAGCACAAAATTAATTAGTGTGACATAACCTACCCACATATAGATAATTGAATTCGCTTTCCATAGACACCCACCTTGCTAAAATCAGACTTCCGAGTAAAAAATTATGTTGTTTTAGTAAAGGCCTGTCATACAGGCCCAACCTACGGACCCAACGATGGACAGTCGATCAAATGACGGACCATCTCTCTAGGCTATTGTTTTGTCCGACAAAAATCAACCCATGGGTCTTTTGGTCTTTGTCCACTTCGTTTGAACCTTAAGATACGTCCCTTTGACCATAAATCATCTTATTTAGTCCCTTTAAGCCTGGAAACATAACAAGAACTTACCTAAATCAAATCATAAATCAAAAGTTAGAAAATTAGAGACAAAAACGGGAAAAAGGCCTTCAAGAAACCTAATATTCAAGAACGAAGCAAGTTTTCCATTGTTTACAGCCCGCGAAATCTAAGGTTTCTCCGTGAATTCATTATCAATATTTTGGTGATTTCTATGGGTTCCTTCACCCATTGGCCCTAGTTCAAGTCAGTTCTGATTTCTCTTATTATAATTAAGCCTAAGCTTTCTAGAACATTCATAGAACTTCATGAATTTATTAAATATATGTTCCAAATCAGATTGTAAAGTTATTATTCAGTTTAACGCATGAATTTAAGATTCCTAGCTTTGTGTTTCTTTAGTTCTTCAATTACACATGTTAGGTCAGATATTTCAGCTATTTAGTTATACATGCCTCAGTTTTTAATGCATCATTATTAGATTAAATGTTGCATTCTCAGTTTGTATGTTCACTTTTGAGCAATCCATTAATTACATAAAATTCATACATGATCGATTAACTACATAAAGCAATGGGAGTAGCATAATACCGAGTTGGACTAGGGTTCAGCGTACCCAAATATTCCCAGAACTACTAGCCAAGTAGCTTGTAAGTCCCTCTATAGGAAATCAGTTTAGTGATCACGCCAACATGCCTTTATACCTCAGGCAGGGTATATTGGGTCCTATCGATGGGGCGTATACATCGAACTCCACATTTATCTCATGTGGTTTTATTATCGATTATTACACACAATTCAGTCAAACTTTCTTGCACTGACCATTTATCAGTAATACCTACTCATATCTTTAGTATGTTTGTATAAAATTTTGGTCATTAGCTCAATAATTCTCTAATATCCTGTTCAGATTAGTAGACTTGCTTTTGTGGGGGGCTTGTTTAGTTTGTTTTATTTCATATTTTCTTTGATCATCATCATACATGCTCATACTTGGCATATTATTATACTTGCTTTTTGCTGCGCTTGTTTAGTTTAGGTTTTATTTCAGCTTTTGTTCTATCCTACATGTTTCATCACCTTTCACTACTGACGGCATACGTGCACTATATCTCTTGTGAATTTAGGTTCTGGTTTCTTAGCATCTAGATCACTCATAGATCGATTTCCTGACTCCATTTCAAGCAATTCATTGGTGAGTCCGCATTCTCCGAGGACAACAGCATGAGTTTCATTTCATCCTTTCAGTCATGTAGTTTCAAGTTTTTCTCGATTTAGCTAGGGCCTGGACCCAGTAATTTCTAGTCGTAGCGGCTAATTTCAGACATAGTTAGTTTCAGCTTAATGTTGATTTAGTAATTCCATTGTATTAAACTCATCAGTCTTCATATTTTATCAGTTTTAGCATAAGGGTATTCCCCATCTTGACATTATAAAATATGATTTTGCTTCCGCATCAGTTTATTATCATTAGTATGCTCATTGTCCTGCCAGTAGGGTTAGCTTGGGATCACTTATGGTCCTAGGTCCCGTATCTGCGTCTCGGCGATAGTTTCGGGTCGCGATAGTATCTCACTAAATCTATGTTGATAGTTCTTTTGTTATTACTACCTCCTTGGTTTGGCAAGTAACAATAAGGCTAGTTCTAACGCGTGCACTCGTTAAAAAGACTTCTAAACGAAAGAATTATCAATGCATGCAATAACCTATTTGAGAATTGTTATTTAAGCTTGGTTTACTTTGTTAGTCACCCATGGTTCCCACTAAGGCTAGGCAATGGAACAGGATGTACCGATACCGATTTAGTACTATTCTGATTCATCCCGGTTCGGTTGCCTACGGGATTGAATGGGACATCGCGAACTGGGACACAAAACGGAATGGAATCGAGGTTTGGTACTGGTGTACCGGTACCGATTTATTCTTGTTTTGGTTCGGTTTTGATTGATTAATATTTATTAATTAATTTATATTATGTATTTATTAATAAATTTTTATTGTATATTTATAAATTATAATTTATATTTTATGTTAAATAATAAATACTACCAAGTAACACAACTAGAAGGTGGTTGCGTAAGTTTTGCACTCTACTAGTAGTTGTAAATTTAAATTGTAATTTATAATAAAAATTTAAATAAATTAAATTTGATATGTTTTAATTTGTGTAATTGTTTTAATCCCCTTATTTTTATTTAATTTTTAAAATACAATTTATTATTTAAATTAATCAATTTAAATTTTACTTTATAAATTAATAACTATTAATAAGTAATACTTAGTAAACTCAAAGATAAATCTTGAAAACCCCTTTAACATTAGATACTTTAACCTAGTAAAGTAAATTTTTTATTAAAAAAATCTTAAATAAATTAAGTAAAAAAAATACATTATAAACTTAAAAACTATTAATTTAAACTTAGAAAAATAAAAAAATATTCATATTTCTGTAATTCAAAAAAAATATTTTTTGAAATAACTAGATGTGTCATTCTGTTTATCCCATCCCATTTCGGTTCCATCCCGGTATATATTGGGACGGGACAGAATCGAGTATCCCTCTCGGTAATTCCAGTCTGGTTCATCCCGGTACCGGTCAACGAACCGATAAACTCATCTCGTTCTTGTCCGGTGGTCCCGTTTCGGTCTGTTTCCCAGTCTTAGTTCCCACAACCCTAGTTATATAATAACACAATTCATAGTTGTTAAACAATAAAACATGAACTTACTTTGACAATTCGAAGAAAATCTAGAAAACCACTTGAAATAAAAAGATAACACTTCAAAACCAAATCAAAAAAATTTATTATTGCTCTAAGTTTGCAAAACCAAACGCTAAGAAGCACAACGAAGACATAACATAAGGTCTAACCACCAAAATGAGGTTCTAAATCCTATTTATAGAAAACATTGTCATAATTTTAAAGGAATTAAAATAAGGAAAGTTGTCCAAAAATGCGGCTGTAATCAACGACCCCCACAGACAGACCGTGAGCCTACGTTACAAGCCAAAAAAGTCCTATAATGATCCTAGAGTCTAGTTTTGAGAATCTAATAGTGAAAATATAGCAATCATATGGCATTGAGCGTGAGTGTTGTAATAAATCTTTGTACTTAAAAAGATGTTCATTGTGAAAAAAAGAGTGTTTCGTTTGAAGTGAAGGCACTAGTTACATTGTTGGAGAATTGGTAAATTTGTGGTAGACACACACTGAAGGTGATTATTTAGTGGTCGATCAATGTCATATTGTGATCCGCATGAGTTAGCTCGTCGAGCTTAAGACATAGTTGTGCACTCAAACCATGAAGAGTCGGGATAGACAGCCATGTGATTGGTTGATCTTAATTTGCATGTTCTATACAAGTGTCATTTAGAGTCGTAGTGCGTCGCTTGAGGACAAACAACGAATTTAAGTTGGGGTGTTGATGTACCGTGGGTTTATGGTATTTCTAATGCATTTCACTTGAGATTTGTGTGTGTCTTATTTTTGTAGTAATTTTGATGGTTTTGTATCATGTTTTGTAGGAAAGATGTTGAGGCGCGAAATTAAAGAGACAACTGAAAAAGTGCAAAAAAAAGGCATCCATAGAGGCAATCGACGGATCGTAGAGCGAATGACGCCCCGTAGACTGGCATCGTAGATTAGCAGCCCAGGCATTGGATAAAATCAGAGAAATCTGACCAAGCGTGGAACCACGACAAGTGTTGATGTTCTGTCAATCAATTGATGGACCATACTGTTCAACCGTTAATTGATTCAGAAAAGGTTCCATACCTGATTTTTTAAGATTCGTAGAATGGAGTCACGGAGGACATTGACGGACTGTGGATGGACTGAAGGACCATACTGATGGTCCATCGTTTGATTCAGAAAGGGTGCAACTTTTGATGCTGATTTTTCTCAAATTGTTGGCTGACGGTAGGGACTTATGGACCGTAGATCCATTGATGGTCCATAAGTCGGTCTCGTAGAATGAAGACGTCTTCATGAACAAACTTTCCTTATTTTATCTTTTTTTCAATTAGGAGTTTTTTTTGATAGATAGGATACTAAACCTCGTTTTTAGGGTTTGCTACTATTACTATTGTCCTAGTTTTGAGACTTTGAAGATTAATTTTTGCAAACACTAGTAATAATTGATTTTGAAGATTCTTGTGTTGATATTCAAGCAGCAAATTCTGGGTTTATTGTTCTCATTACGTAAGTTCATAATTCTTTTTTCTAAAATTATCAATAGTGTTCTTGTGATTACGGGTAACTAAACACCACAACTAGGGTTGTGTGAACCATGAGCGATTAACAAAGTATGAATAGCAATTAAGCAATTCTTGAATAGTGTTGTTGCATGCATTGATAATTCTTTTGCTTAGAAGTCTTTTAAGTTGTTTCAAACATTAAAACTTGTCTTGTTGCTACTTGTCGGACCAAGGAGGTAGTTGTAAGAAATGAAATATCAACATAGATTTAGTGAGATACTATCTGATAGTCTAGTGTCGATTGGTTCGAGGGTGAAAACTAATTCATACATCGCTGTGATGTCTAATATGATGTAAAAGGTAAGGGTTAGTAAATTATATACATGTAGTCGGACAAAGATACGGGATGAAATTCTCTAGATGCCGAACCAAGGATTTAGAGATACAGAACTTATTGATTTGCATGTAATACTCTAGGAGAGGATTGCTATAACTAGGATTACCACGTTATGAGGTTGTGGGGAACATGTATACCCTAGTTACTGTCTCCTCTTGATAACAACCAAAGCTAACTCTTGCTTACTTGATACTTACATAATCATAGGAATTTGTTTCACAACCCTCCCCCCTACTCGCTTTTACTTACTTGTTTTGGAAATATGTTGACTAAACGAATATAATCGTGGGTTAAAGTTAAGTCTAAGTCATATTCCTCGTGGGATCGACTCCAACCTACAAGTTGGGTTCTTATTTGATAACAATCGTTTATTCTTCTATGGGGAGATGTAATTTGAGCGTATCAAGGTCCGCTCGAGGCCAATAATGGTCTTCGAGTGCTAGTCCCACCCAGGGTGTACGCTCCGAGTGTGAATCATCCAACCCAGAGGAATTGGTGCGTACAATCTTGACCACTTCTCATATCCATCCAACTCCAAAAGTAGTTCTTTACCCTTACATCAACCTGCTCAACACTTCTGATTAGCCTAATGAAATTTGTTTGAGCATATGATTTTTTTTATAGTGTAGGATACTACACTCAATTTTTCATTTGATTTTTGTAATTTTTTGCATACACTAGCCCGCAAGTGCTATGTGCAGATGTTATGATTCATATTGTTGTATACTCTAGACACGACATCTGTGATGCTCTCATTTAAGTCAGATACCACACACATATTCTCTTTTTCCCCATACGCTTCTTTGATTGATCAAAGAACCATGTCCAAGCGACATCATTTTCAGAATCAATACTCAGTATGCCTAAGGTAATATGTTTCCTATTATAATGTATAGAAATATGTTAAAAAGAATTAAATAAAATTAATAATGTTTTAATGGATCAAAAACTGCTCCATCTAAGTTAGACTAATAACGCATCACCAATATTGTGGTATATCTATCTATATATATACTATAATATATATATATATATATATATATATTATATAAAAAACTTGAGAATAGTTGGATCTACAAAAACCCTTAGAAAGCCCGCAATGGTACAAACACGTACTAACATTCGTTCACAGGTTTCACTTCATTTGAATATGTGAACCAGGATATGTTTTCTCCAATTTATAGAAGTAGACATGCAACTTCCATAAGACGCGGTTGGTTGCCCAAGTCCAATCTGACATCATCCATGATATCATTTGGAGTGTACTTCCTCTTCTGATTCCTCAATTTAGGTGCGACTAGACATTTTGAATATACACCATATTTCAGAGGACATGTATGTTCAGAATTAAAAACTTTAATTCGGAATATTTTTGACGTGTCAATACTTGACGCTTTCATCAATCATGTAGAATCTTTAGATTGTTATACAATTGTATAACTGGAAATACAATTTTTTAAGTGTTGCTTTGCATCTACAAACTTACATGAATACATTTAAACTGAAATAAATATAACAATTTACCGAATCGAGTTTGCCTCTCCACAAGAATTTAAAACTTTTGTCTATTCAATACTATTCCATCACATCCTTCAACGTCGACTTGTCCATGTATATTGATCCACCATTATCTTTTTTTGAGATCTATTCGTAATGATCAAATTGTTTCACCATAAATACATCTTCGAGTTGATCACCAAAGGTTGGTACAATTGGTGATGTATCAGTCGTACCAATCAATTCTTGATTGTATTAAAGCTGCAACACATTCTCTTCAATAGAAATTTCTCCAGTATCAGTGTATACTATGTCAATATCGAAAATACTTACACACAGGGGATATACTCCAAATTGAGTGTTCATTTTTTTAACTAAACATATACACACACTCATGTCGTTACCTTCGATAGTGTATTTAATTTTCATACACTTTTATGTAATATCGATGTTCAATTGTATCGAAATTAAATCAACCAAATCAGAGTATGAAGCATAATCCTTCAACATTATCCCATCAATATTGTATTCTATGTGCAATTCTCTGTGTTTCATTTTCCAGATGTCGGATCAACACCGTGATAGTTGCCATAGAATTGAATTTTGTTAGGCAAAAACTGAAGAAAAAGTATTATAGTTTTTATTTTTTAACTGATGAGATACCTTGAGGGTAGTGGCCAGAATGTGATTATCGCTAATTTGATGTGCCAAATTAAGGGGTTTAAGAGCTGAAATAATGGAATGACAGTTACATTAACATATTTGTCTTATTTAGTGGGGAATTTAATTTGGATGTATTTTTGTATTTAAAAAAGGACATCCATGGAATATAGCCATTTTCACACATAAAGTATAGCTTTTTTAAAAAAAATATCATTCTTATAGTTATTCAAATCTAGTAACTCTAAATTATAGCTATTTTTGTAAGTTACACAACTTTTACCCTACTATAAAGTAGCACGAGATGGATCAATTATTGACTTCTTGTGATCTTTTTGTTTTTTTTCCTCCCACAGCGTTAAATCACTTAATCTTAATCAACTTCTGCAAAGAACAAAATTATTAAATAAAGTAAGAAGAATATATAAACTATAAAATAAGTTAAAACAAATTAAATAATTTAACTAACCACTTCTTTTGAAGGATTCGGTATTGATGGAAAAATCAAATCAAACTAAAAAATAATAGATCACTTTAAATATATTTTTAAATTTTTTTACAAAGTTCTCTTATAGAAAATATCTTTAAAAATATTTAGGAGCACATTCAATTTAGAAAAGCTATAGTGTACGTAATTTTAGTAGTATCTTGTGAAAGTAGAATTATTTTAAAAGAATCTTCAAACTCAAATAGAGTTGATCAATATTTTAAGTCTGATAAAATATTTAAATCTTTTGCATCTTAGTAATTCAATCTCATCTAATCTCACATTAACTTCAATCTTCTCATACTCGTCAAACTTATATTAAAACACTTACTCGTTAAATTTATATCTATAGATCAAAATAAAACTCATTAACGTAATAATATTATCTCCGTCCGCTTTTAATTGTCATAATTTTTCTTTTTAGATTCAAATTATAAAAACTTTTAGTAACATTTTATGATTTATTTTTCATCATATTGATATACAAAAAAATTGAAAATTTGTAGTTATTTTCACATAGTTTTTAAATATTAAAATTTTCTATTTAAAATATCGAATTAATTTAATCTAATTTAATCTTAAAGTCAAGTTCACTTTCAAAAAATACAACATGACAAATAAAAGTGGACTGAAGGGATAACAACCATTCTACCACATTTGCCTTCGACGTCCATACTAGGACGGGCAATTTTTGCCCCCCCACATAAATTTTGACCTAAAAAAAAAACAAAAAGAGTTTACTTTACTATATATTATATATATATATATATAATATAATATATATAATATAGATATATATTATATATCCACCACCTTTTTCTAACGAGATTATTTTTCACACAAAAACTATTCAGAAGAAGTTTTTTCAAAAAATATTTTCTTTTTAAAAAAAATATAATAGCCAATACGTTTATTTATATTATATATATAAAATACATTAAAAGGGGACATTACTTGCAAAAGGTTTGGCGTACGCAACTTCTTGTAAGAGCATGAGACTTATATATAAAAAAATACATTAAAAGGTGATACTACTTGCAAAAGGTCCTGCATATGCAATTGTTTTCTAAGAGCATGAGACTCTTTATAAAAAGTCAAAAAAATGTTGAAAACATTTCTAAACATGGCAGGAACTTAGGGTTGTATTTCACTATTGTTTTAAGTTTAGTGGTGTAGTTAAGTTCATTTAGTTAAGGTAAGGAGTTTTTAAAAACTTTGTTTAGAAATAAAACTAATAATTTAGGCCGAATTTAGGAGTGTTTTCAATACTATGCTGAATAAATGGGGAACTTTCACATATATTCACTCAAAAATAGTCTAATTATTCTTAATAGCTACATTTGATAATTAGAATTCGTAGCTACATGTCACGACCCAAAACGAGCCACGAGTGGCACCCACACTTACCCTCCTACGTGAGCGAACCAACCAATCTAACCCCAACATTTCAATCATAATAAAAAGAATATAATGCGGAAGACTTAAAACTCATTAACGAAAATCAATTAATAACCTTCTCAAATTTGTCACTGGTTAACTATCCCCAGAAATCTGGAAGTCATCACCACAAGAACATTCTACTATCGCTCAAATTACAATCTCAAGGTGGCTCGGAAGCTAAAGATAAGAAAATAGATGGTCCATGTCTTAACTTCAAGGAACATCAAGACATAACATAGAGAGAATCCGTCCGAGCTAAGAACATATCTTCAACCCTGAAATCCTGACGTGATGCACAGACTGCCTAGAGTTTGCGGTTGAGTTGAATACGACGGTAAAGTTTTGCTGTCACTCCCACAAATAACAAAGAAGGGAAAACTACAAGTAGGGGTTAGTACAAAACACAAGTACTGAGTAAGGTAGCAACGCCAACTCAAGAATAGAGAGAAATATAATATCGAATATACTATAAAATCAACATCACACTTAAACGTGACAACAACAAGTACCATAACCATTGGGCACACACCCAAGCATATCTATAGGACTCAAGCCTTCCACACCATACTCATTTGGAAACGAGTTCATGAAATCTGAGTATATTAGCATAATTCAGATTCATTCTCTTTACTATCCTGGAGTCCGAATGTGACACCCGCTCCATACTATCTGGTGTCGAACTTTGACACTCCGATCCTTTACTATCCTGGGTGTCGGAACGTACACCCGATCCTTTACCTATCCTTGTGCCGAAACGTGGACACCCGATCCCATACTATCCTGGTTCGAACGTGACACCCGACCTTTAACTATCCTGGTGCTGGAACGTGACACCCGATCAATACGAATCCGGGTGCTACGGGAACTGACACTCCGATCCT
The DNA here is from genome assembly GCA_027704765.1 of Solanum habrochaites. Classification (NCBI taxonomy): domain Eukaryota; kingdom Viridiplantae; phylum Streptophyta; class Magnoliopsida; order Solanales; family Solanaceae; genus Solanum; species Solanum habrochaites. The sequence continues at coordinate 32,653,510 of JAKWJA010002493.1, read as the reverse complement.
TTACTATCCTTATGCCGGAACGTGACAACCTGATCCTCTACTATCCTGTGTCGTACGTGACACCCCCGCTCCTCTACTATCCTGGTGTCGGAACGTGGAACACTCTCCGATCCCCTATCTCATTCTTTCAGTTCATCAACCCTCTTTTATTACCATGCCTCATACATTAAAAGAGGTTTTAAGGTTTAAGATTCACCGACTCCTCCATGCTAAATTCACACAATTACATAACACATCATGCAAGCAACACAATTAAGCCTATAGATACTTTACAAAATTACCCAATACATATCAATCGCTATTTAGAGTTTATTTACACAGAATAGCAAAACCATAACCCTACCTCCACCCGAAAAAAATCGTGATCAAGCCAATCTACTTCCCAAAGTTGCCGTTCTTCTCTTTCTCTCTCTCGTTTCCCTCTTCGTTCTTTCTGATTTTTCTTATTCAAACTCTTTTCTTTTACCCAGTCATTCCATATAATTAAGTAAAAAAGATGGTAAAATACCCACTATTTATTCCAAGTTTTTGTTCTCCTTTACCCCCCCCAGTGATTTGAATTTTTAACATTAAACCACTAACTTTAAAAATCCTAAGCAGGAATAGTCCAAACGCCCCTAAAAACTTTTTAAAACAAAATCCGACACAGTCAGGTTTACGCAGCCTGTGACGCCCGTCGTGCCTTTGACGGTCCCTTCTTGCCTGCGCACGGTCCCGTCCTGCTGCCTCCGGCACAAATTCAGAGACTAATTTCACTAAGGGTCTGTGACGGTCACGTTTCCCCACGACGGTCCGTCCTGCATGTCGTCGCGACGTTTAAGAGAGTTTGTTCTCAGTAACCCACATTTTTAGAATAAGTGTTTTTGGAACTAACCCCCCCCTCATACGGTCCAGCATACGCTTGCCCATGACGGTTCGTCGTGGGATCCGTCGACCAGAGCAGTTATTACCAGAATAAACTCTTGCTACTCAAAATGACTAAACAGGTCTTACAAACTACATGTTTAGAAGAGAGAGGCGATGAGATTGGAAGAGAGGAGAGAGGAGCGCGACGAGGGGGCAACGAGTGAGGAAGAGGTGCACCCTGTATCTGTATATTGGTTCGATTACTTACATATCTTATACATAGTATTATATAATATGGCAAGCAAGATCGTGAGATAGAGGAGAGAGGCAAGGTAGACTAGGAGAGAGAGGAGAGAGGCAAGAGAGAGAGAGAAGAGAGAGCGGGAGAGAGGTGAATTATAGATGCACATCAGTAGATAATTGTTTATTATACATATACATTTTTATATTCTGACGAATTCTACATATACAAACGTGACAAATTATACAAACTCGAAGTCCATCCATATAATAATGTATAAAGTTAGTTGCGAGTGTTAATTTGTAGCAAACTATAATTGTGATGACTAATTAAAAAAAGTATATATTTACTTAATCGCATAATTTTCTCAAAAAAGTGAATCAAACTGACAAATCTCAATTGTTTAGTAATGTCTTGCCTTACTCGTTTATTGATTTTTTTTTTGTTAAAAAGAAAAGGAAAAGAAAGAACAAAACCATTAAGTACCTTTTCAATATTATTTTCTTTAATTAAATGTTTTCTAAATTGTTCTGGACGTACTATAAAGCAATACTTTAGGTTTACATGTTAGCTAATTTAAAAACTTGAAGTTCCAAAAATACTTCGCTTTTCAAATATGTTTTTAAAAAAAAATTCAGTTCTCTAAGAAAATTTCCAAAAACTAAGTTTCTGAATCTATACATTCAAAAGATAAACTTACTAAAATAATGTTTGGGTTGACTTTAAAGTTGGTCAAGCCTACTTTCAAGTTATTTTTAGCTTTTGACAGTGTTTGATAAACTTAAGATTATCTGAAAATAAGTTTTCTGCTTTAAATAAGTTAAAAGTAGATACTCCCTTTTTCATTTTTTAATTGAAAAGTCACCTAAGTTTGACTTTTTAAAAGATATTTATTAAAACTAAGTTTTTCAAAATTGATATCAAACAGACTCTAAATATGTTTTTAAAGAAATTCCTTCTAATCAAACTAAAAAAGATTTGACATGTACTCTTTCTTTCTTTTTTTAATTTGTCATAAGGTATTTGCAGATCTCCACAAATTCAAATTCACATAACATAAAAATTATTATGGATAAAACATACTACTAATAAAAATTATTTGTGTTAGGTTCATTAAAAGAGGGCAGCATTCCCTATTAAAAGGGGAAAAACTACGTAGATAGGTCATAAAATTCAAAATAATTAAATGTTCATATTTCAAATCAAAGTAATTCAACACATACTCATTCTTTAAACAACAACATCAAAAGGAAAAACTACAAAAATTATCAAACTATAGATTATATAAAAATAAGGGAAAATGCACAAGTACCCCCTTATCCTATGCCCGAAATCTCATAGACACACTTACACTATACTAAGGTCATGTTACGACCATGAATTTATTTTATAAGTGATTTTCTACTCCTTTTGGGCCTACGTGGATCTAGCTTGAAAAAAAAGTCAACCAGCGTTGGGCCCACAAAATACTGCCACGTAGGCCAAAAAGGGGCCGAAATAACTTCAGGAAGGTAATAAGACCTTAGTATTGTATAAGTGTGTCTCTGAGATTTCGGACATAGTTTGAGGGGGTACTTGTGCATTATCCCTAAAAATAATATAGCTTAAACTATACTTTATTTATATTTTATGGGTATATTTAATAATTATTAAATAGCAAAATACAATTCACACCTATAAAATTTTTTGTTTCCCACTTTTCACGCTTTCTCTTTCCTAGTTCCATTTGTTCAGCCTTCTTTCATTATCCCTAATTAAAAAATTTTATCCCCAAATCAATTGTGTTACTCCTAAATCAATTTCATCTCCTAGTAGGGTCCATAAAATCACAGACTTCTTGCCCATCTAATCCTCACAATCAATGAGTTTGCTTAATTTTCGGTGGTTAATTATTGTTGAGTTTCAATAAGTATCTTCTAATCCCTTTTTTATTTCTTTTTTTCTTTGAAGGTTTTATATAGTTTTACGTTTATGGCATATTATTAAGGTTGAAGTTGAAGGTTGTATTCAATATTATTATGTCAGAACCAATACATTCTATTTATATTTGAATACCTTTACACTTTTCAAATTAGTATGTGAAGGATATACCTTCCAAATTAGTATATAATGGCACACATATAACCATTGAATATTTATAATAATACTATTACACTTTGAATATCTTTTATTGTATTTGAATACCATCTAGTGTATTTAGAATTATGTTGTCACTTTGTGTTTTGAAGATTATTGTAGTAAGGTGTAGTCATATGAATGTAGTGTAAGTTTAATAAGTAAGTTTTTGTGTAGGATATACCTTCCAAATTAGTATAATATGACATACGTATAACAACTGACTATTTACAACGTGGCATACCATTACACTTTGAATACCTTCTACTGTGTTTAAATACCTTAACATTTTTAATACCTTCTAGTGTATTTAGAGTTATGTTGTCATTCTGTTTTCTGAATATGACTATTGCAAATGTTGTCATTCTGTTAATATACTTTTTTTAAAAAATATCCTATTTATCAAGTAATGTGTTTTTTTAATTTATCAGGGATTATGAGATATATTTGCTAGCATTTAGAGTACCTAAGTAAGGGTGAAGGTGTTCCAGCTCAATACCTTTATTCTAAGTTACACCTCATCAGATACAACACACTATTATGAGAATATGCAGCAAAGAATATTGAAAAGAAAGGGTTGTTAGCAAGAATGAGGCACCACAATGATCATGCCACCCGCAAGAATCGATAATAGTCAACTTGTTAGGATCGATTAGTTTCTTAATCTAGTTAATTTTGAACTTCTATTTTATTGTTAAAACTAATATTTTTTGTTTTTTGTCAAACATTATCAACTCTTCTATTCATATATGATCATGTTGCTTTACAATTTTGATAGCTATTTTGTTAAAAATTTTATCGGGGTTATTGTATTCAATGTAATGGTTTGAAGATGTATGTATAAATGTATAGATCATCTGAAGACATATATATTTGGATATCTACTTTTGGTAATTAATCTATTCAATTGTGTATTTTTTATCAACATATTCAATAGTAAAATATATTCTAGAGTCTATTTCATATCAAAATATACGCAAGTATTACTATATTCATTTATTGTCAATTACTATTTAAAGAAATTTGGATACTTACATTTTTAAAAGTGATAAACATATGGTAAATGTTGATAGTAATTACATTGTTATATGTTTTTAAAGTGATTTTTATCATACACCAAAGTAATATGTAAGTGTATATGTATTTTTATAGGTTGTGTGTTATATTAGTCAATTTCTTTAGTAGTATACCTGTTTTATATATGTATTCCTCAACATATCATCAAGCATAACTATATTTACGTATTACTAGTAGTTTGAGTGTGTCACTACATATTAATAGTATGAAATTGAGTATTGATATAATATTCAAGTTAATTTATAATTTAAGCATGCAAAAAGAGAAACAAATATTTTAAAAGGCAAATAAGAAATTTTTTATTCATTTATTTGACATAACAATAATTAAGTAAAAGAACACTTCGATAGTGGAATGTATAAGGTCCTATGCATTTCGTGTAGCAGTTCGACATGAATTGCATATTATGACCACTTTGTCCGCATGTACTAAAGAGGTCGCTTGTATTTTGGTGTCAACACAACTATACTAGCAATGCATTCAAATATATTCCATTCCCTTTGGAAGAGGATACACAAACACTTCATATGCTTACAATATTATTTCTGGCTTGTAAAAATCTGAACAATATTCATCTTGAAGAATCTTTTTTGGTTCAACACCCTCCAAATGCATGGGCACACGATATTCCATCAACTTTAAACCCGTTGCAACTGCAAGTCTTCTTTTCCAAGCATACGATATAGGTTTTTCCTTCATCACTTATTGAATAAATATAACCACTTGACGAGAAAACCTAGAAACAACACATAATTTCATTTATACATTCTATACAAAAGTATACATACATCAAATACTTAAATAAATGAATACATAATCAACTAAATACTAGAAATATCATTTTTCTCACAAAAAAATAACTTTTCATTGATATATATACCATCATAAATTAGAATACGAAGCGTAATCGTGCAACACTATCCCATCAATGCTATATTTTATATATAACAATTCTCTTTACTCCATTTTTTGAAATGCCGAATCAAAACTATGATGTTAACCGTTGAATTGTATTTTTTTATACAGATAAGAATCCTAAAAGGTTGTGGTCAGTAACATACTTACAGTGCCAAATTAGTGGGTTTAAGGGATTGAAAAAAAGCCTTGTAAGTTGTAACACCCCTTTTCACGCACGACGGTGAGGATTTTCTCAATTTAAGTGGCGTTATTGATTGAGGAATTATTTTATTTTTCGAAGTCGCCACTTGGAATTGAGTTATGGTGTAACAAGTCACCTTTTTTTGTTTAATCCCTAATCAAAAGAAAGTGACTCTTTATTTTGGTATGTGAATCAGAAATTCGGGTAAGAAATTTTGTTGACCGAGGGGAAGCTATTAGACATCCCTCGAGTTCTAGAATGATCGTTTTTATTAAATTATACTTATTTTAAATTATTATTTGGATATATTATTACATGTCATGACTTACTCCTATTTATTTTTTATTGTTGGTCTTTTTATTTGGTCTCGAACTCGATGCGTAACCGTATTGTTGATCTTCACGATTAGAGACATAATTGTCTTCTCTGCATCGCACTTAAATTATTTTTTCTATAAGCTTATGTTAAATTAATGAAAATTAATTATATGCGTTGGACAAGGTATGTCACCGCATCCTTGAGTATTTTTATGTTTTAAGAAAGATGTGTAGCCACATTCTTAATTAAAACCAATTTTTAAAATGGGTCATATATTTTAATAATTTACCTTTTACTAGAAAGTTTAAGTGTATTCTTCATGATTAAACTACCTCTGTTATTTATATTCATGAATTTTATTGTTGTAATAAGAACCCAAAATCTTAAACAAATAAATAAAGTTATTTTTTTTTTTTCATATTCTAATTCAACATAGATGCATTTATATTTTTAGCACTTACAAGTTATGACAACAGACATAGTAAATAAACATAAATATAAAAAATGTAACTCTACATCTCTTAGTTTTTCTTAAATAAATATTTTTTCTTTAGATAAATTTGACCCAATAAACTATTGAAATACTATTTCATATAATTGAATTAATTTTAAATTAATATTAAAGGTACCTTAATGATTATAACATATGGTACAAGATGGAAGATAACATTAGAATAAAATAAAAAGGAAACATTTCAATATTATAACATCGAAATTCAACACAGATTAAAATTCGAGCAAACATCACAATATTGGAATGAAATTTATGTAATCACAAAAATTAAAATGTACAATAAAAATTTAATGATACATCTTATGAAAACCAATTCACAAAAATGAAACAACGTAATAAGAAATTACAAACTTGAAATCACGAAAGTGAACGTCAACTCAACCTTCTTTTTATAGATTGAAAGAAAAACAAATGTTTGTTTTTTTGTAAGTATGTTGGCATTATTGAGTAATGTTATGTGTGGGTGATTATGTATAGTTGTAGTTGTGTGAATTTGAGAATTGATTCGTGTAGACTGTTGTTTTCTTTTCCTTTTTTTTTTCTTTCTTTTCACGTATTTTTTCTTGTTTTTTAATTTTTGGTTGTCTTCTATTTTTGTTTGTTTTTTATTTTTTGGTTCAATGTTTTCCTAGTAAGATAGGTGTAGGTGTGTGTTGTAGTTTGTAGGATGAGAAGTGGGGGTTGAGATGTGGGTGAGGAAATGGGGGCAGTGAGGTGAAGAGGGGTGGTTTGTTTAGTTTTAAGTGCAGATTTTTAAAGTAAATATAATAAAAATTATAATAATAAAAATAATAGCTAACTACTTTTAATTAAAAATGATAAAAATCAAATAGCTAGTTTAAAAATATAATTAAGAAATACTAGCTTATTTAATTTAAAAGAAAACGTATACTATTTTTTAAAAAAACTTTTTTTTAAAAAAAATATGATTGAAAAATAATACATACCTCAAAGTGTGACTCTATTTTTTGTAGTTTTCAGATATTGTAAAATAAACTTCATAAAAATAAGATAAAAGTCAAAATATTTATAAAAAATATTTAATCTTTAAAAAGGGTGTAAAACTTAAATTCGGTCAAAATTACGTGTCTACAGTTTGCCCCTCTTTGACGGGAAACATGAGAGTTTTCAGACAAAAATATAGATAAAGTGAATTTTTTTGACCGAACTCTTATTTTAAAGAAAAATTTGTACGATCTAGCCCTTGTTTTAGACATCCTACATATCCCGGGTGATAAAGGAATAAGGTAAGATGATGTTCAAGGAGATGAAGTGATGAGTTGGAATTTATGTGAGATTGTGGCTCTTATCCTTAATTACATAAAAATGAAAACTAATAGTCAAACGGAAAATAAAAGTACAAGCTCCTATCTATGCATCTTCTCTTGAGTCTTCACTTGAATTTTCATTTTCAAATATCACCTTGATTTTTGGGTGAGTATCTCGATCTTGAATTGAATTGGATGATTAACTTGCCACTTAGAGTGAGTTTTTGAAATTCTTCAAAAGGGCCACTTGAAAATGCTCTTGAATGACTACATGTTTTCTTGATTAGAAGTTAACTAGAAATAGATGTCAAGAAATCAGGCTGCTACATGCATTGAAGAAGCTGATTCTAGCTATCATAAGATTGATCATTTTGAAAAGAGTTGAAACTTTATTCTTGAATTTCAAATCCATAATTCGTTTGAAGAAACCTGAAAACCATCATAAAAAAAATCTTTGCCCCTGTTTTCACTAGAAAATTGTTGCGAGTTATTAGCAAATGAAAATATCAAACTAGGAAGTGTTTATCCTAGGAGAAAATAAAAATAATGTCTACGATTAGGAAGTGTTTATGTTAGGTGAAAATAAAAATAACTATATCGGAGTAGGAAGTGTTTATATTAGGAGAAAATAAAAATAACGATCTTTGACTAGGAAGTGTTTATCCTAGGAGAAAATAAAAAGAGCGTCTCAGACTAGGAAGTGTTTATCCTAGGAGGAAAAAAATAATGGTCCTAGACTAGGAAGTGTTTATCCTAGGAGAAAATAAACTAACGTCTCAGACTAAGAAGTGTTTATCCTAGGAGAAAGTAACCAAATCTCATTATGTAGGAACGTCCTACTAATTCCATTGTCCATAAGGGTCCTGCTAGATCCCATTATCCAAAAGGGGCATGCTAATTCCATTATCCAAGCAGGTCCAGCTAATCCCATTAGGAGGAGGGTCCTTGCTAATCCCATTAGGAGAAGGGTCCTTCTAGTCTAAATCCCATTAGGAAGAGATCCTTGCTAATCCCATTATGAGGAGAGTCCTGCTAATCCCATTAGGAGGATGGTCCTTCTAGTCCCATTATGAGGATGGTCTTTCTCAACTAAATCTCATTAGGAGGAGGGTCCTTTTAAACTAAAACTCATTAGGAAGAGAGTCCTTCTAAACAAAATCACATTAGTAGGAGGGTCCTTGATAATTTCATTTTGAGGAGGATCCTGCTAATCCCATTATGTAGGAGGGTCCTTCTAGTCCTATTATGAGGAGAGTTCTGTTGATCCCATTATGTAGGAGGGTCCTTCTAGTCCTAATATGAGAAGGGTCCTGCTAAACTAAATATCACTAGGAGGAGGGTCATTTGTATCCCATTATGAGGAGGGTTCTTTAGAGTCCCATTATGAGGAGGGACCTTCTAAACTAAATCTCATTAGGAGAGGAGGGTCCTTTCTATACTACGTCCAATTGTTCAGGAGGGTCCTCCAAGTCCCATTATGAGGAGGGTCCTCCTAATCCCATTATGAGGAGGGTCCTGCTAAACTAAACCCCACTAGGAGGAGAGTCTTGCTAATCTTCCTGTCCAAGAGGGTCTTTTCACGCGATTCCCAGTTGGAGTTCGCCTCAAAGGTCATTGTGCGTAAGACGTCCTCTTAAGCGTCTCCCTCTGTTTCGTACCCTGTTGGCAGTCGCAGCAGCAGGCACGCGGGTTTGTCCTTGAGATGGTGAGATGAGTCCACGTCGAGTCTCAAGGACAATCGATCGATCTAGAGCGTCCAATCCCATTTCTCTTTTCGAAATACAATCGAAAATTTCAAAGAAAAACTATTTTCCCTTGTTGTTGAAATTTTTTTGAAAATTGTGAATTTGGGGATGTGCTTTGATTCAAAATTCTGGACCCTTTCCCCCCTTTTTAGAGTCTATCCTTCTTTCTATACATTCATTATGGGAGGGAGATTTTTGTTTGGGGGAACAGAAAAGGGGATTTTTCAAAAAAAAAGGGAAAGAGTTTTGGAGATAGCAAATTTTTTAAGCTTTCTGGAGTAAATTGTTTTTTGAGACTTTAGTTGGGGAAAAATTTTCTTTAGGCAGCCACAATTCAGGTAAAGAGAGAGAAACTCGTAATAAAAAGAGGGAGAAGTAGTAAAAGAGGGATACTCACGAAATACATTCGAAAAAAGGGGCTGGTCTATTTCGGATTCACTCTTCTGCTTGTTGTAAGAGTTCTCGAAGTTTCATTGGTGTGAGGAAGTCAATGCATGTCCTAGGTCGTCATGTCCCGTCCCGCTACTCCAGGAAAGGTAAATCAACTCCCTTTCAATTTTAGCTCTTTTTTGTTCATTTTGGGATTAGAGCGTAATGAGTTTCGATGAATGAAGTTATATATGCTATTCAAAATTCATCTCTTATATTTGATATATCTTGGCCGTGTGTCTGAAAATCGACAGTCTCTGTTTAGTTTTGTTTGAGTAGTGCATTTGTTGTTCGGTTTCTAACTCGAGTCTTGAGTCTTGTGTTGTTTTCATTGTTATTCATTCTGCTCCGTTTCACCATGTTCTCATTTTGATTTAGTGTTAAACTCCCTTGGTCCTTCCCTCCTATTTGCGAAGCTTGTATCCATTATTTGTCATCCATACCAGTAACACATATATTAGTACCAAAGTGTTCGATCTGTTCTTGTTTTAATAGATATCCATTATCAAATTAAGACCCATGTTTTGGTTTTGTCTACATGCCCGTATGTTTTTTTTATTTGTTTCCGCCGATGGGCAACCTGTACGTCTCGCTAAAAGTGTTATTTTCATTGACCGCTTCTCTGTGTAAAAAATTAAAAAAAATCAAATACTATCGAATATAAATTTTTGTTTATTGCGTTTTCACTTTCAATGTGTTTCAATAGTTTGTTTAGTACAACGTGTTTTACCCTCTCTTTTTTGTAATATATTTCAACTTTAATTTAGTTTTAAGAAGTGATAAATCGCTATGCTTAAGAGTATTTTTGTATATATCTTGACGATATATTTAGTTCAAACTTAAGTAGTAATACCATGTTTAAATCTTAGATTACTGTAGACGTTTCTTTGACCAATGTTAGCTTAAATTCTCAACAAAGTTTTTCTCCAATCCTTGGTATTAATTTTCAACAGTATTTACTCTATCTGGGTATTTTGTTCATTCATGTTGGTTTGTGTTAGTGCTTAGCATGATAGTTTAAATCATATACTCTTTTCGTCTTAACGTACACTGCTTCCCCCTATGTCTATGTGCCTATTTATCGCAATAGATTAGTTTCATTAGGCCCCATTGGCGGAACTATTTTTCATATAATCAGGGTGCAACGTTCGGTTGTTATGTTGTATGTTTCTTTTTATTTGTTTATTATTATGGTTATTTCTTTATTTATTTATTATGCATCTTTGACCCTCAATTTTGATGCCCACAAGTTTTGTATACTTGTTTTTTCTATTAAGCACAGTAGCACCGTTCGACTTATGATTATTTGTCATCCCCTTAGTCAATTTGGTTTTGCTTTCTCTAAAGGGGTCATTTACTGATTTTTGAGGCATTAGTGGAATTTGTTATTTTTTTTTTCTCACTCTTAATTCATTGTTTTTGTTGGTTTGGTTTGAATGGATCTGTGTTTTCACTTAAATCATGCCCTATTTGTTATTTTTCTGTATGTTTACTCTTTTTTTTTGTTGCGTGAATTCCTTCGAGTTCATTGGGACTCCGCCTCCTCCTTCGCATCCTTTGTTTGAGCCACGAAGGCTCAAATATCTCTTCTTCGAGTTGATCATCCCACACAATAAAATAAAAGTAAATTAACGGACAGGTCCCGAAGTTTAATGAATTGAAAAAAGTCGAAGAAGTTGGATTAAATGACCCAAATTATTTTTATTATTTTGTATTTTGTTGTTTTAAAGCCTAATCCTTGTAACTTACTTATTATTATTTTGCTAGTCTAGAATAGGCACAAACAGAGATGGACTAAAAACCCCAAAATAAAAATGGATTTTAAACCCAAAAGAAAGTGAGTCCAAATACCGGTCCAGGCGGACAGAAATTGAATTTGGACCCAACCCTCTCTCTCCCTTCTCTTTTACTTATCGCTTATTTATTTTGATTGATTTTCATTTGTTTTAATGTTAGGAACTCGCAAATCCTCGCAAGGGGTCACTATGTTCTAACCGTTTCAATTAAATCGATCAACCGTAAAAGACTTAAAGTGACTTTAATATATTTTTGAGTTAAAATAAGTTACTTAAAATATAGGCTAGAATTTCACTTTTTAACGAATACTAAGTAATTTTTAAATCCAAAAAATAAGTTTAACATTTTAGCAAAATCAAGTTAGTTGTCAGATAAGCACAAGTAAGCTGACGTTTTGGGTTCTTTTAAACCTTTCCAAGGCGTTAATATGAATCACCGAACTTCCTAAAAAATCTTTCAACTCGATTTCCTGTTTAGTCAAATTGAAAGAATATTTTTATTAATCTTCCCTTTAGAATTAAGTGGCGACTCTAAAATAATCCTGAAAACTCACAAAAAATATAATCTTTCCGAAATTGTTTATAAAAGAGAATGACCACTTTGTTGTGGATATGGAAGATTCAAACCTTAAAACTAAAATTTTGGCTGGGTGAATACTGCGATGTGTTTCTTTCTCGGATTATATCAACTGTTTTTTTTTGGTTTTTGCATTCGGCCATATCACCCTCCGTTAAACGACGATTATTTTTTATTTACCACTTAAGGACGAGTATGCCAGTCCTATTGTTTCTTGAAGGAACAAATCTTGTTCTTCGGGGCAACCCTAACGAATTAGTTTTTGACTATGATAGTCACTAGTTGTTAACGGTCCCAGCCAAGTAGTCCGCTTATGTTACCCTTTTCACTATAAATACACCCACTTCCTAGTTCATTAAGAGAGAGCAAACCCCAATCCCAAAAGTGCGCATTGGCCTAAGATGACCCAACACCCAAGGATTGTTTAGATGTAACACCTGTTTTGCATCCGGTTCGAGCCAATAGAACTATTTTTGATAAAAATTGACTGGTCGACGGATCACGCGAGGGAAACGTCATGGTCACGACGATCGGGATGGACTCTTCGTCCCATACATTGTGTAATTTCTTTTGTTGCTCTCCCATAACCCTCGCAATATGTAGGACAACTGGTCATAGGCCACGACGGTCCGTCGAACGCCTTCGTTCCAAACACTTTCAACTCGAAATCTAGGTACTACTGTATCGACTCTCTGAACTTCCACGATTGAACTCAAGCAGCGATCGTCGTAGATACGGGGACCAGGTCACAAGCTGCGTAGACCAGTTACTACTGAAATAAACTCTCTTAACTTGGTGACGGACCTTCAGTACGAGACCGGTCGTAGATAGACGGGCTTCACAAGCTACGTAACCCGACTGGTCGATTCCGCTAAAATTTTTAAATGGGTGTTTCGGACTATTCCTGATATTGTTATGAAATTCGTGTGTACGTTTAGATAATTTATTTACTTGGGGTTAAAGAAGACGCTAGGGAATAAATAGTGGGTTACTTTATCATCTTTATACTTGATTATATTATAATTAAGGAACAGAAAAGACTCTTAAGAAGAATCAAAAAGACATGAAAGGGAGAACGAAGAGAGAGAGAGTAAGGAGACAACCTGCAAAGGCACTTGGCCACCGTTAGGCGTTGCTTGATAACGATTCTTCGGTGAGTTAGGTTATGGTTTATTTCTATAGATATAGTAAACTCTAAATAGTGATCGATATGTAGTGGGTGGGTATTGTAAAGTCCTTCTATGTGCTTAATTGTGTGTTGTATGTTGAATTGTGTTGATTTGGTGGGTAGAAAATTGAGCTGTTGAAATCTTCAATCTTAAATCCTCTCTATAGAGCCGCCTTGACATAGAGAGACTGATGAAATAATGAATGAGATCAATGGACTCAGAGTGTCACCTTCACGACCACATATATTGGGATCGAAGTGTCCCGTTCGACCCGGATTAGGGGATCGGCGTTTCACGTTCCGACACGTAGATGGTCAGAGTGTCACGTTCCGACACGATTTTAAAATAATACAGAGAAAGAATCTCGAATTAGTTAATAGCCCCTAAATTTGAAGACACATGGTCCCAAATTGAGTATGGTGTGGAGGCTTGAGTCCTCATAGGTGTGCTTGGTGTTGTTGTCCAATGGTTCTTGTACTTGTTGCTTGTCCCCGTGTTAAGTAATTGTGGTTGATTATATTATTATCAGTATATATGTTTTCTAGATTTTTAGTTTGGCCGGTGATACCGATCTCAATATTTGTTCCTTGTACTGAACCGCCTATTTGTAATTTCATTCTTTGTTATTTGTTGAGTGCAGCAAACGTGGCATCACTTCGCCTCGTCCCTCAAGCTCTAGCCAGGCGTCAGTACATTAGAGTTCAGGTTGAGCTATTATTCCTATCTCGTGCTGGATTATTTCTCGCTTGCACGTCTTGATTTCTTGCAGTTCGGACATTGACATGGCTTTTTACTTATTTTAGCTTCTTAATACTCTTAGTTTAGAATTTGAGGATGATGTCTTTGATGTGAGGACTTCCAATTTTGGGAATAATAGCATTAAACTTAGAAGTTTATTTAATTGATTTCCTTAATAAGTTTTGGATCTCTTCCGTATTTATTTTTTACTATTCATAAGTGATTTCCTGGTAAATGTTGGGGGTTGAGATTTTTTGTTCACATCACCCAAGTAGATAAGGTGTGGTGCACTCCGGGCCGTTTGGGTCGTGACAAACTGTATCGAGCGTTAACGTTCGTTGGTCCATCACTCCAGACGAGTATATTAGAGTCTTTAGGAACTGTATAGGGACCCCTTACTTTTTCGTTGAGATGAATATAGGACTTTAGAAAAACTCCATTCTTCTTTCTTTCGTGCTATTATTGGATCCAATTGTTTTCTAGGTTCTACAAATTGGTATCTGACAGTCTCACTGCTATTTCGCAGATGGTTAACTAGTGCACAACTGTTCCAACACCAACGCCGCAAGACAGGGTGGTTTGAGACAACCATTTGGACTGTAGCCTCGAGGAGGAGCATGTCAAATCCGGGTAAGAGGTCGCACGGAGAACTCCCTCTAGGGTATAGACAAACACCGCTGTCCAGCTAGTAATAGGCGTGACGTCTCCACCGCATATGAGGTAGTGAGAGAGGGTGAAGAAGGGGAAACAATCGAGGTTCCAGATGAGAATTGCCACCCCACCTACCCCGAGTGATTAACCATGTTCTTACTTATTCTTAGCGGTTTATCTGATCAGGGCCCAAAACACGCTCCATTTTGTTCTGCAACCAGCACGCTCAGGTTCCCGGGAGAAACATTTCAGGTCTGTGTGCCCCGCATGGATCCTCCCTTGAAGTGAGGCCCTTTCCCGATTTGACTACTGGGTCTATAATGACGATTGATCAGCATTAACTTTTCACTAAATTCTTAAGTTGATAACCTCCATCTCAAAAGGGTGCTGACTCTGGGTGCCTATGATGTTTATGGTTGACTTTGTCATAGCTTCTACATAAGATGGGACATATAAGAATGATTCTGTGTTGGAGTTTGGTGACATCCAGTTTCAGGGGAATGCCACAATGTGGTGCGGTCATATTTTAAGTGTCCCCCCACCAGCACAGGAAGACCACCTATGACCTTGGGCATCATTCTCTCTCTAGCTTATTGTATGGATAAGATAATATACCCCATACCTTGAGGGACAAGAGAGGAGGAGTTCCTGAGCCTTAGCAAGGCAGGATATTTGTTACTACTTAGGAGGCTAAATTTCGTGCAGTATCCCCGGTATGCCACCCCTCTTTGCTTCGTCCACAATAGCGATTCGCCGTTTTGTGAAATATTGAGGTCTGGTTTGCATAGCCCATCCCGTCCCAGCCTTACAGGGTAGCTTCTGCAAGCAAAAAATCCTTTCATGAAGTGGTTTTGGATACGCCACATTTTTGTGATAGCAAGTGGAGTGGTGGAAGCCAACGACTTCACCACTAGCGTCAACATCTAAGAAGTTCCGGTAAGGGAGGTGAGTAGTGTTCTTACTCCGAGGGCAAAGTTCAGGAGGTTACCCAGCCCGTCCTATTCAGTCGTTCACTACAGGATGTAGCTGGGGGTCTCGCAGACTAGTCAGCATTTTTTCTGAGTTGTGTGAGGTTATGCCCCCCAGACTTCGTCATGCTCAATCTCACAGAGACTATGCTTTAGTCCATAAATTGTTATGGATGTGAGAGACTGACTATTATGAAATATGTCCACAAAACATAGTTACAGACCCCCAATAGCTAGAGGTAGAGGGGTCATGGGTATGGGCCCGCCATTCTGGAGGACTGGTGGCCAAGGTAATGGTGGTCATCAATCATTTGGGGTGGCGGCAAGTTTGGAACTACTGGTGCGCAACATGGTAGGGGAACCGTGGCGAGACAATTGGATAGCAGCCCATTGTTATGCTTTTTCCCGGTAGTCTGAAGTAGAGACATATGATGCTAGTACACATTAATCTTTTGGTTTGTGATTGCACTGGCTTTGTATTATTTGTGATCCTGGATCCACATTTTCAGATGTATCTTCCTCATTTCTACTTGTCTGATTTATGGTTGTGATTTGCTTGACATGCCTATTCGTGTCTCACTCCTGTGGGTGAGTCTATAATAGTTTGAGAATGTATATATTATTGTCTGTGTGGCTTTTGTGGGGAGCAATACTCATGGTAGATTTGATTCTTCTTAGATATGTTGATTTCGATGTATTCCTGGTATGAACTTGGCTTTCTCCAAATTTTGCAATCTTAGATTGTAATGCTAAATAAACTGTGCATTGGCCAAGCCTGATACTGATCCGTTAGTGGTGGGACAGGGCGACTATATTTTCCACCCCCATTTTCGTATTAATCTCTTTTCTTCTTTCTTCGTGCTAAGAGATGGTTTTAGCGGGTTTTTTTCGCTTCTTGGCCCATCTCGGGATGATGACTTCCACGTACCTTCGATTATCCTGTTTCGATAGTCCGTGAGTGTTCTTCTGGATGTGTTTCCTACAGACCTTCCTGGTATTATTCACAGATAGGGATATTGATTTTTGTATTGATCTTGAGTTTGGGTACTCGCCCATTTTCCATATACCCCTTGAGAGAATGGCTCCAGCTGAAGTCAGGGAGTAAGGCCCAACTTCAGGAGTGGTTAGTCCCAAGGTTTTAGTTAGACAAGTCATCCCCCTTTGGTTTCTCCTGTTTATTTGTGAAGAAGAAGGATGGAAGTTTTCGATGTGGCATAGAAACTACAAACAACTGAATAAGTAACTATTCATAACAAGTATCCTATTCCTCGCATTGATGATTTGTTCGATCAGTTATAAGGTGCTTGTACGTTCTCAAAAAGTGATTTTAGATCGTTTATCATCATTGAAAATATTGGGCAGCAGATGTGCCAAAGACTCTTTTCGAACCAGGTATGGCATTATGAAGTCCTTAGTAATGTCTTTTGGGGCTTACGAATGCCCCTGCTGCTTTCATACTATGATGATGGGATTTTTGAAGTCCATATCGGGATCGCTTTGTATTTGTCTTTATTGATGACTACTGATATATTCGAAGAGCAGGAAAGAACCTGAGAGCATTTGAAAATTGTATTGGAATTTGTTGAGGGAGAAAAAGCCTTATGCAAATTTCCAAGTGTGAGTTTTTGGCTAGATTTCAGTTTTCCTTCTTGGGACACGTGGTTTCTACGATGGAGTGATGTGGATCATCTAAGATTAAAGCCTGAATAGTTGGGTAAGACCTACTAATGTTACAAGAGGTAAGAGCTTTGTTGGTTTAGCTAGCTGCTACTCCCGTCTTTTGTCAGATCTTTTCTTTCTGTTCTTCCCAATTGACAAATTTGACTAGCAGTCATGTACCATTTGTATGGTCGGACGAAGGTGAAGAAAACTTCCAGAACCTCAAGACCTTGTTGACTACTGCACAGCCAATTCTTACCTTGCAGTGAAGGTAAGATTTCATTGTTTACTGGTGATGCATCGTATCCTGGTTTGGGTGGTCAGTGCTAATGCAGGAGACGAATGTATTGGCTTTGCTTCGGTCAATTAAAAGTGCATGAACGCAACTAGCCGACCCATGATTTTGAGTTGGCTGTAATTGTGTTTGCCATTAAAGCAATTTGTAGACATTACCTATATGGGGTCAAGTGTGGAAGTCTATACAGAGTCATCGTATTTTACCACATATGTTCTTTACTCCGAAAGATTTGGATTTGAGGCAGTGAGGGGATGGAAATACTGAAGGACGATGAATTACTATTTTTGTTCACACCCGAAAAGCTAATGTTGTGGCAGATGCTTTAAGTAGAAAAGCAGAAAGCACATGGGGAAGTCTAAACCCACTTACAGGTTTCTCCAAGAAACTCCCATTGGCTAGAGATGTTCCGACTCTGGCTAATGACTTTATGAGGCTGGAAGTACTAGAGAATTGACTGATTTTTGGCCTGTGTGGGGCAGGAATCAAGTTCTTATCTTGACAAGGATTAAGGGAAAAAAAAACAGTTTTTACTGATGAGACAGCTGAGTCAAATCCGAGATATGGTATAAACGAGGATAAGGCTAACGAAGGCAAAAATTGATGAGGAAGGCGTTTTTGAGAATTAAGGGAATGGGTATGTGTGCCCGTTTTGTAATTTGAATTCACACTTTCTTACAGAGGCTCATAGTTCAAGGTATTCTATACATCCTGGTGCAACCACGATGTAATCGTACCAAAGCAACATTTTTGGGTGCCTTATAATGCAGCGTGACGATTGTGAGTTGGTTGCCCATGGCCCGACTTTGTCATCAGGTAACGTATAACAACCCAAGGCCTGGAGGAACACTTCAGAAAATGCCATTCCTCGAATGGATGGGAAGATTGCAATGGATTTGTGTTGGGTCTTCCAAAGACTTGTGGGCAAGTTTGATTCTATTTGGGTTAATCGTTTACATATTACTAAGTCTTGCTCTACTTCATTCCGGTCAAGGTGACTTACAATTCAGAGAAGTTAGCCAAACGTCATCTCTCCAAATTGTTCGTTGCATGGAGTTCCCCTTTTCATCATATCAGACAGAGGTACGCAATTTTACTTTCTCATTTGGAGAACAATTGCATGCTGAATCTAGTACTAAGTTGATCTAGTACCTTGCATTTCACCCACCCTCTTCAGCACCGATGGTCAGTCTGAGTGAACCGATTCCCAGGTGTTGGATGATATGCTTCGTGCATGGGTGATAGAATTTGGTGGTCATTGTATACGCTTCTACCCTTTAGCAGAGTTTTCATACAATAATAGCTATCATTCAAGTATGATATGGCCCCATTTGAGGCACGTATGGAGGAGATGGTAGTCTCACATTGGTTGGGGTTGTGATGATATGAGGTGAGACCCTGGGGTACCGTCTCTGTGAGGGAATCGTTAGATAAAGTAAATTCATTCAGGAGAAAGTTTCTCTAGCATCTCAGAATAGGAGGGATAAAAAATATGGCAGATCGAAGGTTGGGACTTGGATTTTATTGAGGGTGCAACAACAAGTCTTGCTGACGGTTTCACCCATTAAAGGGGTGATGCTTGTTTGGGGGGGAAGCGAGGTAAGCTTAGTCACGAGGTCTTTGGTCCATTTGAAGTTCTGAAGCGCGGTTGGGGGAGGTTGGCTATTAATAGGCTTGGTTGCCCTCCAGGACTCTCAGGATTGCACCCGGCATTTCATTGTGTCTATACTGAAAAAAAACCATGGGGATGGAAACCTACATTATTCGTTGGGGCTTCATTTGCTTCTTGATGAAATATTGGTCTTATGAGAGGACCTGTTGCTTTTAAGATAGGGAGATCCGCAAGTTAATCAAAGGAGATTGCAATCTATCAAGTTTAGTGGCCAGTAAATCGCCCAGTTGAATGAGTCCACGTGGGAGAATGAGGCTGATATTACAGAAATATATATCCACATCTTTTACAGATTTCGGGTACTCTTCCTCGCCCTTGTTTTTTCTTCCTGTGATCGTTCGATGGATGAACTATGGGTAACTTGGTATCTTTGTACAACCTGTTAGTCCGGTTCGAGCAGTAGAACTATTTTTGATAAAAACTCGTAAAACTGACTGGGCGACGGATCACGCGAGGACCGTCTGGTCACGACGGACCGCGATGGACTCCGTCGTCCCATACTTGTGTAATTTCTTCTGCTTTCTTCTGGCTCCTCATTACCTGCTCTGATGACATGTAAGACAAACCATCAATGCACACGTCCGTCGAAGGCCGTCGTTCCAAACACTTAACTCTGAAATCTGGGTACTCTGGAATCGACTTCTCTGAACTTCACAAGGAACTGGGCCTCACGACGCGTCGTAGATATGACGGACCGTCACAACTGAGTAACTCACTACTGAAATTACCTCTCTGAACTGGGACGGACCTGCAGGACTGACCGTCGTAAGCTACATGCCTCACAAAGCTGCGTAGCCCCGACTTTGTCAGACTTCCGCTACGTTTTTTTAAAGTGGTGTTTCGGACTATCATGATTATAGTTTACATTAGTGGTGTAATTTTAATAATTATTTACGTGGGGGTTAAAGAAGACGATAGGGAATAAATAGTGGTTACTTTTATCATCTTTTTATATTGATTATATGTTATTAGGGTAAAAGAAAATGAATCTGAAGAAGAAAATAAAGAGAACAGAAGGAGAAGAGTCCAAGAAGAGACAGGAACGAAGAGAACAGCAAAGGCATTGGGAAGTTAGCTTCTTGATCATGTATTCTTCGGGAGGGAGGCTATGTTTATTCTATATGAAGAGTAAACTCTAAAAGTGATCGAGATGTGTATTGGGTGGTATTGTAGTCTTCTTTGTTCTAATTGTGTTTTTTGTATGTTTTATTGTGTGATTGTGGTGGTTCGAATGATGAGATTGTGAAAATCTTCATCTTCAATCCTCGTCTATTAAGATGACGCCTTGACATAGGAAGACTTGAATGAAAATAAATAATTAGATAAATGGGGATCGGAGGGTCACGTTCGACACGAGGAATATTGGATCGGAGTGTCCACTTCCGACACGTTTAGGGATGGAGTGTCACGTTCCGACCCTGTATATGGGATCGTGTGTCACGTTCCGACAACACGATCAAATACTTAGAGAAGAATCTCGAATAGTTAATATGCTCAATTTTGAAGAACCTATTTCCCAAATGAGTATGGTGTTGAGGCTTGAGTCCTCATAGGTTTGTGCTTGGTGTTGTTGTCAATGGTTCTGTACTTCTTGCCTTGTCACCTTTTAAGTATTGTGTTTGATTATATTTATTCAGTATATTTGTTTTTCTAAATTTTTAGGGTTGGCCGAGTATACCTACTCCCCCCCCCCCCCAAAACGTTTTTTTTTTTTTTAAAAACCGTGTTTTTTATCCTTGGAATTTTGTTTTAAAAACTTTTAAAAAACCCCCCCCCCTATTACTCTTTGCACCACCCCCGACGCCCCGCCACCCACCCCCCCACGCCCTTGTTATTCCCCCCCCTCCCCCCCCATTTTGATTTTTTTTTTCGGCGACTCAACTTTGTTTTTTGTTGTTTCTTTTTTTGTATTTGTGGGTGCAGCAAGCGTGCCCATCGCCACCCCCCCCCTTTGGTGTTTTTTTTAGGTCGACTCGTCCCTCATCTCTAGCCAGTCTTCAGGACATCAGAGTGTTCAGGGTGAGTATTTATTCCTAGCTCGTGCTGGATTCTCTTCCTTCACGTCGTGATGTCTTGAAGTTTCGACATGCATCTTTTTACACCATTATTTTAAATCCTTCTTACATACCTTAGATTTAGAAATTTTAGGATGATGTTCTTGATTGCTACTTCGCGTTTTTGGGAATAATAGTAGTAACTTTAGAAGTTTTATTTTATTATTTTCGTTAATAAGTTTTTGGATCTTCCGCATTTTTTTACTATCAATAATTGATTACACCCGGTAAATAATTGGGTTTTTAGATTTGTGGTTCGCTCACCTAGGGAATAAGTGTTAGTACCATCTGCGCTCGTTTGGGTCCGCTACTGTGGAACCATTAGAAAGTATCGGCCTTGATTCCAAAGAATCCCATGCACTCGGATAAGATGAATCCATATTTGTGTGTTGAATATGAAAGTGGTTGCGTGTTTACTGTTTGTTGTTCCTTGGGGTATAAACTAACTAGTTGTACTGTGTTTGTTTTTTAGTTTTTTTTTTGTGTAAAAGAAAAAATGTTTTTGCGTCAGTTTTCCTCAGTTTCAATATGGTCACCAAGACGCCAGACAATCTCAAAGCTTGTGAAAAGAGAGAATTCTTGATTCACCTGGGCCATTTATCTTTGATAATGGACTTCAAGGTTTGTTCCACGTTTATCGAGGTAATTATGCGATTCTGGGATGACGAATGGGTGGTGTTTCATTTTTGAGACGTCGAAATAACATTGACTCAAGAACAAACAAAGGACTGTTTGGAATCCATCGGAACATGTGATAAGAGAAAAAAATAGTCAGATCATCATATCCTTTTACTGGATAAACCGACTAGTGAGAAGTTGAAAAACATTCTATTGCTTGTAAATGCGGACTGGTTGGATGCTCAAGACATACCTCTAATAAGATTCTTGGAAAGCTGGGGGCACAACAACTATTTCAAATTATTAAAGAATTCCATGATCACAGTACTTGGACGCAAACTCAAACTATTTCTTTCTCTGCATGCCTTTTGAGAACGATGGTGTTCCCACATGATGAAGGAAAAAGGATTAATACCCGGGTTGTGATGGTAGTAGAAGCCAACTTTAGATGGACTGGTGACGAATGGGATGAAAAGAAGCACCACAGTTTGGCCCCGATCATCTTGGTCGTCATCTATCAATCATTGTGATTGTGTAAGAACGGGTTCTCATTTTTCCAAGGTTGCAACATTCTACTTCATTCAACGGGGATACAGATCACCTGTGCCAAGATGGAAACGGCTCCCCTATCACAAGTTGGAAAACCAGCCATGCGAGTTTCCCTGATATTTGAATCTCTCTAAAAGCAATCCGCATATTCCCAATTATATCACCATAGATGCAAAGGCAAGGGTATTTTATGATCTAAGAGAAGGAGAAATACAGTGGATGTTGCCGAACATCAAGTCCGAAAGGATAGCAGCGCAGGGGTCCAAACATCCATTTTTGATTCTTCTCGACATCAGGTGATTGCGATCCTACAATCCAGCTAGGGTGATGCACCGGCAAAACGCAAATCACACCCATCCAAGGGGATACTAGCTCCTTCGTTGTCGATTACAGCGGGTGCGATAAAATACCTTTTGCCAAGATTATATTATAAGAATGGGCCGGACGTGTCAACATGAAATGGGATATGGATGAAACAGACATGAAGTTGGGTATGTTGTTGCAGAATGATTTGCGTGGTGTAGTGAACCCAACACCATATGTGGGTAGAGAAATCAAAGACATACATATAAGACTTCAGATCTACGCATATCATTTTCAGCAGGAATGGGGCCAAAATGAGAAGGAATTTCAACGAAGGGAGCAAGAGTACCATTCTAGAGAATTAGAAAGTCAGAGGGCTTTAGCTGCAATGTCACAAGAGGTAACCGATGCAAGGGCCTGTTTAATACGTCTAGATGAAACCTTGTATGAGTAGATCAACATTCTATGTGTTGTGTCACCATCTTCAAAAGTTGTGTTCGCTGATCCATATGTGTTAACAATCAGGTGCATCATCCGCAAAGAGGTAGAGAAATCCATAGGAGGAGCAGGACCATCCACCTTTTAATTCCCCTGCGTGGGATTATTTTTTGTTTGTATTCGCAATGTATTCCCTTTCCCAGAAAATGTACCCCCGTTTGATTATAACTATGTAACGAATGCTATGATTATTTGTAAAGTTGTTTTGGGAGAGGAAACAATTTGTTTTAAATGACGCAATACATCCTTCATATCGCAGGCCTACCCTTGGCACAAAAGGATCACATGCATGATTAGAACGCGATATATGTGGTTTAACTATTTATGTGATATGTTGCTTTGAGTGAGGATATCGTACCCCCACTATTGTCCAGATTTTTCCAGAAATATATACACAAGTCACTACTACAAGATGTCTGACCAAAATTTTCCGAGTCTTGAGAAATAACCCCAAAAAGACATCTCATACTCCAAGTCCTAAATCACTACTTTACTATTTTAGGAAAGGCAAGATCACTGTTATGTAAAAGGGTAAGAGTATCCAGGTGGAACTTACGGGAGAGGAGTTACAGAGAAAGATAGAACAAATCAAGAGGTCAAAGAAGAAGGACTTAGGGTCGAAGCCACGTCAGTCTACAAACCTGCAACTTCGGCGCTGGATGAGGATCTGGGTCAAAAATGAATAAGAAGAAAACATTGAGGCAGAGAGATAGAGGATTTGAGTAAGAAGTTGGATATGCTTCGATTGAGGATTCAAGAAAGGGAAACGAGAGAAGCAGAGATAGAGTTAAACACCGCAAGTCTGTTAGCCAGAAATGCATCGCTTGATGAGGAACTGACATACAGCCGGAGTTGCAGAATTGATCCATATGACTGAAAGAAGTCTAGATGAAGGAAGAATAACAAGACATTTCCACCATAACATATTCGACAACCTTCACAAATGCGTGAGAAATCTCTAGCCGCGAGCAAGAGGCTATTGGTTTGGCTATGATCCTCACCCTGGAGATACTGAGGGATGACTTAACGCGGAACGGTCACAAGCCTCCTTTTGGGTAATCTTAGAAGGTGTAATATAAGTGTATCACTCTTCCAGCCGATGAGCCGACGCATCATGTAAGAGCGAAAGTTATGTCTTGCGCTGCTTTGCAAGAACATCTTGGATGGAAACCTCATGAGGGAGTGGCTTCAGCTTTAGACATGAAAAATCTTCAAAAGTATGTGCCTTCCACCTGAACTAGCGAGGGCATATGATAGAAGAATGCGTGCAACTTAAGGCGAGAATCTTCCACCAGATCAACATTGGGAACATCCCCCACACGTGGGGTAATAATACAATTCTCACATATAACTAGTCAAAGCCGATTGAGTAAACTTGATTTGTTTGTCATTATTTTAAACTGTTCAGAGGATCAATGCTGCATATCCACATGGATTTGGTTTGGAATGGGGTCTTAGCCCCTATCCATGATGATGATAGAGGTCTCGATCCCTTTTAGGAGAAATCTTTAAACCGTGTGCTTACCACGATGTTGTAGATCATAGTCTCTCAAGATGTCTCAATTTTTGATACGACATAGAAGCCCTCATAAACATGTGAAAAATTCGAGTCGAGTTTGTTCCCCGTGGCTGAGACGACGTAGAGAAGAAGAATGATTGAGATGTAGTCATCATTTTATCTTTAAAGCTTTGTTGTTATCTTTCGTTTTCCATGTAACCGTCAAGACTGAATAAATGAAAAATAGTATTTTATCTTGTACTCTAACTACGTTGATCCTGAATTCTCTTTATGAGATACGTAGGCAGTCTTCATAGGACCGACTCCTACCTTTAAAAATTTTCATTCTCCCCCTTTCATGATACAAGGAGATACGAAGACTATATCAATTGACGTCAGCAGCTGCAAGAAGACTTTAGCTCAACGTGATCTAGCCTTTTTGAGATAGTGTCAAACTAAAACAAGAAAACTCCTTCTTGTTAAAAAATTATTTTCGTCCTTCTTCGTGGGTCGAAGATATCCTCAAACAGACTTGTGTGTTTGTTAGCTCTTTTTAATATATGATGCATTTCGTATTTTGATTCTAAATTGACAAATTTGCCTTTGAGTTGTTTTCCTTCTCAGGTACTTTGAAACTGATCTGTGTCAATTAAGCTGGCAAATCATCCCTATTTCACCAGATCTAAAGGTCCCACAGATTTCTTTCCCAGAAAAGATTCAGACAAAGGAAAAACAGTAATGGGACACAACAATGAAGAAGTTAGTCTCACTGACGTTGTTGTGGCTCAAGCCACCGTAGCGGACCAAAACAAATTGATTATGCAACAGATTGTGGAAATGAGGGTGGAGATTTAAAGGAGACAGGATCTGCCTCCACCAGGTTTCAATGTCAATGCTGCTGATGGGAGACCTCCTATCTACTTCCCTTCTTCAAACATGGAGCCAGCTCAGAATCAACCATCTACACTTGCTCAGAATCCTTCCATTATAGACGTGACTATCCAAAATCCCCAATATCCTTCCGCATCCTACCAAACTCCACCTCCTCCTCAGAATAACCACGCCCAAATATCACCCCATCCTAAAAATACCCAATATCAATCCGCTCCACCACCGCAAAACCAAATCCAATATGCAAACCAAAATACTTTCAATCCCCAAACACCCCACCACCACTTAAATCAAAATACCAATCCTCAGACTTATCCGCAAAACTACCAAACCACCCAGAATGCCCAAATCCCTTCCGTAGCTCCACCCCTACCTAAAAGAACAACTTTCCAGATTCCCGTCCCGACTGAGCACGACGTGCATGGTTATGAGCTGGACCACTGCGAAGAATAGGAAACTGAATGGAGGGCAAACGAAGAAGCAAAAATGAATATGAATAAAGAGATCAGGAAAGCCATGAAAGAGTTCCAAAGCATCTCTGATGTCGCTGGTCTTAACTATGAGGATTTATGCATCCACCCAAATTTGGACCTCCAAGAAGGGTTCAAAATTCCTAAGTTTGATACTTTCGAAGGAGTAGGAAATCCTATGTCCTATAAGAGGTCCTAATGCGACCAGCTTGTTAGAGTTGGTAGAGACGAAGCTTTATTGATGTGGCTCTTTAGACGAAGTCTATGCGGGGGGTTCGGGAATGGTTCATCTCCCACGAGACCAAGCAGTGGCCTAATTGGAATGCTTTTGCCAAGGAATTTAGTGGTCGGTTTGCTTACAACATAGAAATCGTTCCCGATCGATACTCCTTGAAAAATATAAAATAAAAAATCCACTGAAAGTTATAGAGAGTTAGCCTACAGATGGAGAAATGAAGCAGTTAGGGTAAGGACGCCTGTGTCTGAGAAAGAAATAGTGGAAGTGTTTGTGTGGGTGCAAGAGCCCGAATATTATGATAGAATCATGTAGCTCATTGGAGCAAAATTTGCTGAGATAGTCAACATTGGTGAGACTATCGAAGATGGTTTGAAAATAGGGAAAATAGCCCCCGTTGCCGCATCGCCCAGATCGTTGGGATTATTAAAGAAAAAGAGAGAAGATATTGTTGTTGTCTCTTATGAGGGGAAGAAGACTCCCAGAAGATCATCGTCCTCGCAAGGTCGTCCTCGACCTTCCCATAACTCCTATCAAGCTTTCTATACACAAGCTAGTCATCCAAATAATCCTTTAGTAATACCAAAATACTACCTCCCCTTACCAAAAAGCCCCCTCTCAATATTACCAATGTCTAAAATCCTCCTCCACTTTACCAAATTCCATCCCCCTACTACTAAAATTTTGCTCCTAACTGTGCCAATGTGCAGTCGAGTGACAGAGCACCGCCTTTACCAAATTCCATCCCCTTACTACCAAAATGTTGAACCTAACTGTGCCAATGTGCAGTTGAGAGACAGAGCACCACCTCTAGTCTATCATGTCCAAGATCCACTCTACCAAAATACCTCCCCAAACTACCAAGCTCCATCACCAAATTACCAAAAAATTTCATATCCCAGAAGCCAAGCTCCCCATTCAAATACAAGAAATTATTAAAGGTACCCCCTCAGTAACAAGGCAGTTATGATTCTCCTCGACCCAGATTCATGAAGAAGCTTCCTAGGAACTTTACTGCGCTCCTTGAAAGTCAAAAAAAGTTGTACGATCGACTGGATGTGACCGGATATATCCACCTTGTGGGCCCCAAGACGGTGGATACTAGTTAAAAATTCTACAGGCCCGATCAAAGGTGTGTGTATCACTCCAATAGTGTCGGACATAATAACGAGGACTGAATCAACCTTAAGCAAAAGATTCAAGATCTGATCGACCAAGAGGTGGTTTCTCTCCAATCAGCCACGCCTAATGTCAACACCAACCCTTTGTCAAATCATGAAGGTGTCAATATCTACATGATAGAGACGGATGATGAGTGGTGTATGACTAAGATCACAACTCCAGTAATTCATGACGAATTAGAAAGGTCGTGACCTCATTAAGCGTCAAAGGGAAAGAAGAGTTCGTGATCCTGACACCTGTGAAGGTTGTTGTCTTGGTGCCATAAAAAACTCTTGTCAGGCCAAAATTTGTGATTGAAAACGCGGCTGCTCAGGGTATGACTCGATCGGGGAGGTGTTATACTCCCGAAGAGCTGGATCTTGGAGGACATAAGAAGGATAAGGTTAAAAGGCTGATAAGCGAAGACGAAGCGGAGAAATTTTGAAGAAAGATGCAGCCAAAGGATTATTCTATTGTTAACCATTTGGAGTAGAATCCAGCCTAGATTTCTGTATGGGCCCTGTTGATGAGCTCCCAGTTGCACAGAGAGGCATTGATGAAGGCTCTCGATGATATATATGTGCCCGTCGGCACAATCAGTGATAATGTGGCCGCTACGATCAATCAAGTTATTCGAGGGCATCAGATTAGCTTTTGCAATAACGAGTTGCCTTTCGAGGGGAGGTCACACAACAAGGAGTTGCACATCACTATCATATGCCGTGAGTAAGTCATAAATCACATCTTGGTGGATGATGGATCCAGTATGAACATTTTCCCATTGTCGACATTAAGGCAGTTATGTTTTGACTTGGGAAAGCTAGTACAAAACCAAGTCTATGTGAGAGCCTTTGATGGGGTTCAGAGAGATACGTTGGGAGCGGTGAATCTGATCATCCAAATGGGTCCGTAAGAATTCAGCTCATAGTTTCAAGTCTTGGATATCGACACCGACAATAACCTTCTTTTGGGAAGGCCTTTCATCCATATGACTGAAGTTGTGCCTTATACTCTACATCATATGATGAAACTTGTTTGGAAAGACGAAGAGCTAGTTATTCATGGCGAAGGGAGTCACTCCAGCAGACAGGCGCCAATTATTGATAGGTATCGCGAGGTACAGATTTCTACACGGTGGAGTTGGTAAATGCCACCGGTGAGAGCTTGGCCCCATAGACTCCCATGCCTGGTGTGTACATATGATAGACACGGTGATGGTGCAAAATGATTTTGAACCAGGATTCAGATTGGAAAGAAATTTACAAGGAATTATTGATCCTATTTTGGTCCCCATGAAAGGAGATAGATATGGTTTGGGGTACATCCCCACAGATGATGATATGAATACGAAGAAAAAGAATGATCAAGAATTGGATAAGAAAATCCCTCATGTATATCAATCATTTCCAGTCCAGGAGTATACCGAGCATGACCACCTTGGGGAAGAAATCTGCGGCCTTTTCGAAGAGATTGATGTTGTCATTGAGGATGAGGTCGAGCTTACACGATTCCGCGATGCAAAGCCTGAGGAGATGCTGCAGATTTGGACCTCCATACCGATTTTAATTCCCCAAAATCCTTGGTAGAAGGGAATCATTTATGCATATTTAGATCGGTGGCGGTCCGAAAGAGACCCGAGACCCACCATTTTGCATTTTCTTAATTGCTTGAATTTTAAAATTCCCCTGTGATGTTTGAAAAGGAAACATGGACCTTGGTCGTAGAAAAAGTTTGCATTATTTCTAATTTGAATGAAAGGGGTCGCGGAGTCTTATTATTTGATATTGTTTCATATATGAATCTTCTATACTTTATACTTTTTCACATTGTCCCTATTTATGGTTTCCAGTAATTTATTAATTTTAAACCTGGCCACTTTATGTTAGTCACGAGATGACAAACAAAATGATGAAGGTGATGGCGAGGTTTGAATGAATAACGTAAACAGGGAAAATGATGCACCAGAAAGTTTGTTAAAGATTTTCCTACAGTTTGAAAGTCACCATAAGCTGAATTTGTAGAAAACTGATACTGTGAATCCGAGAGACCAAGAATGTGTCAAAGAGGTCAAAATCAGTGTTCATTTGAATTAATCTCATAGAAAGGATCTAATACACTTACTCACCGAGTACATTGATGTGTTCGTCTAGGAAGTCAGCGACATGCTAGGGCTGAGTACCAATGTTGTGTCTAATAAATTGCCGATTAATAAAGGGTTTAGTCCGGTAAAGTAAAAGGCTCAGAATTCAAGCTTGAGTTGAGTCTAAAGATCAAAGAAGAGATCACCAAGCAGATTGAGTCTCGATTGGTGGAAGTGATGCAATACCCGACTTGGTTGGCTAATGTTGTTTCGGTCGCCATAAAAGATGGGAAGATTAGAATTTGTGTCGACTATAGAGATCTCAACAAAGCTAGCCTAAAGGATAATTTTCAATTGTCAAACATTCATATTTTGATCGATAATTGTGCTAAGCATAAAATACATTCATTTGTGGATTGTTACGCAAGTTATCATTAGATTCTAATAGACGAGAAAGGTGCAGAAAAGACAGATTTTACTATACCTTAGGGTGTATATCATTACAGGGTGATGCCATTTGGCCTAAAAAATGCTGGTACTACCTATATAAGGGCTATGACGACTATACTTCATGATATGATTCATAAAGAGATCGTGGTGTATGTGGATGACGTCATAATCAAGTCCCGCTAGAGTTCGGACCACTTGACGTATTTGAAGAAGATTTTCAACCATTTACAGCGTTATAACTTTAAATTGAATCCCGCTAAATAGCTTTTGGAGTGCTATATGGAAAGTTGTTGGGATTTATAGTCAGTAAAAGAGATATTGAGCTCAATCCTTCCAAGATTAAGGAAATTCAAGAGTTACCTCCTCCAAAGACTAAGAAGGAGATGATGAGTTTCTTAGGGAGATTGAACTAGATCAGTCGATTCACAGCTCAATCAACCATGGTGTGTGAGCCTATCTTCAAGATGTTGAAGAAAGACGCCCCGATAAAGTTGACTGAAGAGTGTCAAACTGCTTTCGATGCTATCAAGAAATATTTGTCCAATCCACTGTTATTGGTTCCTCCACGAGGAGGGAGTCCATTGTTTTTGTATTTATCCGTCTCAAATAGTGCATTCGGATCCTTACTTGGTCAACACGATGAGACAGGAAAGAAGGAAAGGGCTATCTATTATATAAGCAAGAAGTTCACGCCGTATGAATCTCTTTATACTCTTCTAAAGAAAATGTGTGGTTCTTTGACTTGGCTCGCCTAGAAGTTGAGACATTATTTGTCTTCTTATACTACACATCTCATTTCCAGAATGGACCCGCTGAAGTATATTTTCTAGAAGTTGATGCCAACAGGAAAGTTAGCTAAGTGGAAAATGTTATTGAAAGAATTTGACATTGTGTGTGTGACTAAGAAGGCGATAAAGGCACAGGCCTTGGCTGATCATCTAGCAGAAAATCCCGTTGATAAAGAGTATGAACCGCTCAAGACTTATTTTCACGATGAAGAAGTATCATTTGTTGGTGAAGATATTTTTGAAGCATATCCTAGGTGGAGACTATTCTTTGATGGAGTGGTGAATCACCAAGGGAAAGGTATCAAAGTGGTCTTAGTGTCATAATCGGTTTAGCACTATCCCATGACGGCTAAGCTCCATTTTAATTGCACGAACAATATGGCTGAATATAGCTTGTAGTCCTTTGTTTTGAAATGGCCATTTGACCATGAATTTCCCGAGCTGTTCGTTATTGGAGATTCGATCTATTAATTATCAGGTTCAAGGAGAAGGGGCTGTTAATAATCCACAGATTACACGGACTGCAACATGTAAAAAAGTTTTGGCAGGGATTCCGCAAGATCGTGTTCATTCACCTCCCAGAAATACAAGAATGATTTGGCCGATGCTCTTCGCCCACCATCGATCGATGATAAGAATCCATATACTGATACCTTAATCTTCTAGACCTAAGAGACTGAACACCCATTCAGTCCATTGTTCCCACGTTGAAGCGAACCAGACGGTTTCCATGGTATTTTGAATATAAATAGGTAATTTTGGAGTCCAAAATATTTCTGAAATGCTATTCCACAAGAAGAAGTTCGATAAATTGTGTAATGCTGGCAACTTCGTGTGTGATGGAGAACACCTTTATAAGAGGACCCCAGATTTAGGCCTTCTCAGATGCTGTTGAAGCTACGAAGCTTATTGAACAGATACATGATGGAGTTTGAAACGCAGATATGAATGGACTCACTTTTGCAGGGAAGATCCTGCGAGCCAGTTATTTCTGGATGACTCTGGAGAATGATTGTTGCATGTTTGTGTGGAAATGTCATAAATGTCAAGTGCATAGTAATTTGATGCGACGCCACCTTAATAACTCGATGATATGAGTCCACCTTGGCCATTTGTAGTTTGGGGTATGGACGTAATCGGTCCGATAGAGACAACCGCTTCTAATAGACATAGATTTATTTTGGTTTCCATTGACTATTTCACCAAGTGGGTGGAAGTAGCTTCATACAAGTCGGTGACGGAAAAAGTTGTAGCTAATTTTGTTAACAACAATTTGATATGCAGATTTGGAGTGCCAGAATCCATTATTATTGATAATGGTGCAAATCTCAACATTCAGTTGATGAGAGATATATGTGAGTAATTTAAGATTACTCAGGCGAACTAACACTTACTCCTCAAATACGGATCTAAGAGGCCAAACCAATAGAATCTCAAGAAGTCCGAGAGAATATGATCTGACCAACATCGAGGTTGGCATGAGATGTTTCCATATGCTCTGTTGGGTTATCGAACAACTATCAGATTGTCGATTGGAGCCACTCCATATTTTCTAGTATATGAAATAGAGCAGTCATACCTGTTGAAGTTGAGATACCATCCCTAAGGATCATTCAAGAAGCAGGATTGAGTAATGCTGAGTGGGTCAGCAAGCGCGTCGATCACTTAACGTTGATTGATGAAAAGAGAATGATTGTCATTTGTCATGATCAACATTATCGACAAAGAATGATTCGTGCTTTCCACAAGAGAGTCAAAGCCATAATTTTTGAAATTGGTCAGCTAATACTTAAGCACATTATCCCTTATCAGGATGAGTACACAGGAAAATTCGCACCAAATTGGCAAGGACCTTACATGGTTCGCAAAGTATTATCTGGAGATTCTTTGATCTTGTCGGAGATGGATGGCACCACATAGCCGAAACCGATTAATTCAGATGTTGTCAAGAGATATTACATGTGAAGCTTCGGTTTGTATTTCTATTATTTCCCTGTAATCGTTCTATTTGCTTGTATTTGGTTTGTTTAAAATTTCATCCCTCTTTGTAATGAACTACGTCTGACCTGAATTCTCAAGAATGAGATACGTAGGCGGTCTATGTCGGCCTCGGTCACCCCGTTTATCCCTTTTAACATTTCTTCGTATTTGAACTACGTTCGACCTGATTTCTCAAGGATGAGATACATAGGCGGCCTATGTCGACCTCGGTCGGTTTCTTTAAAAAATTTCTTATTATTGTTAACCTTGAGGGGGAACTACGTTTGACCTGATTTCTGCCTCAACGAGATACGTAGGCGCCACAAGGGTTCAGTCATCTTTTCCGTAAGATTTCTATTTCTCTTTACAATAGAAACTGGGACATAATTTTTGAGAGGGACTCAAAAATTGTCAAGAAAAAGATTTTTCCTCAACATGTCAAGACCGAAAATATTTCAAATTTCACAACTTGGACAAATGATTTGCTTAAAAACAGTCAAGGATAAGCCAAGACAGTTAACTGGGACAGAAATTTTGAGGATGGCCTCAAAATTTTAACATGGATTTATCGCCAGTCTAGAGTGACTTTGAATACTCCCAAGCTAATAATCAGATAGACCTTCAAGCATCAGACTCAAGGAAGTTCACCAAGCCTGACGTGACATGACACTTGGCAGTCACCCTTTTCAAAATACTACTTCTCAAAAATTTATTTTTCTTAAAGATTTTCCCTTTATGTTTCCTTTGTTTTGGCATAAAGTAAATTGTCTTATCTATCAAGAATTGGGAGATCAGAAGATCAACCGGAGATAGCATGAAAAAGAAGTACACAACGAAAGAATCGACACATAGCAGTCCATTTTGAAACTAACAATTTTCTGTGGATGTAAATTCATGGTATTGCTTAGAATTCATTAAATTTCTTCGATTGACGAATATGGGAAGTCAAGGGGGTAGAAAGCTCTTCCCCAAAATCTGCGATGTTTTTGCAGATGAGGGATTATTTTATATTGCACATATCGAAGGCTTGGGAGTGTTACATTATTTTGTTTCTCAGCAACATGAAGGCTATAAGAAGCGTCCTGTTAGATTCAAAGAGGAACCAACTTATAATGTCTTTACTAGAAATATAATTTTATTGATATTATCGTTTAAGATGATACATTACCCGAAGGGTCATCTATTAATCAAGACAATACACTACCCATGAGGGGTCATTTTATTTTATTCTCGATCTGGACGATACACTATCTGGAGAGTCATTTTACCGTTATTTTCATTGAGACGATATGATTATTTAAAAGGCACCAAGAAGATCACTGTTGCTTGATTGAAGCACTACCTTCATTTTGTACCAAGGATGACATCAAGAGTTAATATCCATGCATCGCGAGTTAATACTCATGCATCATGGAAGATCATGCGTCGCAGAAAGTTATATATCGCGAGAAGATATTCATGCCATGCATAAAGTCATGCATCACGGAAGATCATGCATTACGAGTAATTTTAATGCCATTGGCTAAGATCGCATCGCGATCAATTCTGCAATCGCGAAGATCATTCATTGCGAGTCAATATTCATGCATTGTGGAAAATCATGCATCGCGAGTCAATATTTATGCATCGCGAGAACATATTCATGCGTTGCAAAAATTTATGCATCGCGAGAAGATACCCATGCCTCAAAAAAAGTTATTCATCGCGGGAAGATATTCATGCCTCGTAGAAAGTCATGCATTGCAGAAAATCATGCATCGCGAGTCAATATTCATGTATCGCGGAAGATCACTTATCACGAGTCAGTATTCATGAATCACGGAAGATCATGCATCACAAGTTAATATTCATACATCGCAAAATATCATGCCTCGCGAGTTAATATTCATGCATCGCGAGTTAATATTCATGCATCGTGATTTAAAAATCCCTCACAGAAAGTTTGCATCGCGAGAAGATATTCATGCCTCATAGAAAATTATGCATCGCAAGAAGATATTCATGCCTCTCAGAAATTTATGCATCACAGGAAGATATTCATGACCCGCAATAAATCACACATCGCAGGAAGATATTCAAGCCCTGCAAGAAATCATGCACTGCCAGAGAAGGAATTGTGCATCTCAAGAGAAATATTTATCCATCGGCATCAACTGGATTCTTTTATTTTGAGTAAAAGTAAACATCAATAAGCGCATCGAAGACGACATTAAGAGAAATATCAGCACTGCATCAATTTCTATTTATTTCAACATCAAATGAAGAATACATCAAAGATTATATCGCAAACATAAGACATAAGCTTTATTGGCTTTACATCAAACCGGTCAAGTTGACGTCAAATGCAGAAGAGAGCAACCAATTGTCCACCCGGTAAAGACACTATCTCCCATTTGAATTTCATTTTTATGCTGACGAGCATCCGAAAGGGTGAATTCTCCAAAAACCGCACGTGCGGACAACATCAAAATGGATGTAGCACAACGTCGAACTTTTTCTTAGCAGCGAACTGGGACATAGTCCAAAGAGGACTGTCAAACTCTTGAGACGCGAGTAGAGGATGCGACTTTCACCTCAAACCACACCTCTATCAGAAGGCATGTGGATTTTTCTTTGACTTTTGTCATTTTCAGTCTCGCATCCAAAAATTTTAGTAGTTGTTGGAAGCAAGTTTCCAATCCGATTGACAATACACCAAGAACTTTGGAAATTATGTTCGTGTAAATTCTTACTTATGGGTGTGAAGTGCACCACATTCATGACTAAGAGGTTACAAGCCTTTTTTTCACACTCGACCTAATTTGTCACTTGTCTAGAACCAAATGTTATCTAACATTATAGATTTCCTTTTCAATCGATTGAGTCAAACTACAAGCAGCTCGATTCCTTGGATTTAAGGATATGTAGGCGGGCTTAATGTCGAAAACTTGGCTGTATTGAAACATTCGATCTTAAATCCTACTCCCGGGTCTCCCTATTCCTTCATAATTCGGGATCGAGATGACTTTTGAATTCTTTCAAAATCATGCGTTAAATAAGGCGCATCGAACTACAAGTGGCCTAATTCTCATATAAGCTAAGATATGTAGGAGACCCATGTTCGGGGTTCGGCCATAATTCCAAAAGTCAGTACAAATCCCTTCCTAAAGATGATGTATGGTCAGTCAAATTGGTTCGATCAATTTTATTTTCCTCGGATTTCTTGCATCAATCCAAGTAAAATCAGGGACAGTTGTTGACACTCAATTTTGACCCTCCCGATAATAATTAATTTTTGAGCTTCCCAATTCAAACGATCTAAAATAATTAGTCTCATAATTATAATAATAGCAATAACAATAAAGGTAATAATAGCTTTTGCGAATTATTTCAACTAGTTTTGTCAATTTCTATATTTCTGGATAACATAGTTTGTCCTACAATTATGCATATAATTATAATAGTTTATAAATATTCGAAAATCGTCTTAAGGGATTGAATGTTTTACCATTTTAGTTTAGCCTTATAATAGTGTGCATTGTGGATGGGTTATTTTATAATTGAGGTGATTATTTGTTTCGTTAAATTAAGAAGCTTAATAAATCAATCTATATTAGTTAATCTTATTAGAAAAACTCCTAAAATCATTTTTTGGGCCGTTATTATACAACTATCAACAGCCCATTTCCTTTCAAATTCCCATGGAAATCAAGATCATCCCATTCTTCAGCTAGCCCAAACCAAAATCTATTTTCCTAAATTACAGCAGCAAATAAAACAAATGCCCAGCCCAATGTTTTCGCCCCAACCCAATCCCTCTTGACTCGACCCGTCCTTTCTCCTTTCAACAAAAAGAAACCCAGAGAACCATCACAATATTAGTACTCACAACGCGTATAACCCCAAAATCCTAGCGAGAAGCAACGTTCCCAGACAATTACGCGCAAAAATCCAAACAACGCCCCAAGCAGAAAATCAATCGCGTCTCTTCACGCGATTCCCAGCTGCAGCTCGCCTCAGAGGCTGTTGCGCGTAAGACGTCCTCCTCAGCGTCTCCCTCCATTTTGTGCCTTGTTGATAGCCGCAGCAGCAGGCACGCAGATTCGTCTTTGACTCAAGGACAATCAATCGATCTGGAGCGTCCAATCCCCTTTCCCTTTTTTGAATAGGGTCAAAAATTTTAGAGAAAAGCTATTTTCCCTTGTTGGTGAAAAGATTTTGAAAATTGTGAATTTGGGGATGCACTTTGATCCAAAATTCTGGACCCTTTCCCCCCTTTTTAGAGCCTAGCCTTCCTTCGATATATTCATTATGGGAGGGAGATTTTTCTGTGGGGGGGGACAAAAAAGGGGATTTTTCAGGAAAAAAAAAGAAAGAGTTTTGGAGTTAGGAAATTTTTTAAGCTTTCTGGAGTTAGAAAATTTTTGAGACTTCAGTTGGGGAAATCTCTTCTTTGGCAGCCACAATTCAGGTAAAAAAAGGGCAACTAATATAAAAAAAGAGGGGGAAGTAGTAATAGAGGGATACTCACGAAATACATTCGAAAAAAGGGGTTGGTCTATTTAGGATTCACTTTTCTGCTTGTCCGTAAGAGTTCTCAAAGTTTCATTGGTGTAAGGAAGTCGCTGTCTGTCCTAGCTCGTCATGTCCCGTCTCGCTACTCCTGTAGAGGTAAATCAACTCCCTTTTAGTTTTAGCTCTTTTTTGTTCATTTGGGGATTTAGAGCGTAATGAGTTTCGATGAATGAAGTAATATCTCCTATTCTAAATTCATCTCTTATATTTGATATATCTTGGCTGTGCGTCTGAAAATCGATAGTCTCTGTTTAGTTTCGTTTGAGTAGTCCATTTGTTGTTCGGTTTCTAACTCGAGTCTCGAGTCTTGTGTTGTTTTCACTATCGTCATATGGTGCCCTGAGGGTTATAAGTAATAAAACTCTCATTTTTTTTACTTTCTCTCAATTCAAATGATGTCCTAAAGGGATTTCGAGGATTTTCGTCGATAAGATTGTCTCATTTTCACTCATCATGCAAGTGGCATGACATCAACACTGAAAGCTTGCTTCACTTGTCATTATAAAAAAATTGATTAGAAGGTCCCTTATTTGGATTGTAATGTGGTTTTTGGACAGAGTTACAAAGATAGGATTCGCATTACGGCTTCAGATTCGCGGTAACATGGTTACGACTTACAACTTGACTTTTGAAATCAAACTTCACTTCATATTATTATTATGATTCTTATTATATTATTATACTATTATTAGTATTCTTATTATTATTATTCTTATTATTCATTACTATATTATTATTATTATTAATTATTATTATTATTATTATTATTATTATTTTTTTTCTTCTCTTCTTATTCTTCTTCTTCTTCTTCTTCTTATTATCTTCTTCTTCATATTCTTATTCTTCCTTATTATTTTTCTTCGTCTTCCTTCTTATTATGATTCTTCTTCTTCTTATTATTATTATTATTATTCTGACTTCTTCTTCTTATTATTCGTCTCTTCTTCTTCTTCTTCTTCTTCTTATTCTTCTTATTCTTTATTCTTCTTATCTTCTTCTTCTTCTTCGTCATTCCTTACTATCTTCTTCTTATTTCTTCTTCATTCTTCTTCTTCCTTCTTCTCTTCTTCTGCTTCTTATCGTTCTCTTCTTCTCTCCTTCGTCTATCTTCTTCTTCTTCTTCTTCTTCTTCTTCCTTCTTCTTCTTCTTCTTCTTATTACCTTCTTCTGCTTCTTCTATCGTCTTCTTCTTCTTCTTCTCTCTTCTTCTTCTTACTTCCTTCTTCTTCCTTCTTCTTTCTTCTCTTCTTCTTCTCTTAGTCTTCTTCTTCTTCTTTCTTCTTCTTATTTTCCCCAGTCTTCTTCTTCTTCTTCGTCTACCTTATTCTTCGTCTTCTCTCTTCTCATCTCTT